>CAMZMU010000095.1:31951889-32020806 GCA_947311845.1 Poa pratensis
TAACTCTACCATAACATCACTTACTTTTCCCAAAGCATGTTTAATAGAGTCATCAGCAAGTGCTAGTTCAATAGAGCATTTTTCAAGATTTTTCAATTCAAGCACTTCATATAGTTCTTTAGATAAAACAGAGACACTAGATCCTAGATCAAGTATGGCATGGTGTGTCTCTTTTCCAATAGTTACTAGTACTTAGGTATCCACATATCCCCAAGCTTAGGTGGTATCATAGCCTCTTGGTTGTACCTAGCAATCTTTTTTTCAAGACATGATTAGCAATATAAGAACCAAAACCTGCTTGGTAGTGTTGATGGAAGGATCACTTGCAAATTTTTGTAAGATAGATATTAATTCATGCAAGCTACAATTTTCTAAGTCAAGCAAAGGATCCTTGACTTCATTAAGCATTTTAACTTCCTCAACTTCAACCTCTTTCATTACCCCAATAGATTCTTTAGCAACTCTCTCTTGCTCATGAATGTGTTCCCAAGACTTATTGATAACCTCTTGGCAATATTTTATTGTTTCCTCATGTTTTTGGGCTGTAATGATGCTCTTTAATGATGAGACTTCCTTAGTAAGCTGATCTACCCTTTCAAACAAAGCATCTTGTTTTTCAAACTTAGAGATAAATTCCTTATTAAGCTCTTTTTGGGTAGATATAAAAGATCTAATGGTGTTTTCCAAGTCACTAGAAACATTACCACTAGAAGCATATTTATTTGGCACATATGGGGGTTTATTATAAGAGTTATAATTGTTGTTACCATACCCATTATTACCATAGTTCCTAATGAAGTTGACATCAATATTTTCAGAATTGTTTCCAACTAGTTCTTGCAAAGGAACATTTTCAACACTAGGTTTATTAAGCAAAGCAAGAATAGTATCCATCTTAGATGACAAATCATTAGTTTCTTCAATAGAGTTCACTTTCTTAGAAGGATTAGGTGCCCTATCAGTATGCCATTGACTATAGTTTTGTAAAATGCTTTCCAATATATTTTTAGCTTCTACTATAGTCTTACTCATAAAAGCACCTCCAGCAGCAGAATCAAGTATGTTTCTAGACATGTAGTTTAAACCATTGTAGAAAAGTGTAATATGGTCCATTCATTAACTCCATGTGAGGGACAAGTTCTAAGCATAAGTTTTATCCTATCCCAAGCCATAGCAACATGTTCATTTTCATTTTGCCTAAAAGAAAGGATGTTGTTTCTATTTTGCAAAATTTTAACAGGGGGATAATATTTCTTAATGAAAGCTTCTTTTAGATCATCCCAAAAATTAATACTACCAGATGGCAAGGAATGCAACCACTCTTTAGCTTTTCCTCTAAGTGAAAAAGGAAATAACTTCAGTTTTAGGATATCACTTTCCACATTTTTAAACTTTTGCATGTCACATATTTCAACAAAGTCATGAAGATGCATAGAGGCATCCTCCATAGCACTACCACCAAATTGTTCCCTAGTTATCAAGTTCAACAAACTAGGACTTACTTCATAACTCTCAGCATTTATCTTAGGTGTGGCAATAGCTCTCGTGATAAATTGATCATTAGGAGTGTTTGTGTAGTCACACAACTTAGTTCTTTCTCCCATTTTAGCAAGTTTTTTTGGTATTTTTAATTTTTTATGCAAAACTGAAATAAATATGATATGATATGCAATGACACTAACAAAACAAATAAATTGCTTTGTAAGTAAAGATGGATAAGATGGTGCTCACGTAGGTGCAACCTCCCCAAGCTTAGGTGTTAGCACAAGTTGGTGACGTTGACTTTGTTGTGAGATGAATGCGATGATGCACACCCTTGGATAAATCTCTCAGCTACGATTCCCCGGCAACGGCGCCAGAAAACGTCTTGATGGTCCCGAAGAGCAAGGCTTGATACCTGCAAAAGTAAACGGGATTAGGTTGAGACTCCAAGTGCAGAGTGTATAGTAAGTGGAAGACAGTTTTCCCCACGAGGGGTGACTCGAGGGTTTAATATCGAACTCTCGGGGAATCTGAAGTGGTAGATTTATCTTCTTATCCTTCTTTTGGTTACCTACAAAACAAGGTTAGATGTTTTGGTCCTCAACCTCACCTGTGGTTGTCAAGCACAAGGTGTAAGAATGATATCAGGATAGTTATGCAATGCAAACAAGAAATAAATATGCAATGATGGTGGATGCAATGGTAAATGATATTTTTGGGTTTTTGAATGATGTATGCAAGATGAAAAGTATTTTTGTATTTTCGGATTTAATGATGGCTGAAAATAGAAAAGTGGTATATGGTGTTGGAAAGGTGTTTCTTATGATAAAATATGGACTGGGGTTCATGGTTTCACAAATGCACTCTCTCTTTATAAAGTGGTAGACAATGGAAACACACACAGTTAACATATGAGATTGCAACACAGGGTTTGATAACAAGTTACTTAAATATGGGCATCACGTCCTAACATAGAGATCTTTTGGTTATTAACCTCTCTTATACTCCACCAAGATGCGAACTAAATCATTAACACCTCAGTAATTAAGATAACTCAGAGTATAGCATTAAGTATCATGACATGAAGTGAAAATAAGAACATGCTAGATCTAGTCATGGAGTAGTGGCAATGGTCACGCCCACATCCCGGTAGCATGGTATTTTAGTTTATTCCTAGTGAGGCAACAAAGTAAGGTAAAGATACCAAAGTGGATCGCAGAACTTTCTCTCACGTTCACTGCACTAGCCACCCCCCCGTTACTCCAACTAATGCACACGTTCCTCCACACACGCTTTCATAAACATGCTTGATCAAAACAAGTAGACAAGAACGGGTACATAATATGCATCTATACTCATAACTGAAACAAACATTGAATCTCAAACATATATTAACTCATAAAGATCCACCACAAAGGTATTACAACGGTGACCGTAATCATGTTCAGCAGCTCATACGGTACTAATTAGTGAAGCTCAAGAGAGGATACATAAGTTACTTCCACAAACCCATAGTCCAGAGGTGGACTACTCCCTCTTCATCATGGAGACGGTGGAGAAGTCGATGGAGAAGATGGAGACCACGCCGGCAGCGCCCCGCCGGAGTTTTTCCCCTCCAATCTGCAGCTCCTGATCTCCGTTTCGGTGTTTCTGTGTTTGTGCGGCGCTCCTTCCAGAGAACGTCGTGGGGTCTTTTTTATAGGCGTTTCTAGGTCAAGACGATGTCGGTGGAGAAGAGATCGAAGGCAACGGAGCCACGAGGCCCAAATGGGTGGGTCCCACGCGGCTACAGTACCTGGCCGCGTGGGCCCCCCTCGTTTGGCCCTCGAGCCTCCGTTTGCTCGCTTCCTTCGCCCACAAGTCTTCTTCCTTCCAAATATTGACGCCCGTAAATTTCCAGGTGATTTCGTTGATGTTTGGGTCCCTGAAACATTAAAATAAGAAAACGGGGTTTTCTGCCTGTGCAGGGTTAATTCCATAAAAATAGGAAATAAATGAATATTCCCAAAAATCATTATAAAACATTGATATAACCCTTATATGATGTAAATATGATTGGAATATAAGCAATTAAAGTGCAAAGTTCATGTATGCATTTTACATGCATCAGCTGCGTGTGGTGCGTGTGGCGGTGTCGGCTCGACCCTGCCACCCGGTGTGCTGAGTTTCGAAGCCGGTGACGGGTGTGGCGGCGACGAAGCCACGCTTGCTGCAGCGTGGAGACGGGGGCTTCGCGGACTCGCCTGGGCCCGACCGGGCCTTTTGGAGTTGAACTAGAGGATGGCGGCCACACTGGCCTAAGTGCAGTAACGTGGCGGCGGAGACTTCACGGGCACATCCAGGGCCCAGCCGGGCCTGTCTGGTCTGGTGTGTCTCTGCTGTCGCGTCCGGTCGGCACACGTCGATGGCGGTGGAGGATGTCCTCCAGATGGCTGTATTGCTGCCGCCCTCCGGCTCCAATGGTGGCCTGGTGTGTTCCTGTCTGCTACGTCCGGTCGGCTACCGTCTACGGCGGTGGAGGTTGATCCCTCCCACGTGGATGTGGTACCGCCGCCCTGTCTACGGCGGGTTTTCTCAGTTTGGCTGGCCGTGCAGTGCTTGCCATGGTGATACGACGATGGCGAGTTCAATTCTGTGGTGGCGTTTGTTGGTGGGTGGCAAGATGGGTGGAGCGCTTCGGATTGTCGAGCGATGTGGTTTTTGCGGGGTCGAGAGAAATCCCTGTCATCTTGACACCGACACAGTGACGCTTCTGAGTGTCGCCCTTCCTTCTTGAAGGGTGTCAGGTGTACCCCTTCCCCACTTCCTGTAGCGTACCGGGGGAAACCCTAGAACCAGTCCGGGCAGCAGCAACGACATCATTTTTTTTCCTCTTTCTTTTCTTTTGGGCGTACATGTGTTGTTTTGCCCCAACAATGGTCTCAATCTTGTATCAGGTGGTTGCTATATTTATATAGCGGGACGAAAGGCTATTTCTTCAGACAACGAGAATCTTGGTTGCAATGTTGTGTAAATTTTCACGTTTACTAAGTTAGCAGCACCCTTTGTCCGTTCTGGCCGCCAATCATCATAAAGGAGTGATGAACAAAATCTTTGATTTTCTAATAATAATAATAATAATAATAATAATTTTGGCCAATGCTATATTTTCTAACCAATAATGATCATATTGTAGTACACCCTGAGTTCTATATTAGTTTGTGCAAGTTTAGTTGTTTTCTCACTTATAGTGGACTGGAGGGAGTATATTAAATCATCGACATCTAATATAAACAGAAGGAGTACTATTCATGGGCCCACACTTGGATATGGTGCCACCACTTGAATTTAGCAAATCCTTTTGAACCTTCAAGAAACATATCCATTTCAAAAAAAATATTTACAATTTTTGAATTTACGTCCCAGTCAGACTTTGAGTCACGGCTGAGTATTTTCTCTAGGTGGGGACAGTTGGATAAGATACGATTGAGAATTGAAATATCGTGTCAGATCAGTTCGTCCTTCGAGTATGCTGCCTCAAATCTCGAGCTCTATACATCGCTATAGGTACTATATATGAAAGTTGGATGGATTCTCGCCCCCTCTGCTGTCCACGTCACCAAATTTTTTTGGCCGTCCGATCGTCGCGACCAACGGTCCAGATTGACTCAAACACGCGCGCTACCGACGATCGACTCAAACACGCGTGCTACTGTAGCTCTGGACTTTCTACCAATCAGAGGCGTCCACGTAGCGCTACTGTAGCAAAGGACTGTTCTGTAATTTTAGGAAACCCTAGGGACCTATCTGAAAATCGTGCACACACCTCCCCCTCCCTCTTTTCTCTCTCCCCGCGAACCCGAGCTCGATCCCCTTTCTAGCGATTCCGTCGGCGGCGGACACGGCCGGCGGCGGCCGAGACGCTCCCGTGTCTCGCTTCTCCTCGCGCCGCCGCCACGAGCCCTGCTCGCCCGGAGCAGCCCAACGGGAGCGCGGCGACGCTCCAGCCTCCTCCCGCTCTGATTTCTGCTCACCTTCTGGTCAGAAACATCGCGCGACCTCACTGCCGCGGTGGCGTCTCCGGCCGTCCCGGCCAACATCGAGGCCGGCCCGAGCTCCGCCGCGCTGCCTTCCTCCTCCTCAATGAGTTTCGCCTGCCGGGAAGCTTCCACAACATCATATGGGCCCGTCTTCTCCGACAGCGGCCGAACCTGCCGCCGCCTGATTCACGGCCGCCTGACCTCGCCTTCCTTCACCGACCTCTTCTTCGTGATCCTGGTGAGCTTGCGGATCTCCTGGGCCCCTTCCTTCGCTCTCTCTCTCTCACCAATTTGTGCTCACTGTGTAAGATGTTGCCGGCTCCTGCTCCGACCCCTTCGCCTCTCCCTCCTCTAGCGCCGCCGGCTCCTGTGACGCCAGCTCCCGCTCCGGCCTCTGCACCTCCTCCTCTGCTCCGCTGCAACTTCTATTCCCAGCTCCGCTTGATCTCGAACCGTGATAGGGAAGCTGCCAGCGCTGGTCCTCCGATGCCTCTAACAAGGTGCACACTCCTCCTTACAAAATTATTCAATCTCTCCACAAGCAGAATTTATTTACCTTTCTAAGAGACAGCATGTAATATTCTATATGATTTCTGAAGCTAATGACCTACTACGAGGCTTTAGACAACAAGACATATATAATGTCAAAGCTTCAGAGAAATTTGACTTGACTATAATTTAGTTCGACCTCTATATTTTACTTACTGCCATCTAATGATTCATCCCACTGATTATCTCTATGATTTATTATTTTAATATTGGACTCTCTAAGAAGCCTTGGAAAAACAGTGAAGGGTTGTATTAGATTTTGTCTACAGGCTGAGTGCAGATGTTACGAGTGTTCTCGAGATTTCTGAAGCTCATGAGCTACTAGCTGAACCAGTAGCAAATGTTGAATGTTACAGTGAGAATATTGTCCAAGAAGTCAAAGGAAATAGAGTTAGGGTCAAGAATTTGTGATGGTAGTTAAGTTAATTTCACATTTGTTGCCTTAACCATGTGTTACTGACATGTTTATTGAAACAGAAAATGGAAATGAAATTATTGGAGAGCCAGCAACGATTGAACCCCAAACTGGTACACGATGGTGATTACCCTTCTTTCAATTGTGTGTATACTTTTGTTTTGTGATGATTATTTACTGAGTGGCTTGGAGAGTCCATCATATTTTGCCTCCTGTTGTGTGCTTTAGGAATTGACTATCTTAGTGTGCTTAGGCTTATTAATTTTGTACTGAAACCCCATGATCTGTTTTTGAGATTACACAGACTAAGATCTTTATCTCAATACAATTGAATGCTGAACTGGTGTTTTTGTTGTTTTCATATGAATTATGAAGATGTCCGCTCCCCCCCCCCCCCCCCCCCCTGGAAAACATTTTTTAAGCAAGCTATAGTTCTTTCTATCCAACATAAACATAGTCCTATCTCATGATGGATTTACTTCTGTTTTGTTAGGTAATATACCTTAACAAAAATATCTTATAATTTATACGGTTTCTCTACTTTCCTTTGTTTTTTGTCTGAGAGGATTTATTTTCTAAATTTCTGTTCAGATGGTCATACTTGCCCCGACGAATGAGCTATGTAAAAAATCTATCCACCGAGCTGTGTAAAAATCGGTCTCCAAAAATTTCAAACAAGCTCTTTAGAAGGGTTTTGACTATTGAGGTATAAGGAGGAGCGAGGAACTCACAAATCTATACAGAGTTATTCAAAGTACTACTGAACTTCCGATATAAACAAATGCTAATTCAATTTCTTTGTATCACACACACTAACTTTCTGTACCTATTATTGCACAAGGTCCTAACATTTCAGCTCCATTGTAAAATAGCAACAGGACCCCTGTGCATTTATATTCGAATTGAATCTGAAAAAGCAAGCGACATTGTTCACCTGTTACTCCAGCACTAAATGGAAAAAAAAATACGTTTCTAGATTTCTTCAGGTTATATGTGATTCTGATGTGTGTGGTGATCTTTGTCTTCTAATTCAGCGGGGCCTGTCAGCAGCCAGCCTCTTAGTGTGTCGATTCCGCAGAAAATTCCTCCATAATGATTGTTTTAACATAATTATTTCATGAATTCTTCTGCGGTAATTTTTATCGACATTTTTCAACGGTACACAAACAATGATCTTCAACAGATGTGTTAACTCGAGGGGCACAGCGTGTCGCCGTGTTATTCTGTCACTATATTTGCTTGCACTCTATATATATTTTGCTTCAGTATGAGCTCTTATTGCATGCACAATATGAAGAGTGGATTTTTAACTAAGCAGTACAATATATGATGCGTAATCTGTTGTTCAGAGAAGTTAGATTGTGTAACTATACCATGTCGGCTTTGCCATTTGTGTATATTTGATTGACTTTTGTTTTTTGCAATTATTATTTTTATAAATTTGTTGTCTGGTTCTTGCCCTTGCAGGTATCTGATGTCGACGCGGAGTAGAGAAAGAATTGATCAACAATCCTGACCACACAGTATCGTTGTTTGCTCCTATGCCTACAACTATGTTCTGCCTATTAAGGTCATGCTACCGCACTATGTATTTTGACTTCGGTTCATCCATTATCTATAGGTACTTATTTAGTATTGCAAGCTGCCATTTCCCCTTAAATTCATTCCAACAGTCCTAGGTTTGGCCAAGTACATTGCGATTTAGTTGTACGACAAAAGTGGCAATGTAAAAATAAATTCTTATTGTTCAGGTTACAAATTATTGCTGTTTAAAATAATGAGTTGACAGAAACTGAAGATTAGCTAGGATTCCAACGGAATAGCGGGATTTAACTAGATGCACGTATGTGGACACTCTCACTCTCAATGGTCTTTAATGAGTTTTTGGCATAGCAATCTGAGATCCGGTAGTCCTTCCAGGGTACTTATAATGAGAAACTACTCATTTCAGCATGTAGTTAGTTCACATTTAATTAATCAGATTTCTTTTGCTGCTATTTTCAACAATAATGCTCTTTTCTAATGCAGCGACCTGGACATACTACCTATACTAGCTGAATGCCCGTGCGTTGCTACGGCCGTAAAAGAATTTTATACGAACGAAACAAAGGTATAGTGCCACATGTTTTTTTGTAAACACATTTGTAATCTCTACGCACATACTACTTTAGTACTATAGATAAATAACGTGCAAGCAGCTACTGAAGTTGCGTTTCAAATCATGAGTGAAGCACCTAAATATATAGTATCCGGACTTCATTAGAAAGATAACTCAATTCCTTTATTTTGACTTTTAAAGATACTTTATGGATTTATCTTGAAAGTTTCACCTACACACAACATGAATATATTGGGAGCAGTAAGAAAATGCACCTTGGATGTTTGATATCAGTGTGTGTGAAATGGCAGGCACTAACCCTTCACAACCTTGTGACTCGTGAGACAGATTCATGATGAGGTGAAAACACCACACTTAACTAAGCTCTACAAAATGTCGAGGAAAAAAATGTTTACTCTAGTTTTTATTAAGATAATGGCTTTCAACATTTTTAGGATTTCGAAATTCAATCAATGATATTTCCATGTTGAGGAATAATAACACCTCCACCAAGTCAACCAGAGTTGGGAAGCTCATGCCACCTCATGCCACAAGCGAGACACCATCAAGAAAAAAAATTGTTAGACAATGTCAAGCACATAAAACAGGGTTGAAGGAGGAGGAATATATGTTGTGAACCATGCAATAAACTTGAGCCATAAAAAACAATAACTACTGCAATAAAGTTCATTAGTGTTCAGCCTACAAAAAGTTGGTTTATTCAGTTCACCAATATAATACTTCTTGAAAGAGAATTAAGAACCAAGAAATAAAAAATAAATAGTGGGACTTTAACCTGACTAAGATGAGGGCATCGGGGCATGAGGTATAAAATGAAAAGGTGAACTGAACACACCTATCGCAGTAGCAGGCGGTATCCAGCCGGCCGGCGTTCCAAAGCAGGCGCACATCGGCGCGGAGGCAGCGTCCGGCGCATGCATCCTCACGGTGGTCCGTTGGCCGGCGCGACACGGAGCTCACTCCCGGTGTCCCCCTGAGTCACGGCAGCCGATCGACCCCGAGCGGCGGATATCGTCAAGCCTCCTGTGGATCCTTCGGCAAAGCCGGCAGGATATACGTGGCAACAGAAAACAAAGAAAAAAAGGGATGAAGTCAACGCTGCCCTGTCCCTCGCGCTCGACTCCGTCGGCGTCGAGCTGCGGCCGGCGCTGTACAAGCAGAGCTGCAGCCGGCGTTTTGGTCCAGATGCAGGGAAGGGACGACATCAGCGACCGAGGCTAGCGGCGGATGGCCGGGGCTGGCTCTAACGCGGGCGTGGGCGAGCTCCGGCAAGCGTGACCGCGGGCGCGGCGCCACCGAGCGCCGCTACCTTCCTGGCCGAGGCCCCGCGCCTTGCGCCGTCGCCTTCCAGGCCAAGAAGCCGCGCCGCGAGCCGCCGCCCCCCCTGGCCAAGACCCACTGCCACGCGCCGCCGCCGGCCTTGATAAGGTCGCGCGCGAACCACCGCCGGTACCCCGGCATTCTGCTCCCTATGATTCCCCGGAGGACGAGCACTGCTGCTCCTCTGAAGCCTCGGTGCGGCCCCGCCCCGCAGCAGCGGATTCCCCGGAGGACGAGCACTGCTGCTCCTCTGAAGCCTCGGTGCGGCCCGCCCCGCAGCAGCGGATTCCCCGGAGGACGAGCACTGCTGCTCCTCTGAAGCCTCGGTGCGGCCCCGCCCCGCAGCAGCGAGATCCGCTCCGACGAGATCCTTCCTGCCCCGCATCGGCAACTCCTCCCCTGGCTACCGTTCGGCCGGCGGTCCAGCCGTTGTCCCCAACGTGCTCCACCGGGCGCCTCCGCCTCGGCCCGGGCGTCCCCGGCGCGGAGCTTTTCCTTCCCCTGCGGCGGAAGTCCTGCGCTGCGGCGGCTCTGGTCCCTGTGGCGCAAGACAACCAAAAAAACGAAACGTTTTTTCCACTTACCCGTGGCAGTGGTGGGTAATATCTCCTAACTCACGGGGGTAAATTGGGAAACAAAAAACATACCATGACCATGACCATCACCACCTCTAGTCATATTATATAGTAGAGATATGAAAGTACAATAGATTGACGGAGCTTCACCAATTTTTAAATGTGTACATTACCAAATTTAAATTTTACTAGGAAGAGTGCCCGTGCGTTGCAACGGGACAGAAATAAAATGTCGTCGAGACACCCAAAACACTCAAAGCAATGCATATTTTCACCATTTTTTCCTCATTCAGTTATCTTTTTAACACATGCATTTCCAAGCATTTTTATATGAATTTCAGACATAGATCTCATGTATCTCATAATTTGAACAGACCGACGGAATAGAGATAATACGAAAAGTAAACTACAACTAACATGACTTGATGCTTTTATTCAGAATAAGCTGGTCCATTTGGATGCTTCACTAAAGTAAAATGTAAAGCAAGATACTGCACCAATTTTTCTACCCCAAATATTTACCTAATATTAATGCCCGCATGACTTATTTGGAACCATAAAATGGTAACTTACAAAGTAAAAAAATAGTGATTTTCAACAATATGTTCTCGTGGTTATGGCGCCTTGTTCATTTTGATTATACCAGGTGATTATACCAGGTGACGACGATGACAAAGAACTCTAGATAGGTCCATGGCTCAGTTGGATTAGAAAAAATATCTATCCGCGCTCAGTTTTCCCTGCTATCAAACATGCAGCAACATATCAGGATCCTCTCAGCTCTCTCAGGCAGCGAACACAACGAAGCAAAATAAATGTATCAATCCTCTCAGTCTCTCATAGTCTCATGCAGCAAGCGCACACAACAAAGAAACTAAATTTCACCGCTCAATCCTCTCTGCCCTCAAGCAGCAGCATGCAGGCAAAGAGAAACAAAACAAAAAATCTACTCTCAGATGTCTGCTCTCACACAAGCAGCAGGATGCAAGCAAAGTAACAGCACGCAAGCAAACTAACCAAATCTCTCCATCTCTCTACTCGTGCTCTCCTTCTCTATGAAGGTAGCAGCTTCTCTGACCAGCGCTATTCATCCTCAACTCGACCCTCAACTCCTATAGCCGTAAATCCAAGATCTTCCGCCGCGCGCCGAGTTGGTTGACCAACACCCGTTCCGCTGTGGTAGGGTGTGGTCTCTTCGTCGGCCCCCTCGCCGCCCAACCCACAATCCGTGCTGCCACCGTCGCCGACCTTCTCACCACGCGTTCGTGTAGACGCAAAACTACCGCGCCCTCGCGCTCCAGTCTTAATTCGGCGAGGTCTTCGTTTTGACATCCACACGGCCGCCTTCGGCTTGCTGAAAGGGCAAGACTGATTCCATATGGATCCTGGTCCGAGTAGAGTTTGAGTCGGAACAGAAATCGTGTTAGATTAGGTAAGGGCGTGTGGCACATGTAGATGACAGGGACACCGTAAGATTGGGAATAGGGCGGTGGGGCCGTGCCTTGCCGGAGGACCGCCGGCGAGGAGGACAGGAGTGCGGCAGCCTTTTGCAGGAGCAGCGTGCGTTGAGGGTAATAGCACGTCTGCTCTCAGATGTCTACTCTCAGATGTCTCCTCTCACACAAGCAGCAGGATGCAAGCAAAGTAACAGCACGCAAGCAAACTAACCAAATCTCTCCATCTCTCTACTCGTGCTCTCCTTCTCTATGAACATTAGCATGAACGGAAAAAAACTGGGCGACGGACACTAAACCAAAGCATGCATCCATCGATTGGTGAGGTAAAGAAATCGAAACGTTTTCTGACTTCCGGGTGGCACAGGTGGGTAATTATTTAGTGTAGGATAGGGGTACAATCGGAAATAAAAATGACGTACCACAAGAAACCTTAATGCTATTATTATTAGGTATAGATATATATTTACTACACAGCCGCGGCATTGCCGCGCTAAGTTCCCTAGTAGTTTAATGATCTGAAATTCACAACAGCAGGCAGTAGAATAAAAAATGTAAATAATATTGAAGAGTCCGATTTGGGATCCGACTCGATGTGGTAGAAACCCACTCGAACTGGAAACTCTCCCGTCCTCAAATAGGTGAGCACCAGTCTCAGGCTCTCAGCCTGGAATCAGTTGTCGTTGATCGTGTTGTGCAAGTGCAATGGAGGACGATACCATGGCAAGGCCGAGCAAACGAACGCGCACCTCCACAGCGGCGCGCGGCTGGTCGAACCTCTCGTCGGAGATCGGCGGTGTCATTCTCAGCCGCATGCCGTTCTTGGCCGACCGCGCTTGCTTCCGCTCCGTGTGCCGACAGTGGCGCCACGCCGCCAAGCAGCAGTGGCGGATCCTTCCGCCGGCGCTGCCGTGGCTCACCACCTCCCACAAGTGCGTGTTCGTCGGCTTCCCTGACGGCGCCCGCCACAGCCTCCCCGTGCATATCCACGCTCGCTCCTGGGAAGCCTTCGACCGGTGGATCCTCTACCGTGTCGGCGGAGGTGACGGCGACGGCGATGGCCACCTCCTCCTCAGGAACCCGCTGCTATCGGAGGACACCAGTATGGTGCTCCCGTACGCTGGGATAGGCAGGATCGTCGTGTGCTCGGGCGGCCAGCTCGTCGCCGCCATGGCCTACATCGACGGCCGCCGCACCGTTGCTGTTGGAATACTAGGCATAATTTCCATGATTAATTTCAGAATAAAAAGCATGACAACCACAGCTACTAACATGTTAAACACAAACATACTAGATGTACTAATTAACATGAACAGCAGCAAGACATACGCCAACACATCCATAGTAAAACAGTTCGGTTTATGTCACACGACCGAACAGTTGTAGATGAAGCAGTCGTTGAAGCAGCGACGGCAGCAGCTTGAGCGGCTTCGGTATCAGCAACAGCTCGAAGAAGACGGCGTTGGAGACGAGCCGCCCGCGGATCCGGCGATCGTCCAGGGAGGCGAGCCGTGATGAAGAACTTGAAAGCAGTCGCGCGAGCGCTTCCCAAAAACCTTATTCGCCCTCTCCCGTACAGGATCACAAGGACGAGCGGTTCCGGAGACCTGCTGTCCCGTTCGCCGGTGCACGCCGGCGCACGGGATGGAGTAGACTACGGTGGCGGCGCAAGGCACGAGATTGGCAAAACCTAGATTGGTTCGGTGTGTGACGGCGCACGCAGTGCACGGCAATATATAGTGCGGTTCGGAAAACCCTAACGGGTACAACGTGGGCCGGCCACGTCGCACACGTTTGAGTCGGTTACAGCAGCCCACGATCCGGTAGCGATCCGAATTGGCTAAGCTGTACACGTACGCTAACACGACTCGTTTTTCCTGAACTGCAAAAATATAAGCATCGGCTCGGCTCATTCCCGCAACCCGCGGCGTGTCGTGACGGACGGCGGCGGAGGAGGAGGAGTGTGCGAGAGAGCCTTCTATTCTCAGCCAGCACACCAAGTGATAGAACACTCCACTATATAAAGTGGTGCAGCTCTCTCTAAGCTAGCAGTATGGGACTAAACTTTAGTCACGTACATGCACCTCCAAAATTCTGCCATGCACATGGGCCAATTTGAGATTTCCAGAATTGCTTATATGGGCTGCCCACTAATGGGCCCAATATTCTAACAATCCCCCACCAGATCTCAAATTCCCATTTAGAGATTTTGCCAAACCTCGTTTCTTGTTTATATACCAGTGTTTCAGCAGAGACTGTTAAGTTGAACTTCTGCCTAGAGCTTCAAGCTACATCTACCAGCAACTTGAACAATGGACGAACCTTGAATTGCAAGTTTGGTGCCAATAGACTTCACTCAAAGTCATAACCAGTACGTGGCTGCCAGTAGCCTACCCCGCGGGTGGAGCATATGCGTCATACTCCCTGGTCTCTTCATGAGTTTACTAGAGATCACCCAAATCTCATAGACTGCGACGTTTAACAGTCGGACTCATATAGGTGTGTTCTTTCAAGGTCGCTCTGTAGGATAGCACCTTTGCTACGAATAGCCAACAGAAACACATTAAGGCATATTGCCAACCTGCCTTACAGAATGTGAGAGTTATGCATCTTCCACGGAGAGGGTTAAAAATAACTCTCCTCAGTTAAACCACTAGCTTGTTCTTCCCAGGTCCTAATTCACGGGATCTCCGATCACATAGGTTGGGTTACCACTATGGTGTAACGCTCACGGGTCTCAACCCCATCTCCCTCGATGCACTATCTATCACATTACGTGATAGTCCCTTTGTAAAGGGATCTGCCAGGTTTTTGTCAGTTTGAACATAACTAACAGTCATTACTCCGGAGTTTCTCATTTTCCTGACAGACTTCAAGCGTCTTTTAACGTGTCTTGATGACTTCGCATTATCCTTAGCACTGTTCACTTTCATGATAACCGTCTGGTTGTCACAATTCATAAGGATGGCCGGTAATGGTTGCTCAACCACCGGCAAGTCCATCAAGAGCTCACGCAGCCATTCTGCCAACAGAAGCTGTATCTAAAGCAGTAAGTTCTGCTTCCATGGTTGACCTCGTCAAAATGGTCTGTTTGCAAGACCTCCATGACACTGCGCCACCTCCAAGAATAAACGCATATCCACTTGTGGCGTAGAGCTCATCAACATCTGAGATCCAGTTCGCATCACAGTATCCCTCAAGCACCGCAGGGTGCCCTGAATAGTGAATCCCGTAACTCATTGTACCGTTCAGATAGCGCATGACCCTTTCAAGTGCATGCCAATGATCAATACCCGGGTTAGACATGAACCTGCTCAACTTGCTCACAGCAAAAGAGATGTCAGGTCTTGTCGCGCTCGCAAGGTACATGAGTGAACCGATCACTTGAGAATATCTTAATTGATCTCTCGTTTCCTTCTTGTTCTTTCTGAGTGTCACACTGGGATCATAGGGTGTTGGAGAAGGCTTGCTGTCTATATAACCAAAGCGGCTCAAGACCTTCTCAACATAGTGTGATTGCGTTAACGTAATCCCACTCTCATCCCTAATCAGCTTAATGTTCAGGATCACATCAGCTTGTCCCAGATCTTTCATATCAAAGCTCTTTGACAGAAAAGTCTTGACCTCATTTATCACTATCATGCTTGTACCGAAAATCAGTATGTCATCAACATACAAGCATAATATAACACTATCGCCCCCACCATGGCGATAATATACACACCTATCAGCCTCATTAATGGCAAAGCCTGCAGAAGTTAAAGTTCTGTCAAACTTCTCATGCCATTGCTTAGGTGCTTGCTTCAGCCCATACAAAGATTTTAACAATTTGCACACCTTTCTCTCTTCACCTTTTACTACAAACCCATCAGGCTGATCCATATAAATTTCCTCTTCCAGCTCTCCGTTAAGGAAAGCTGTCTTCACGTCCATTTGATGAACGAAGAGATTATAGGAGGCAGCCAGGGAAAGTAGTACACGAATGGTGGTGAGACGAGCAACAGGTGAATAGGTGTCAAAGTAATCTTCGCCTTCACGCTGGGTGTAGCCCTTGGCCACAAGCCTTGCCTTGTACTTCTCAATAGTACCATCAGGCTTAGCTTCTTCTTGAACACCCACTTACAACCCACCGGTTTGCAACCGTAGGGTCTTTCAGATAATTCCCAAGTTCCATTAGAAAGAATCGAGTCCATCTCATTATGGACAGCTTCTTTCCAGTCATCAGCATCAGGAGATGCAAATGCCTCTGCAATGGACGTGGGAGTATTGTCCACAAGGTACACAATGAAATCATCACCAAAGGATTTTTCAGTCCTCTGTCTCTTGCTCCTCTTGGGAGCTGATTCATTGTCATCCTTCTCAAGGACTTCCTCAACAAGTGGTTGTTCAGAATGATCAACAGATGTACTAGGTTCAACAAGTATCTCAGAAGAAATTCTAGCAATGCTATGCATATCCTTCATAGGAAATATGTTCTCAAAAATGTTGCATCACGAGATTCGAAAATAGTATCAACATGCATATCAGGTATCTCAGATTTAACCACTAAAAATCTATAGCAAATGCTCCGATGAGCATAGCCTAGAAAGACACAATCCACTGTCTTTGGTCCAAGTTTACGTTTCTTAGGAATTGGCATTGACTTTCGCCAAACATCCCCAAGTGCGTAAATAAGAAAGTGATGGTGTTCTCCCAGACCACTCCTCGTAAGGGTCTTCTTTTATCCTTGTTTGGAACTCTATTCAGGACATGACACGAAGTCAATAAAGCCTCCCCCCACCATGCCTTAGATAAACCAGCAGTGTCCAACATGGCATTCACCAAGTCGGTCAGCGTGCGGTTTTTCCTCTCAGCAACCCCGTTTGATTGGGGAATAGGGAGGCGTCCTCTCATGAATAATACCATGTTCCTCACAGAATTCATCAAATATTGGAGAAATACTCGCCACCACGATCCGACCTAAGACGTTTGATCTTTCTCTCTAATTGATTTTCTACTTCAGCTTTATAGATTTTAAAGTAGTCCATAGCTCATCTTTAGTGTGCAACAAGTATACATAGCAGAACCTAGTAGCATCATCGATTAAAGTCATGAAATATTTCTTATCACCTTTTGTCAACACGCCATTCATCTCACATAGATCCGAATGTACGAGTTCTAGAGGTGCCAAGTTTCTCTCCTCGGCTGCCTTGTGAGGCTTTCGAGGTTGCTTAGATTGCACACAGCTATGGCACTTAGAACCTTTGGCAACGGTGAAAGTAGGAATTAAACGCAAGCTGGAAAGTCTACTCATTAAACCAAAATTAACATGACATAAACGAGAGTGCCACATTAGCATCCGAATCCACACTGCCACAAATATGGTTTACTGACTTATTACAAAAATCCGATAATGAAAAGCGGAACAAGCCTCCGCACTCATACCCTTTACCAATAAATTGTCCAAACTTTGACACAACTACTTTATTGGACTCCAAGACTAATTTAAACCCATCTCTGCATAGAAGGGAGCCGCTAACGAGATTCTTGTTCATAGTAGGGACATGCTGCACGTTCCTCAGCTGCACGATCTTCCCCGAAGTAAACTTCAGATCTACCGTGCCAACACCACGAACAGAAGCATGTGATCCATTCCCCATTAAGACGCTTGAATCTGCGACCTGATAAGAAGTGAACATAGAGATGTCAGCGCACACATGAACATTAGCACCCGTATCAATCCACCAACATGGAGATTGAAATACTGAAAGCACAAGGTAAATTACCATACCCATCAGTATTGCTAGCGGTCACGACGTTGACATGCTTCTTCCCTTTCTTGTCTGCACGATCTGGGCAGTCCACAGAGAAGTGTCCGGCTCTCCACAAGTGTAGCACTTTAGCTCAGATTTGTTCAGCATCTTCTTCTTCTTGAAAGAAGTAGTCTTGGTAGGCATGTTGAAGGAAGGCTTGCTCTTTGCCTTGTTCTTGCCATGGTGAAAGTTCTTCTGCACCATGTTGGCGCTAGACTGACCTTCACCTTTCTCAGCAGTGTCCTTAGCCCGAGCCTTCTCCTCAACATCAAGAGACGCTATCAGGTTTTCAACCGATATCTCCTGTCTCTTGTGTTTGAGAGTTGTGGCGAAGTTCCTCCATGAAGAGGGCAACTTTGCAATAATGCATCCAGCCACAAACTTGTCAGGTAAGGCACACTTAGCGTGCTCAAGCTCCTTCGCAATGCACTGTATCTCATGAGCCTGTTCGACTACAGAACGGTTGTTAACCATCCTGAAGTCATGGAAGCTCTCCATGATGTACAGTTCACTGCCAGCATCTGCTACACCGAACTTAGCGTTCAGTGCCTCCCAGAGCTCTTTGGCATCTGTAATGTGCATGTACACATCAAACAGCTTGTTGCTAAGAGCACTCAGAACGAGTCCCACAAAGGCAGTATTGGTTTCCTTGAACTTGTTCTGATCCTCTCAGATATAGTTCCTTCAGGTAAACCCTCACTAGCCTCGAACACTTTCAGAGATCGCAACCACAGTGTGGTCTTGTACTGCCATCTCTTAAAGTCCACACCGGCAAACTTGTCCGGTCTCAGCGCATCGGATAGATGTCCCATGTTTAACTCAGGAAATTGCCTATAACACATATAAGGTTTTTGGATTGTTGGAATACTAGGCATAATTTCCATGATTAATTCCAGAATAAAAAGCATGACAACCACAGCTACTAACATGTTAAACACAAACATACTAGATGTACTAATTAACATGAACAGCAGCAAGACATACGCCAACACATCCATAGTAAAACAGTTCGGTTTATGTCACACGTACCGAACAGTTGTAGATGAAGCAGTCGTTGAAGCAGCGACGGCAGCAGCTTGAGCGGCTTCATTATCAGCAACAGCTCGAAGAAGACGGCGTTGGAGACGAGCCGCCCGCGGATCCGGCGATAGTCCAGGGAGGCGAGCCGTGATGAAGAACTTGAAAGCAGTCGCGCGGAGCGCTTCCCAAAAACCTTATTCGCCCTCTCCCGTACAGGATCACAAGGACGAGCGGTTCCGGAGACCTGCTGTCCCGTTCGCCGGTGCACGCCGGCGCACGGGATGGAGTAGACTACAGTGGCGGCGCAAGGCACGAGATTGGCAAAACCTAGATTGGTTCGGTGTGTGACGGCGCACGCAGTGCACGGCAATATATAGTGCGGTTCGGAAAACCCTAACGGGTACAACATGGGCCGCCACGTCGCACACGTTTGAGTCGGTTACAGCAGCCCACGATCCGGTAGCGATCCGAATTGGCTAAGCTGTACACGTACGCTAACACGACTCGTTTTTCCTGAACTGCAAAAATATAAGCATCGACTCGGCTCATTCCCACAACCCGCGGCGTGTCGTGACGGACGGCGGCGGAGGAGGAGGAGTGCGCACGAGAGAGCCTTCTATTCTCAGCCAGCACACCAAGTGATAGAACACTCCACTATATAAAGTGGTGCAGCTCTCTCTAAGCTAGCAGTATGGGACTAAACTTTAGTCACGTACATGCACCTCCAAAATTCTGCCATGCACATGGGCCAATTTGAGATTTCCAAATTGCTTATATGGGCTGCCCACTAATGGGCCCAATATTCTAACAGTTGCCTTCTGCCGGCCGGGCGCAAGCTCGTGGTCGCCGGCGCAGTGTCCCGAAGGCGCTGACCAACTGCTGGACATCGCCCTTCACCGCGGGAAGCTCTACGCGCTGTACGACCGCGACACGCTCTGCGCCTATACGACCTGGCCGCCGCCGGCGAACCCGGCGCCAGCGTTCGGCTCTACATCGTCGGCAGTGACCGGCCCAAGAAGACTAAAGCCGAAGCGCGCTTTTTCCGGATGGACTTTCCCGAGAGGCACTACCTCGTGCCGTCGCCTTCCCGCGGCGGCAGGCTGCTGCTGGTACGCAGCAAATGCGGCGAGAAGTTCGACGTGTTCGAAGCGGACGGCGCCTCTGGGCGGTGGTTGGAGGTGACGAGCTTGGGGGACGACGAGGCGCTCTTCGTCGGCGCGCACGGCTCGAGGGCCCTGCAGACGGCGTCTTGCCACGGCGGCGGTGTGCGAGGTAACCGCATCTACTTCGCTGGCGAGACGGATCGCCGGCGAATCGTATTCCCCGGCGACTACTTCCTCGGCGACTACTCGGCCAGCTTGGGCGTCTATGACATGAACAGCAAGACCACCTCCTGCATTGGTCTGCCGCGTGGTTCATTCGTCGATGACTGCACACCCACTGGGTCCTGGATCTTCCCGTCGACTGCTGATTTGTGAGCATGGATTAGTTTTGATTACGTTTGGAAATCAGCATGTAATGTCTGTGCAAGCACTAGCTAGTGGAATTAGGGAATTCTTTAGGCTACTCGAGTACTCGACTATTGATTTGTGAGCATGTAAGTACGAGTAGCAAATATTAAAATAAAAAAGGTCCGAAACTGTGGCATTTTAGCCCGTAGGCACAAACATATCACAATTTTGATATATGTAGTTTTTGGAGTATTTCTTGTAAATACTCAGTGCTAAGCTCGACAATGCAGAGAAAAATCGAGTTTAAACATTATGAATTGAAACCAAAACAAGTTTATAGAACATCAATGCCAAGATCAGTAATTCAGCATGGCAACAATATGACTAAATTTTGGGAACAATAACGGTAACTAAATTTGACAACAATGTGGTAAGTTCGATAAAAAGAAATAGCCCGCATCACTGGCAGGAAAAACCTAAGCCTACAACCCCATTTGGGGAACCATATTGTCATGTCTTCGAATTGCATGGGATTGAACAAAATAGCGGAGGAGCAGAAGACTGCCTCATTGACCGTGGGTGGGCGCTTAAGCCTCGCTCGCTGGCCATTGGCGATGGATGGAGAATGGAACCAGTCTAGTTAGTCGTCAGTCCCGGAGGGGAATGAAAGCGTCCTGGACGACGGAGCTTAAGGGCCATTTCCTTTTGGGCTTAAAGAAAATAAGCCGTCCCCTCCCTAACTTATCCCATAAGTCTTCCAACTTTATTATTTGGGCTTTTAAACTATTTATCCCATATCTAATTTAGAAGTCTCAATTATAAACTGGGCGGCTTAAGGGATAAATTGGAGAAAGGGCTGCTTATTCTTAACCGCAAAAAGAATTTGACCTAAATCAACAAGAAGTATTCTTGAGGGTGGAGGACATCATACCCATCGTATTCGTTCCATTTTCGTCTCTTGGTTTGTCTATGGAAATTGCAGAGGCGGTCTCGTGAGATGGTGGCTTTTTTTAGATGAACAGGGGGTGGGTTGGAATAGCGAGTGAGGCATCTAGGGTCAATTTCTTTGTGTTCTCGGTTTAAAATAGATCAGGGTTAGTAGAGAGAAATACCACATTTTTGGAATTACTATCATCTAAAACTGCAAGTTATAGCGAGTTTTAGTCTCAAACACCTCGCAATATTTAATACTATGGTAATTTGCAAAATTGTAGTATGCTCAAAATACTTTAATATTGAGCTATCAAATATGGCCTAGTTTTCTCCCAAACGACCTGATTCAGTTGTCGAACTGTCAATCAAAATCAGGATCCCGTGACCGCAAGATCGACGGATTGTTTTGGCATCCCATTTCTCTAAAGTCGTCTGTTAACATCGACTCAAAGCGTCTCTCCCATGCTCTGATCAAATATAGGGGAATTTGTTTTCGAATTTAAAGAATACTACTCCTGATATCGTGAGCATGAAAGAAGCAAGAAGTAAGTGAGCATGAATTTTTTCAGCGTATATGTTTGTGTAAATGTAGTTTAATTTTCTTTCTTTTTCCCTGATATCGTGGGGCCTTCTACTCTCTCTGTCAATAAATACAAGATGTCCTCAACTATATACTCCTTCCGTTTTCATTTACTTCGCGTTTTGAGTTCAGTCAAAATCATACTTTATCAAGTTTGACCAAGAATATAGAAAAAATATCAACATCCATAATACCAAATGTATATAATACAAAAACTATACTTTATGATGATTCTAATACTATAGGTTTTATATTATAAATGTTGATATGTTTTTCTAAATATTTAGTCAAACTTGACAAAGTTTGACTTTGACTAAACTGAGAACGCAAAGTAAATAAAAACAGAGGGAGTACAACCTTTGGTTGATTAAACTTTTTGTGGGCCTTAATTTCTTCACAAAGCAAGTAATTATTAAATGACGGGACACCCTTACATCTTGAGTGAGGGCAGGAACTATGGTGTGAGCAGTTGCGGAGAACGACGACCAGGAGCAGGTGGTACATTGGGAGGTGACTAGGTGAGGGAGGCTGCGGTGCCATCGAGGTCGTCGCAAGAGTGGCCAACAGGTCGGAGTGTAGGGCGACGATCGTGGATTTTTCGTGCGGGTCAGACTCGTGGGCAAGGATGTGGGAGAGATGAAAGATTCCTAAAATTATGATGGAGAGGCGAAAGATTCCTAAAATTAGGGAAGGAAAAGAGATTAGAGCATCTCCAAGAGCTTACCTATATTTTGGGTAGGCAAACTGGTTTTAGGTAGAGAAAAGAGAAGGTGTAGGTAAGCCAAAAAAAAAATCTGCTTTTCTAGCTTACCCACATGTGGATACCCAAATAGCATCCTGCACGTGGGACCCACATGTCAGTGGGATAGGCTTCTTTTTTCCCCTCTCTCCCTTCTTCTTCCTCCTCCTGGCCGCCGCCTCGACCTCGCCATGGCCGTCGTGCCCCGCCCGCCCTCGCCCCGACGTCGCCCGCCTTCGCCCCGCCGGCCCTCGCCCAACCTCGCCCTCGCCCCGCAGCGGATGACGGCAACGACGCGGCAGACTCGTGGCGGCGCGCCAGAGGTCGCCGGCGACGGGAGCGCGCCGGGGGAGGCGGGTTGCGGTCGCCAGAGCTGGCGAGGACAGCGGCTCGATTCCGGCCGGTAGGGCGCGGCCCGGGAGGAGGGCGGCGGGGCTCGCGGAGGCAACGACGACATTTGGGCCGCGTGTTGGAGGGTCGTTGGTGACCGGAGGAGGCGGGGACGGCGACGGAGGCGGCGGCGCCGGCGACCGGAATTTTCAACTCAAGCGGTTAGCTCTTCCCGCCTCGGTTTTATCCTACGTGGCAATTTTAGCAGTCCATATAGGTCATTGGCTTGGGATACCCATATATGCCAATTCTAGGCTAGAATATGGGTAGTGACCCAAATTTTTTTTTGGTTGGGACCACTTTTAGGTAAGCTCTTGTAGTTGTTTTTTCACCCAATATCTAAAAAAACAGTTTTTAGGTATTGAGAGCTTTTTTAGGTAAGCTCATGGAGATGCTCTTAGAACCGATGGTCCGGCCGATTTTGGCCGATCAATTGGTCCGCCATTTTCAGGGAATATTCCCTCCAGGTGGACCGAACCATCCACCTCAATTACACCCAAACACAAGCAAAATAAAAGTCTCCGATTATAGAACATTAAAGATCCTAACCTGAAAATTTAGGAGATAGGTTTTTCGAATGTTTGAATTTTCTAGATTGGCTAGCTGTAACATTTTAAAAAAATCATGTACTCCTGCTGGACAAGATTTGAGATGAGTCATCAAACCTTAATAAAACGGTTGGCCGTTTTGATGTCTTCCGGTGAAGGCTTCATAAAACCGTTGGCGGCTGGAACTACTAACAAACCCCGCGATTTAACCCGGATTAAACCCTAGTCACCTTTCCCCATGCCGCTACCTTCCTCCTCCGCCGCCGCCGTCGCAGCCGGGCCGGCGGCGTCTCCGCTCGACGCTCGCAGCGGGGGACACCTCCGCTGTCCGCGCTCAGGCCCTGCCACCGTGGTGAGCTCCGCTTCCCTGTCCCCGTTCACGCCACATGTGTGCAAGTAGGGGATCGATCCGATTTTGTATCCGTACACTTTTTTCTCACCCGGGTCATGGATGCTGCTAGCGCTAGTGTTTGTGATGGTAGATTGCTTCAAACTTCTGCGCAAGTTTCTCCTGTAGGAGCTAGCCAGCAGTACATTGTTTTCGTTGGATCGCGATTGATAGCTTGTGTTAATTGCATACGATTATTTGTCCAGGTGTTGTCTGCATTTTCCTTTTTTGGGAAACCGAACATTGCTTCGATTCGTTTCAAAGCTAATCAGTGATTTGTACTTTCAACTGTAGCAGTTTGATCGTTAGTACTGTGTGTGTATATAGCACCGTAGAACGATTTGCTCGTGGTGATCATGTCGAATCAGTTCGTTAAACAGGTGTGGTGTTGTGTTCTTGAGCGAAATTTTATCTTTGTAAATGCAGAAGTGCCAAAGGATTGATCCTCTGAGACTGAGGGCAGTCAATGGAGCCACCCCCTATGTTCCGGTGTCTGACAGATCGCTGTGGACACCTGTAACGATGCCAGTTATCGGAGACACAAACATTAGGAATGATGACACGAGGTTGCGTATCTTCTCAGGAACAGCCAATCCTTCTCTCGCCCAGGTTGGTTGGATCTTCGGTGAAGAAATTCACCTTTCATACTTTCGCACACTGATGTTTTGCAATTGAAATGACATGTGCGTTATTTGTAGATAAAAATATATGGGAATTTGAAGTATTACTAAGCTTAAAAAGACATGAACTATGGAAACCGGAAAGCTGTTCTTAAAATGGACCATATCAAGTAGCAAGATATAAATAGGTCCATGTCAAACCCAATGATTTGTCTTTCAGTGGCACTCAAAGAGACATGCTTTTCTTGGTGTCTTGTCAACAGGAAATAGCAAGCTACATGGGTCTGGAGCTTGGGAAGATTAACATTAAAAGGTTCGCTGATGGTGAAATATATGTTCAGTTACAAGAAAGTGTAAGGGGATGTGATGTGTTCCTGGTGCAACCTTCATGCCCTCCAGCAAACGAGAATCTCATGGAGCTACTCGTCATGATTGATGCCTGTAGGAGAGCATCTGCTAAGAATATTACTGCAGTTATCCCTTATTTCGGTTATGCCAGGGCTGACAGGAAGGTAAGATTTCTTGAATATAGATCCACAAATATTATGTCAATGCTTTTGACTTCTGAGGTTGCTTCCTTTTAATTGGCAAAACGTAAAACCTACATCATAGACTTAATTGTGGCGGCTTTTACACCTGTGCTTTTACCAGTGCTTTATAACCAAACTTTCTGATGTCAAATTTAAATCATTGATATATGTGGATGTTTGTCAATATCCACAAATGTGGGGAATTGAAGTCAATGCTCCATACCTATTACCATGAAGAGCATGTTGTTCTGTCAGGATAATGCATGATTAGAGATTCAGTCTTAATATATATTTCTGGCACAGCATTCCAATATTTTATAAAACAAAGTTCATTGTCAAATCCAACGAAAATATCTTTTTTGATTCGCTGCTTTGTCAGTCTCAAGGACGTGAATCAATAGCTGCAAAACTTGTAGCAAATATGATTACAGAAGCTGGTGCAAACCGTGTCCTTGTTTGTGATCTTCATTCAAGTCAGGCCATGGGATACTTTGACATCCCAGTAGATCATGTTTATGGCCAGGTACTCGCCAGTACATGTTCCTTCAGTTGATCAATTACTTTAACACTGACATGTGATATTCATCATTTCACAACTGTTTCTTTGCTTCTTTGATCTGTCAAGCCGGTGATTCTTGATTACCTCGCCAGCAAGATAATATGTTCAAATGACTTGGTGGTGGTGTCACCTGACGTTGGAGGTGTTGCTAGGGCACGCGCTTTTGCCAAAAAGCTATCAGATGCGCCTCTAGCAATTGTAGATAAAAGAAGGCATGGACACAACGTTGCTGAGGCAAGTAGTATATTCTTCATATTTTAAGTATGGCTGAATGAATGGATATGAATAGAAAAACGGCTTAATGTGTTCTATATTCCTGTCCACAGCGGGAATATGAGGAGCTTACTAGTATGTATAGTAAGAAAATAGTACTCGCTAGGGCTTATTGTAGTTGGTTAGGTTATATTCTGTTCTAGTCAATCTGGAGGAAATGTATAATGCATCTGGAGATGTGCTGTTTCAGTTGGTGCATGCTAGTTTTATTTTCTGCGCTTTCATCTGAGTTCTGTCAAATTAAACAGGTCTAACTTATCATGTGCATTTATTACAGGTAATGAATCTTATTGGAGATGTTAGAGGAAAAGTGGCTGTTATGATGGATGATATGATTGATACAGCTGGTAAGTTATCCCATTTAAGTAAACAGCAAACATAATTCTTAGGTTGTCCATTTCACACTGAGGGACAGTTGAGCCGATGAGGCTAAAACATAGTAGCAGGCATGTTGTTACTAGTCAAGTATATGTTGTGGCATCCTAGTAAAAGCAGAAACCAGATACCTATAGTTAATACAAGTCATATGACTTACAATACAGTTTATACATGGAAGCCCGCTGAAGTGTTTCATATTCATACCTGACAACTGAACTAAATTATAACATCTTGTTGCATATGAAAATTAATTACTCATACCATTTTGAGACACTTTGCTTCTTGAATATGAATATCCTACTAAAACTATTACAATAAATTAGAACTATTGCCAAAGGAGCTGAGCTGCTGCATCAAGAAGGAGCAAGAGAAGTCTATGCATGTTGTACACATGCTGTTTTTTAGGTACAATGTTTTTACACCCATATTCCATGATTTTCTAGTAGGAAGTATGCTAGATGAACTACGGAACTCGATTTGCTATGCTGGAAGGCCCATCACCACAATATGTACGTAGTTACATACTCCATGGAGCTAAGAGTTTGATGGAGCCAGAGCCTGCACCAATTTGTGCGAGCAATTTAGAAAGTGAGCACTGTGCCGGTATAGTCCAATAGTCAGGTCTAATCTCTGAAAATCTGCATGGATACACCAACTTACCAAACAGCAGGAAATACAATTCACTGGTGATAGTTGCCAAATGTTTGATTTTATGCTAATTTTGGTTTTAACTTATTATTGGTGTTAAGAGTCTAGGTGTCATGTAGAAGCACTGATCAAGATATCTTCTGATATTCCGATTTATCGCTTATCAGTCTAAATCGGCCGATATGCCAATAAACCGGCCGATTTATCTCTTATCTTGGGTCGACCGATAAGTTCCCGATAAGCGATATCCCCAACACTGTGTAGAAGTGAACCCAAAGTGTACCATCAAAGCTCCGTTTTTTGTAAACCTTCAATAGAGACTAGCAATGTTATCCTGTCTTGTTGCAGTTTCTGCTGAATATAAAAGGTGAAGAGTGGAGACACAGTGTTATCGAGTTGAATTGGAGTTATGCTTTATTTTGTTATTCTGTGGCAATATGTTTACAAGTGTATTCCGCATCACCTTTTCAGCCCACCTGCCATTGAAAGATTATCAAGTGGTCTGTTTCAAGAAGTAATCGTCACAAACACCATACCTTTGAAGGAGGAGAAGAATTTCCCGCAGCTGACCATCCTTTCAGTCGCTAACCTTTTAGGCGAGACGATCTGGCGTGTTCATGATGATTGCTCGGTAAGTACTAAGTAGCAAAATCCTATCAGATACTATCATAATTCTGTACCCCTTCTACTAAGCAGGTGGTTCCAATTCGTTCCACAACTGATTTCTCGGTGAGCACGCTGGTATTACTAAACAAAGCGGTCTCATTTAAATCTTAATGCAGGTCGGTCATGCACCGTACTCCACCTTGGATATCGACTGATGCTTGCATTACACTTCTGGCGCTTCCGTCCGTGGGGGGCCCTGTGTGATGCCTAGGTGAGAACCGACCGTGGAGGGGTTACCATGGTGTCGAAAGCAACAAATACAGTTGACAGATACCTGAGGGATATTGATCACCGTGTACTTTTTTTTCTGATGCAGGAATAGTTGCACGATGCCCTTTCTTTTTGGATCTTCTCCACTTAGTTTTTGCTGAATAAGCTCTCAGCTTGATCTGAGATTCTGTTGGCTGTAAACACTTCGGCTATGTGTTTCGATGGTAGTACATTAGATGGAAGTTTGAATTGTGTAATTACGCCTTAGGTGTGTGTATATATGCCCGCTTAATCCCCGCAATCCCTTCTTTTGTACCATTAGTTGAGAGTTGGACCACTTAAAATATAATTATGGGGTTGTTCTCACTGGCATAAGAGTTGACAGATCTTGCTATGATCATAACAGAGGGTATTACGCCTTATGTGTGTGCATAAGAGTTAGCTTACTAAAACAAATTCCAAGGTAAATTCCAAGGTATAAGCTCTTTTCTGCTTGTACAAATGGCCTATAAAAAGAAGACCTTGCAAAATCCCATGGAAAATCATGTTGATGTCTGGCGTGCACAAAGAAAAGATGTGTAATTGTTAACCTTTTTTTTCAAGTGCTATACAACTGTTTACCTCTTTTTTTAGAAACGTCAATTTGTGTCTGCCGAGAGCACTGGTGCTTGGTAGCATTGATGTGGGCTATTTGGACAAAATAGGGAAATTTCCTTAAGCTCAGCTTTAGTGCGTGCAATTCAAGACGATATAGATGGAGCGTATTCCTCTCACAGAAAACTACTGCATGACTAGTGTAGCATCTTCTACAGGAGAGAAATGGTGTTCTTTTGAATTCTCACGGTACCATAAACTGAGTTGTGGCCACAACTGCATCCGGCGTTTTCAGCCAGAAAGGAAACAAATATCCATCCAAAAAAATTTGGATGTATAAACGAAGCATACATATACATCTTGTACCATTTCTCACTATGCAGAAACACAATAAGCCAAAATAGTTGTCCATTTTCGCCTTAACAGCAGAACTTCCAAGTTGGAACTATAATGGATCCTCGAAGCGCCGCCTTTAAACTATTTATCATGCTAAGCTAAATTTCTAGATGATGTCATGGTAAGGAGTCTCCATTGCTCAGCAATATACTGATTCAGTTGGGACTACTGAATTATTATTGTTACACCAGATAAAACAGTGCAAAACTGTGAAAGACCTGTAGAATACATCATGGGCCAAGGAAAAAAAATCAATGTTACAGGTAAACTGATAACCTAGATACGTCTTCGACGCTACGTTGTGCGAGGTGAGACGTGGTTCCTGATGCAATAATGTTAAGTTTACAAAAAATTCTCCACATGGATATGTTCGATCCCCAAAAAAGAGTGCCTGCACAATGCTCAAATTGGGAGGGGGAAACAATGTAAGATACTGAACTAAATTATTGTGTAGATTATAGTACAACATTAAAAGCTCAACTGTCTTAAACTTTCGTCTACTAGACACTTGTATAACCCAATCCACTACAACGACTTTAATGTACATCACAAGATCAGTTCCATCAATGCCGTGAATCACACAGAAGGCGTAGCTTGTGCGAATAGAACAGAAAATCCCATGTTTCTTCGTCACTATGAACGCCTTGTGGGATTGCCACGAAAATGGTCGATCCAACATACTGTCATCGTCTGAAGGCTAATGTGACGTTTCTAAAATAAGGTGCAAGGGATTTATCCCATGTGTCATAAGAATACACTAGCAAATCTCTCAAGCAACTAAACCTCATAATACAGTAGATAATTAATCAAAACATAAGGTTTGATAATACATTACCTGTTTCATCAAAGTCATAGGATTAAAGTAGCCCAGCAGACGGATGCGAGGCCAAGATAGGTAATTGCTTATACAAATGAAATGACTTTCTGATCATGTTCTCGCGAGCCTGTAGTGTTGTATAACCTCATAGTGTACCAAGTAGGATAGAACCCGTTTCGGTGCATTGCCTCCATCCACCTTTCAGCCTCGCTTCGAATGCCATGCTTGCAGAAGCCATGTATCATTATATCAAAAGTAAATCGATTCGTTGATACCCCTTTCTGCAAAGCCTTTCGAACATGTTACAGGCAGTATCCATCCTCCCTGCCATGCTCAATCCTCGTAGCAGCATGTTGTAAGTAAAAATGTCGACAGGGAAGAACTGTTCTAAACCTTCCTCCAAAACCTCCAAGTCACTCCTGTTTCGGATACCACTTGCAAACAACTCAATAAGTTGTCCAATCAAGATTCGTCCTGCCCCACGACCTTTGATCTCTTCAGCTCTTACTTCAATAGATGCTGATCTATCTTCCGAACGTATCCAAGCCTTTAGAAGATCGCTGCCCCTCAGTGTGTGCAATAGAAGCACATTACACAAGAAGGCTGAAACAGGGCGACCTGTTTCCCTGAAGTCATCAATAATCTTCACAACATTGTCATAGTCGTGAACAGAGCTCAAGATGAGCACAAGCTGTTCATAGCAGCTGATGCTTGGGATTAATCCTTTATCCCTTGCTTCCCTCCAAAATACCATCGCCTGCTCTGGCTTCTGAGCTTCACATAGACCAGATATAAATATGTTATACATCTTGGTCCCAGGTGCCTTCTTCTCATGAATGCAATTGAAAAAATTTAGTGCATCACCAATACGCTTGCTCCTCAAATAACTCATGAGAAGAAGCATATTGCTTTCTACGGATGGTTCGATCCCTGCACATTCCATCCGGCTATACACCTCCCTGGCAACATCAGCCTTCTTAGCGTGTCCAGCCCCAGAGATGAAGTAGTTATAGCACACACGGGGTTGTAGTCCATTCCTCCCCAACTGGTTCTCCAGCAGCTGAAGAACCTCACCATACCTACTCTCCTCACACAAGGCACAAATAACTGACTGGTAGAGGCTTCGAGTTGGAATGTGTCCCATATCTTGCATTTCCAGTATGAGCTTTGGCAGCACATCCACCCTCCTAATTATTATTAATGCCCTAATCAAGCTCTTGTAAGTTGATCCGTAACGATATAGGCCCCCAGGGTTCTTTCTGCTTGCTATCTGAGGCACTCTACATGCCTCGTCTACATTCCCGCTCTTGCACAATGCCACAAGGTACTTGGCCAACACACTGTCCATTGGCCACGCCTCCTGCTTGAGCGCCCTATCAAGCAGTTCCCTCACCTTATCAAGCTTCCCTTCCTGGCACAGTACATCTGTAAACATGGCAAATGTCTGACGGCCAGGAAAGTACCCATCTGCCATGGACTGCTCCAATACCAGACACGCCTCTTCTGTGGCCCCACCGCGGCACAGTGCCCTGATCAGATTATTATAGACATCCTTGTTAGGGTTAATCCCAAGCTCCATTCTTGACCTATATAAATGCATGGCAACCTCCACAAGGCCGGCTTTACAAAAGAAGCAAAGTGTGGCATTCATGGTCAAACGTCCTGGAGCAATGCCCTCCTCCATCATTTCCACAAGCAAATCATAGACTTCACCAAGTCTGTTCTTGAGGAGCAAGCGTATACAAGCTTATCATAGCGCTGCCCATCAGGGATATATCCCTCGGCCGCCTTCTTATCAGAAAGGAACTGCAATGTAGTATCGAGCATCCCAGCCTCAGTGAGACCATGGATCCATGCGCCGTATACATCGCATGAGGAGAACTTATCAACAATCTGGGCTGCCTCATCAAAGCGCCGACGCCGGCAGAACTCTGTGACGATAGAGCCAGCAGCAGGGCCTCTGGATGCCTCGGCGAAAGGGAGGGTATCAAGCAGCGCTACGGCGTCGCTGAGGCGGTCTCGGCGGCAGAGGCTCTTGATACGGATGCAGATTGAACGGGGACTAGCAGCAAGGTTGCGGGCGAAGGAGTCGGCAAAGTCGTGGAGCGACGCATCGACGAGTGAGTTGAGGAGGATGCGGGAGGAGACGGCGTTGAGGTCGACGCCGCGGAAGCGCATGCGGCCGAGGACGTTGAGGCCGCGCTGGGGGTCGCCGGCGACGGCGTAGCCTACGACGAGCGTGTCGTGGAAGCGCAGGTGGGCGGAGGAAGCGGAGGTGTTGGAGAAGAGGCGGAGCCAGTCGAGCACCACGGAGGCGCGGCGCGCGCGCGAGAGAAGGCGGAAGACTGCATGGTACACGGCGCGCGTGTGGCGGTAGTGCGGGCGGCGGCCCGACCAGTCGAAGAACTTGAGGCGGAGCAGCAGCAGGGCGTCGCCCTCGGGGAGCCTCCGCGGGCGGTAGCGGATCACCGACAGGACGAGCTCTTCCGTGAGCGGGAGCGCCTCGAGCGCCGCCGTATCGTCGACGGCGAGGGCCTCGTAGATCGCGTCGAGGGCGCCGACCGGCTCGGCGGTGGCGCGGGGCACGAGGAACCAGTCGCGGAACGAACCTGCGATGTCGGAGACGGCGGAGGATACGGACGCGTAGGAATCCACGGTTCGGGGAAGCAGCGGGGAGAGCTGGGGGAGAGGCGGCGGCGGCGGGAGGGGGTGTGGTGGGGCGGTGGACGACGAGAAGGTGTTCGACAGAATGGCGAGCAGGCGGCGACGGCGCGAGCGGGAGGGGAGCGGCGCGAGGAGGCGGGGCATGGCGGGAAAGGTCGGCCGGTGGTCAGAAGCGGCTAGGATTTGGCCGCCGGCAGCATGAGCGGCCGGCGGCGGCGGGTGGCATTGGTTGCCGTGGCGGCTGTGTGCGTGATCTATGGGTGGGAAATTTTGCGCGAGATTGGGTTTGGGTCGGGGGCTGGGCCGAGCGTTTTGGGTTAGACACGGCGTGCATGTGAGACGCCAACTTGACTTGGTTGGCCAGATTGGTTTCCACGACAAAACCTAAAACACCGCTCGCTGCAAGACAGCAAGAGGAGGAAATTGCACGTAACACCAACATTTGGTGCCATTGTTGCACAGAACCCAGAATCAAAACCCGTTTTGCAGCAAACCACAACTTTTCGTGTAATACGTTGCAGGTAGCCCAAAAGGTAGATTTAACCCCTTAACATGTATCCGACATGTGGGCTAATGAAACAACACGGTATTTATCTAACGTATACCACAATTATATGACATTTTTTTAAAACGCATATACAAAATATTTGGGCATCAACATATATATGCCTCTATACAAATTTGTTGTTATTTTTCTGCAGTCCGAAATAAAACACATTTTCAACCCAAACTTTGCACAGATATATATACCATACATATATGTATTCATGTTAAAAAATGGAACTTTTTGGAACTCAAAAGTACAGTTTTCAAAAAAAAAATCAAAACATGGAGCACTGGTGCGCAGGTACACACCAAAATCCACTCTCTCTATATACATGGGCTACCTTCACATCGTTGCTATCAATCCAATTGTTGCTTTAGAAAACTAGTATTTGTGTATGTTCTAGTACATGTGCAGAACACTTAAAAAAGGGAGCTTCAGGGCCGAGCTAGTATTTTGTCCAGAATAGAATGGCAAAGTTCCACACGGTATTTGCTAGTTTTCTAAAGCAACAGTTGGATTGATAGGGACAGATGTGAAAATCATACTGGCATCGATGAGCCCATGTGTAGAGGCTTCTGCTGATGTCCATTTTTTTTTCTGCATGGTTGATGTCCAAATATTTCGTATATGCTTTCTTTAAAAAAGGAGTATAATTGTGATATACGGTATACAAATATGTGTTGTTTCATTGGCCCACATTTCAGATACCTGTTAAGGGGCTAAATCAACCTTTTTGGGCTACCTGCAACATATTACACGAAAAATTGGGGTTTGCTGCAAATCTGGTTTTGATTCTGTGTTCTGTGCAACAATGGCACCAAACATTGGTGTTATGTGCAATTTTCTCCAGCAAGAGGGAACCAAAACCACATTTGGCTACTCAATTTAATTTTTGGTCAAATTTAATCAAGGTAAAAGGTATAACCTAAATATTGTTAGAACCATCATAAAACTTATTTCCATATTATATTATAGATGTTGATATTTTGTTCTGTATACTTAGTCAAATTTTATGAAGTTTGACTTTGATCTAAACTAACATGCACTACATTTTGGAATGAACGAAGTATTTCTTGACTAGTCATTTCAGTTTAAATGTTCGTAAATTTTTATAAATATATAGCAAAATGTTTGGCATAAATGTTTTTAAACCATCATAAAATATATTTTCCTATCGTATGTCTTTGTATTATGGATGTTGATATCTTGTCTTGTATACTAAGTCAAACTTAAAGGAGTTTGAGTTTGATCAAAAATATTATGCACTATGTTTTGGTATAGATAGAGTATTATTCAACAACATGAGTATTATTTGACAACCTGAGTACAAACCATACACACTGAATAGTAAAAATTATAGGACATCTAATACCAAGATTCGAGTGAATCGATTTTTCATGGGGAATCCAATGTTGTTTTCATGACGTTAATAGTAATACAAGTATTTTTTTTAATGATTGACGCACTCTTTTAGGACTAACTAATTCCAAAACAATCCATATTATATAGGCACCGTTAAAATAATTTGATGTAAATATAACCATTGTAGTGGGAAGATGGATGGCAACTCTTTAAAATGCAGGAAGGATTTTGACAAGATTAAGAACATTATAACATTTTGTGAGCTAATGATTACTATGGGTATAGGTATGTTGATACTATAAAAAAATAGGATCCATTCGTAGCCAGTGGAAGATCTTTCTAACTTCTTAGAAGTTATGTTCTGACTTTGGAGTTTGGAGCCACCGAAGGTGTTGATATATAGAATGCACACCAATGTGTTTGAGTGGAGGCCAGAAACTGTAAGTGAATAGTAGGATGCTATGTAAAGTCGATATATCGCGTTTGGCGCCTGCAAATGAGTGGCGTTCTAAAAATCTTAGTCAATGCAGTGGGCTTCTTATGATTGTTTTTGTTCCTCTGAGTGATTCTACTGGGGCAAGACTAACTATTGATGAGTTACATCCTTGTCCATATAGTTTGGTCCCTCAAGTGGTGTTGGCTCGGTACCATTGAGTTGGCAAGTTGGGACTTCACACTATGTATGATGTGTTCCTTCCACGCCTTGGGGATGTCCGCTCATGGTTTAAGGGACCATGCCCGAGTCTAAGTGAAGCGCCTCCATATCTCAAGGAAGCAAGATGACTATAGAAAAACGATAATGTTTTTTGAAAGTGCATCTAGGATCCCTAAAGGGGTTTTGGGTTATTCATGACAAGGAAATTAAGGAACTAACCATTATTGCAAGTATTGTAGGGTTCTGGTTCATCATGGATCATACAATTACAGAGTGGAATCATGCCTTTGGTGACCCTTAAAAGTAAACAAAATATGTATAGGCTACCATGAAACATATTCTTTAATTTTTTGAGTCATAGGTATGTTGTATTATCAAGGGGGGCCCTTGGGGAAGCAGAGGAAAATAATCCTGATAAAATTCCGCCAAGTTTTCCCCTAAAAAACCATTGGAAAATCTCAAATTTTGTGTTTTTGCAAACCTCTAAACATACTTGTCCCGATACCTTTGACCATGTGATATTGAGAGATTTGGAGAGATTAAATCTTGATATGTCTCTGTGTTCCCTTGCACCGCGGAGTATGGTATGCTATAAAAACCATGAACCCTTCACAAACTCTGACCATGAAGTCCATCTATATAAAGCTGATACTTTTGAGTGAAAGTTGTCTGCTACTCTATTCTTGAGGGTGCATATGAGTGATGACCCACAAGTATAGGGTGTGTATCGCAGTACTTTCGATAAATAAGAGTGTCGAACCCAACGAGGAGCAGAAGGTGCTGGCAAGTAGTTTTGATCAAGAATTCACTGTAAAAGCTAGCAGACAGGTTTTCAGTAGTATTCGAAACAGCAGGTAAAAACAGTGCAAGTAAATAAACGAGCGCGGCAACAAATGCAGCGAGTGGCCCAATCCTTTTGAGTGCAAAGGACAAGCCGAGTGTGTTACTTATAAGAGACAAATGTTCCTGAGGACACATGGGAATTTCGTCAAGTGCTTTCGCTTCGTGCAACTGGTTAATCTTCATTGTTTTGATAAGTGTTGTGTGGGTGAATCTATGCTAACGCACCGCCCTTCCTAGGACTAATACGCACTTGTGATTATACCCCCTGCAAGCATCCGCGAATGCAGAAAAGTAATTAAGATAAATCTAACCACAGCTTTAAACTCTGAGACCCTACGCTCCCTCGTGCACTATCTTACTAACGGGGGTTCAGGTTTCTGTCACTCCGGCAACCCCTCAACTAGCAAGCTAGGTACACGATGCATTCCCCTAGGCCCATAAAGGTGAAGTGTCATGTAGTCGACGTTCACATGACACCACTAGAAGAATGACACCACAACTTAAATATCAAACCATTAAATATTAACGCAGCATTATTTCACTACTAACAACATGACTTCCCCATGTCCTCAAGAACTACAAACTACTCACAAGACATCATATGGATCATGATCAGAGATGATATGGCAATGAATAACAATCTGGACATGAACACTAATCCACCAAACAAACTCAATAGCATCAATAACAAGGAGTAATCAACACCGGGAGAGTCTCCCCAATGAACTAGACAAGGTACAGCCCTAGATGTTACAGCAAGATGGATGTGGAGTCGGTGGAGATGATGGTGATGGCGCAGTGGATGTGGTGATGATGATCCCGATGAAGTCCAGCGTGATGACGATGACGATGGCGATGATTTCCCCTCTCCGGGAGGGAATTTCCCCGGCAGGATCTCCCTGCCAGAGAGCTCTTTCTCTCTCGGTGGTTTCCGTCCCGTGGAGGCGGCGGAATATTTCGTGGACGTACCCCCCGTGCTTAGGTTTTCGGGAGGCAGATATACGCGAAGAGGCAACCTGGGGGGTGGACCCAGGTGGCCACGCCATAGCTGGGCGCGGCCCACAGGCCAGCCGCGCCCAGGTGTGGCGTGGGGCCCACCTGGCCCACCTGGCTGCCTCCTTTTGGCTGCCTCCGGCATCTGACATTATAAGACCCCCAGAATTGGTTTCGTGATTTTTGGAGTTCCGCTGATATGTTGACTTGACGACGCTTTTTCCAGCAGAAACCTGACTCCGGAAGGATAATTCCCAATAATCATCAAACATGCAAAATAAGGCAAAATAACATAAGTATCATGTATTAATATGAAATATAAGGATAGATAATGACAAATTATGATATAAAATAGTGATGCAAAATGGACGTATCAACTCCCCCCAAGCTTAGACTCGCTTGTCCCCAAGCGAAAACTGAGCTCAGTAAACAAGTCCACATGTTTATGGAGTGAAGTGTCGATAATAAAGAATACGGACAAGAAGCATCAGTATTTACTCAGCTAAACAAGTCATTTTAAACAGCAGTCTCTACATTCTACTTAACTTGGAACAAGTAATGGAACAACCACAAATAAAGGTACATTAAGCAAACCAATTGGATGTGGCAAACTGTGTTCTTGGTCAGAGAACAATCAACATTCTAACTTATCTTTCAAGAAGAGTCTTTATACTAGAGCTATATTGCAGAAATAGAGTTGCTCAATCATCACTGTTCCTTTCACATTCCAAAGAAAACTGTCAAAGTCATATTCTCAAAGATAAAACTTCATGTGCTCAAGCAAAGTAGACAAAACATGATAGGAAATATTATGAACTATAAATGATTGTATCTATAACAATTCGAGTGCTTGCTCGGGATAGAGGGAATAGGTTTACTGACTCAACAATAAATAAATGATAGGCCCTTCGCAGAGGGAAGCAGGGATTAAAACGTGTGCTAGAGCTTTTTAGTTCCCGAAGGCATAGAGAGTGTAAAAATATTGCTTTGAGAGGTGTATGCTATTGGTCAACAAATCAGTGGTAGAATCCTTGTCATCTTCCATACTAATTAACTTTTAGAGCGGTTCCGAGAGTTTATAGAACTGCACTTGTAACAAGCACTTATTGATGACACTCCTCCCAACCATTTCTTTCCACAAACCATGGCTTGACCGAATCCTCGGTTGCCGACCAACAATCACCGTGGAGGAGTGTCTTTATTTATTTATTTATTTATTTATAGGGTGGACTAACCAGCTCTTTTAATGCAAAATAAAAGGTGGAGAAGCAGATGAAGCTGCCAATCCTTGTAAATCAGTTAGCATGGAAGATGACACATCTGCTACCACGTCCTTATGAGCTTGGTGAACAGTGACACAAAAAGGGATATAATAATAGTTTTGAATAGTTAAAGGTAGCACACGAGAAAATGTACTTGGAGTAGTGCGAACACTACATGATAGGTAGTTATGGTGGACACGAATGGAGTGCTTTGGTTCAGGGTTTTGGATGCACGAGAAGTATCTCCTCTCAGTACAAGGTTTTAGGCTAGCAAGGTTTAGTAGCAAGCACAAGAATTGAGAGAGACAAACACTTATAGATCTAATAGAACAACCATGCTATCTACTTTGTGGGCACAAAACACTTTAATTCAAGAATAATAAACTCATTGGCCAACAAAGAGGAAAACAATAGGGATAATGTTATTGCAACCAGTTCCCTCTTTTCTACTTAAGTGTAAAAAGTATTGATACTACTGACCAGTCTAAGTTTGCCACAACCAACTAAATTTACTTGCTGCACCCAAAGTGATGCCAATACTAATGTAACAAGATCAGCATATGACAAAGGACTTGCTGGCTAAAATAAAGTGTGCAGAAAGTAAAGATAAAGCTTCTCATTAATATTCCATCACAATAAACCTCACACCAACGGATACAACGATAACCAACTAAGGAGTGATACTCCACATTGCAAACTATCTCATATGATAACTTCTCTACTCATGGTACTAAGCAAAAATATAAAGATAAAGATAAAGATAAAGATGGTGATACTGAAAACACCCCCCCAAGCTTGAAACAAGCTGGGAGTGTGTTGTTACCCATGGTGAATTACTCCCTTGGCGGTGATGGTGGTGGCGCCCCTCTAATGAGCTTCTCGGCAAGCTCCATTAACTCATCAACTCTACCAATGAGGGTGCGGACAAGCTCTGAATTCTGCTCAATGCGGTTCATCATCCTGTCAGAGGGTGAATCCCAGCTTTTGGAGTTGTTACCCCACTTCTCTTCAGCTTTGGAGCTCCCTTTTCCTGCATGGTCAGAACGATCCATATCCCAGCTACTGGGCAATTCTGATTCTGGAACTTTTTCAAAGGGATACTTATGGATGAGAGTGTGAAAAGGCCTTTTGGTATCTGAAGGAAGTGTTCTTGGAGCTAGGAAGCGACGAGGAACTCTCCCACCAGTGCTCATCCTCGCGCCCTGCCTGGCCCTGGGCTTGTTCTGCACCACTCCGATGCTTGCAACGGTAGCGGTGGGAATAGGACTTGGATCTTCCTCTTCTTCACCGACAGCTTCAGTCTTCTCCTTCTCCTCCTCAGCATCTTGGTCTTTCAGATCTTTCTTCAGGCCCTCCTTGTCAGGGTTGTTGGAGGCGACCATGGTGCTCTAGACTTCTACAACCCTGGCAGAAACAGCTCGAAAACAAACGCGACGAAAACACGAGATACGGACCTCGGGAGATCCGGGTAAATATATAGCAGAAAATAACGCGTGAAAAGGAAAGCACAGGGCGAAGCGGAGTCGGAGGGGGTCTCCGAGGCGACCACGCCATAGCTGGGCGCGGCCCAGGTGGGGCCCGCGCCCTGCTGTGGCGTGGTGCCCTCGGGCACCTCCTCCGGCACTTATTCGTCTTGATATTTCCAAAATTGTATAAATATAACTAATATAAAAGTTTCGAAGTAAAACGCGGACTTTTTCTTACCGAAATTCATACCTACTTCAAATCAGACTCTGCAGTTTCCTGTTTCTGAGTTTTAATAAATTCCTCCGGAGATACCATTTGAATAATATCAACATTTTCATTATAAGATTCTCCAGAAATATAATGTTTAAGTCTCTGCCCATTAACAACTTGAGGTTTGTCACCGTCAAGTGAATTAATTTTTATTGCACCAGAACGATAAACTTCTTCCACAATGTAAGGTCCTTCCCATTTTGAGAGTAATTTTCCTGCAAAAAATCTGAGACGAGACCTATACAATAAAACTTTATCACCTATGCAAAATTCTCTTTTTAAAATTCTCTTGTCATGCCATCTCTTAACTTTCTCTTTGAAAAGTTTAGCATTTTCATATGCTTCACTTCTCCATTCATCTAGAGAGCTTAACTCTAGCAACCTTTTCTCACCAGCTAATTTGAAATCTCTATTAAGCTCTTTGATTGCCCAATAGGCCTTGTGTTCTAATTCTAGAGGTAAATGACAAGCTTTTCCATAAACCATTTTATAAGGAGACATGCCCATAGGATTTTTATATGCTGTTCTATAAGCCCACAAAGCATCATTAAGCTTTCTAGCCCAATTCTTTCTAGACCTATTGACAGTCTTTTGCAAAATCAACTTAATTTCTCTATTTGATAACTCTACTTGACCACTAGTTTGAGGATGATACGGTGAAGCAATTCTGTGATTGACACCATATTTAGCAAGAGTTTTTCTAAAACCACCATGAATAAAGTGTGAACCACCATCAGTCATGAGATATCTAGGCACACCAAACCTCGAGAAAATAACATCCTTAAGCATTTTTAAGGAAGTCTTACCATCAGCACTAGAGGTTGGTATAGCCTCTACCCACTTAGTAACATAATCAACAGCAACTAGAATATGAGTATAACCATCTGAAGCGGGAAAAGGACCCATAAAGTCAAATCCCCAACAATCAAAAGGTTCAATAACAAGAGAATAATTCATAGGCATCTCATTACGTCTACTAATATTCCCAACTCTCTGACATTGATCACAGGTCAAAACAAATTTTCTTGCATCTTTAAAAAGAGTAGGCCAATAAAAACCTGATTGTAGAACCTTTTGTGCAGTTCTATCTCCGGCGTGATGTCCTCCATAAGCACTACCATGGCATTTATCCAATATTTCCTTCTGCTCATGCTCTGGAACACATCTTCTCATAATACCATCAACTCCTTCTCTATATAAATGTGGGTCATCCCAAAAATAATGCCTCAAGTCACAGAAGAATTTCCTCCTTTGCTGATAAGTAAAAGTTGGAGGCAAATACTTGGCAACAATAAAGTTAGCATAATCAGCATACCAGGGACAATCATTCGAATTTACCTTTATAGAAGCCAACTGCTCATTTCGAAAATTGTCATCAACAGGAATAGGATCATGCATTATATTTTCTAATCTAGACAGATTATCAGCAACAGGATTTTCAGCACCTTTTCTATCAACAATATGCAAATCGAACTCTTGTAACAGGAGAACCCATCTAATAAGTCTAGGCTTAGCATCCTTCTTATCCATAAGGTATTTAATAGCAGCATGATCAGTATGAATAGTTACCTTAGAATCAACAATATAAGGTCTAAACTTATCACAAGCAAACACTACTGCTAAAAATTCCTTCTCAGTAGTAGCATAATTCTTTTGAGCTGCATCAAGAGTCTTACTAGCATAATGAATAACATTTAACTTTTTATCTACTCGCTGTCCTAAAACAGCACCTACAGCAAAATCACTAGCATCACACATAATTTCAAATGGTAAAGTCCAGTCTGGTGGTTGAACAATAGGAGCAGTTATTAAAGCCTTCTTCAAAATTTCGAATGCCTCTTTACACTCGTCATCAAAAACAAATGGAACATCCTTTTGAAGAAGATTGGTAAGTGGCTTTGAAATTTTAGAGAAATCTTTAATAAACCTTCTATAAAAACCAGCATGACCAAGAACACTACGAATACCTTTCACATCTCGGGGGCATGGCATTTTCTCAATTGCTTCCACTTTAGCTCTATCAACTTCAATACCTCTTTCAGAAATTTTATGCCCAAGAACAATGCCTTCATTAACCATAAAATGGCATTTCTCCCAATTAAGAACAAGATTGGTTTCTTCACATCTCTGCAAAACTTTGTCAAGATTGTGCAAACAGTTATCAAAAGAAGTTCCATAGACGGAGAAATCGTCCATGAAGACTTCCACAATTTCTTCACAAAAACCGTGAAAAATAGCAGACATGCATCTCTGAAAAGTAGCAGGAGCATTACATAAACCAAAAGGCATACGTCTATAAGCATAAGTACCATAAGGACAGGTAAAAGTGGTTTTCTCCTGATCTTCCTTTCTAACAGCTATTTGGGAAAAACCAGAATAACCATCAAGGAAACAAAAATGAGTTTTCTTAGACAACCTTTCTAACATCTGATCAATAAAAGGCAAAGGATAATGATCTTTCTTAGTAACCTTATTGACCTTACGAAAATCAATGCACATTCTATAACCAACTACAACTCTCTGAGGAATAAGCTCATCATTTTCATTAGGCACAACAGTTATTCCTCCTTTCTTAGGAACACAATGAACAGGACTAACCCATCTACTATCAGCAATAGGATAAATTATACCTGCTTCAAGAAGTTTTAATACCTCATTTCTTACCACTTCCTTCATCTTAGGAATTAAACGACGTTGATGCTCAACAACAGGCTTGGCATCAGGCTCAATATTAATAGCATGCTGACATATAGCAGGAGAAATCCCTTTTAAATCATCAAGAGTATAGCCCATTGCGCCTCTATGTTTCTTCAGAACTTGCAATAATTTTGCTTCTTCATCTCCTGAAAGTTTAGAACTAATAATAACAGGATATATTTTCTTATCATCAATATGAACATACTTAAGATTATCAGGTAAAGGCTTAAGATCAAAAACAGGGTCTTCTTTAGGAGGGGGCGCAATTCCCAGGTCCTCCACAGGTAAATCATGCCTAAGCATTTGAGGTTGACGCAGAAAGATGTCGTCAATCTCCCTTCTTTCTTCTGCAAAAACTTCACTTTCGTGGTCTTCCAAAAATTGCTGCAAAGCATTGTTAGGACCAACAGCAATAGAAGCAAGCTGTTCAACTTGAAAGTTCTCATTAGGCATTTCAGGTTCATAATGATTCTTAGCAAATTTTGAAAAATTAAACTCATAAGACTCTCCATCGAATCTAGTAAAATTTTCTCTTTTTGACAGTCAATAATAGCACCACAAGTATTCAGGAAAGGTCTACCAAAAATAATAGGACAAGAGTCACTAGCAGCAGAACCGAGAACTAAGAAATCAGCAGGGTATTTAGTCTTACCACATAAAACTTCAACATCTCTGACAATGCCAACTGGACAGATAGTTTCCCTATTAGCAAGCTGAATAACCACATCAATATCTTCCAATTCGCAAGGATCAATTTCCTTCCTGATTTCCTTGTAGAGAGCATAAGGGATAGCGCTGGAACTAGCACCAATATCACAGAGACCATAATAACAATGCTCACCTATTTTAACAGAAAGCACAGGAACACTAGGCTTTCGAGCTCTTTTAGGATGTGTAACCATGTTAGAAGCTTCTTCACAAAACACAATATGACCTCCTTCTACATTTTCAGTTACAAGTTCCTTAACCATAGCTACTTCATGTTCTACACTAATTTGCTCATCAGGTTCCCTAGGTTTACGTTCACTTTTGCTAACCACACTAGCCAAAATAGAGTGTTCTTTTACTTTAACAGGAAAAGGTATTTTTTCAATATAGGGTTCTGGTATAATGCGATCAACAGTTTGAACTTCAACATTTTTAGCAAGAGCAAAATTAGCATTATCTTCATAAGGTTCATGATACTTTTCCCAACCTTGTCTAGGAATATCGAGATACGAGGCAAAGGCCTTAAAGTAATTAACAACAACTTGAGAATCAAGACCATAAGTAGCATTAAAATTACGAAAACTATCAGTCTCCATAAAGGATTTAATGCATTCGAAATCATAATTTATACCTGACTCCCTACCTTTGTCGTTCTCCCATCCTTCAGTATTTTCCTGGATACGATCAAGAAGATCCCATTTATCTTCATCCTTCATACGAGTGAATGACCAAGAACAAGAAGTGTCCAATAAATCTTTATCATGATAGGAAAGTCTTGCATAAAAGTTATTGATGACAATATTACTTGGAATCCCATGAACAGGGCATTTGAGCATTAATAATTTCAATCTCCCCCAAGCTTGGGCAATACTTTCTCCCTCATAAGGCCAAAAAGTGAATATAGAATTCCGATCCTTATGAATCTCACTTGGAGGATAAAACTTGTAATAAAAGAGAGGGACAATTTCAGCCCAGCTCAATGAAGGACCATTCTTCAGCAGACTATACCATTCAGCAGCTCTGCCATCCAGCGACAGAGTAAATAATTTCCTTTTAATAATGTCCATCGAAATACCTGCACACTTGAACAAACCGCATAGTTCATGTATATAAAGCAAATGATTACCAGGATGAACAGTTCCATCATAGCGGTTATCCATAATACGTCCAACAATTTTCGTAGGTATTTTAAATGGAACAATCTCAGCAGATGGAGGATCATCTACTACCGTAGCAGTGGTAGTAGTCCTCCCAAACAGCGAACCAAATGGATTTGACTCCATAACAGTCATTACAGTAAATAATTTCCTTACCAATAGCGCTTCACTCCCCGGCAACGGCGCCAGAAAATAGTCTTGATGACCCACAAGTATAGGGGGTGTATCGCAGTACTTTCGATAAATAAGAGTGTCGAACCCAACGAGGAGCAGAAGGTGCTGGCAAGTAGTTTTGATCAAGAATTCACTGTAAAAGCTAGCAGACAGGTTTTCAGTAGTATTCGAAACAGCAGGTAAAAACAGTGCAAGTAAATAAACGAGCGCGGCAACAAATGCAGCGAGTGGCCCAATCCTTTTGAGTGCAAAGGACAAGCCGAGTGTGTTACTTATAAGAGACAAATGTTCCTGAGGACACATGGGAATTTCGTCAAGTGCTTTCGCTTCGTGCAACTGGTTAATCTTCATTGTTTTGATAAGTGTTGTGTGGGTGAATCTATGCTAACGCACCGCCCTTCCTAGGACTAATACGCACTTGTGATTATACCCCCTGCAAGCATCCGCGAATGCAGAAAAGTAATTAAGATAAATCTAACCACAGCTTTAAACTCTGAGACCCTACGCTCCCTCGTGCACTATCTTACTAACGGGGGTTCAGGTTTCTGTCACTCCGGCAACCCCTCAACTAGCAAGCTAGGTACACGATGCATTCCCCTAGGCCCATAAAGGTGAAGTGTCATGTAGTCGACGTTCACATGACACCACTAGAAGAATGACACCACAACTTAAATATCAAACCATTAAATATTAACGCAGCATTATTTCACTACTAACAACATGACTTCCCCATGTCCTCAAGAACTACAAACTACTCACAAGACATCATATGGATCATGATCAGAGATGATATGGCAATGAATAACAATCTGGACATGAACACTAATCCACCAAACAAACTCAATAGCATCAATAACAAGGAGTAATCAACACCGGGAGAGTCTCCCCAATGAACTAGACAAGGTACAGCCCTAGATGTTACAGCAAGATGGATGTGGAGTCGGTGGAGATGATGGTGATGGCGCAGTGGATGATGGTGATGATGATCCCGATGAAGTCCAGCGTGATGACGATGACGATGGCGATGATTTCCCCTCTCCGGGAGGGAATTTCCCCGGCAGGATCTCCCTGCCAGAGAGCTCTTTCTCTCTCGGTGGTTTCCGTCCCGTGGAGGCGGCGGAATATTTCGTGGACGTACCCCCCGTGCTTAGGTTTTCGGGAGGCAGATATACGCGAAGAGGCAACCTGGGGGGTGGACCCAGGTGGCCACGCCATAGCTGGGCGCGGCCCACAGGCCAGCCGCGCCCAGGTGTGGCGTGGGGCCCACCTGGCCCACCTGGCTGCCTCCTTTTGGCTGCCTCCGGCATCTGACATTATAAGACCCCCAGAATTGGTTTCGTGATTTTTGGAGTTCCGCTGATATGTTGACTTGACGACGCTTTTTCCAGCAGAAACCTGACTCCGGAAGGATAATTCCCAATAATCATCAAACATGCAAAATAAGGCAAAATAACATAAGTATCATGTATTAATATGAAATATAAGGATAGATAATGACAAATTATGATATAAAATAGTGATGCAAAATGGACGTATCAATGAGCAAGGACTTAGTGGTTTTCTATCCAACTCAATTCTTGAGAGTGTTTTGTTCGGCCCGGATCTCCAAGCATGCACAATTATAGGACGAACACAAGACGTTATTAAGAGTAGAACATCGAAGTTCATTTTTTATTACCTCCGGGTTATTCCATATTTTGAGGTTCTTTTGTGCTAGCGGTACCTCCGGAAATGCAGTTTCCCACTCTGAAAGATCAAAGTTTGAATAACCCGCAATCTCCGGGTCTCATCATCGTACTTTTGTGCATGTTAGTGTTTCCTGTAACAGCCAGGTGTTTGCGTATAAATACTTCCACACCCCAAGACAAATAAAAACATGTTTTGAGAGAAGATATATAGACCCATTTCTTTTCATACCTTTGCTTTGTCTTTATCTACACCTAGTTCCAAACTTCCACTCAAATCGTTGAAGATCCACAACACTTTTTGGGAAAGGAATGTGGTAGGGGAGGCCCCTACAAAGAATCTTTTACAAAATAAGAACCCAAATTTACGTCCGTGAGGACTTGAACCAAGATTTACCGCTCTTTGAGTGGACAATCTTCCACTCCAATCTTTGCTATATCTCTCTTGCCACGTCCATGTTGCATGGGAAATCCAAGATTGTTTTCATGACATTAATCCCAATACCATATTTTTCTAAACGATTATCATACTCTTGTAGTCCAAATTAATTCCAAAACCATCCATATTATAAAGGAAATTGTAAGAATGATATGTTATATATTTGAACTTGTGTACCATTTTTTTATATATAACGAAGAACAATACACCCATCGTAGTTGGAAGATGGTGTGCAACTCTTCAAAATGTTGGAAGGATTGGGCAATATTAAGGAGTAAGGACCATAATAGATTTAGTGATCTAGTGATCACTTTGAGTATAGGTATGTCAGTACCCATGGGAAAATATTTTCTGAGTGCTTAGAAGTTACCTATGTTCGGCTTCAGAACCATCGAAGGTGTTGATTGAATACATTCCAATGTGTTTGAGTGTAGGTTAGACCCTATATATACGTGAATAATAGGATGCTAATGGGAGTCGATTTAACGTGTTTGGAGTCACTGAGTGGCCGATGTTCTGAAAGTTTTGAGTCAGTAACAGTTTGGTAGCACAGTATTTTCTTAACTTAAGTATTGCAAAACTAAAGTATTCCAACGTCTGGCAAAGCAATACTTTAGTTTTCTCTCCTTTCTCAGTTTCGAAAAAAGAGGGTCAGACCTCTTTCTCCAATACTTAAAAAAAACTACAGTTTTAGACAATACTTTAGTTTGAAAACCATATTATTTATTGGATCCAAACACCTTAAAGTATTCAATATTTCAATATTTTCAGAAACCAAAGTATTCTCTGTATATTTCGATGCCAAACGGAGCCTATGGCCCCGCTTGGGATGGCGTATTCTAACCAATACGGGGGTAAATTTCCACGGACTTGTGCACGTCCGGCGAAAAATCCTGCGCGACGCTCCGTAAGCTTTATGGTTCCGAAAATAAAAACTGCATTCCAAGCGGGGCCTAAGTGATTTACCCGGCCATATAGTTTTGACCCTTAAATGGTTGAACACTTGAACGGAGACACTGCATCAAGTTATTCGTTGCTTGTATTTGGCTGTGTTATGTTTTCCTTTCCGTTTGAATACAAGTTTTAGCTTTCTAAAAAAAAAAGTTATTCACGATGACCCACTTTGACCCTCTTCCGACAGATCCTAGATCAGGGAAGGCTATGCGACCCGTAGACTTCAACTATTGTCCATGGCGCGGTGTGAATATACAAACAGCTTAGAGGGAAATTAGAGAACGAAAGAGTCTGGTCAACACAACACAACACACACTGAGATTAGCGGTAGCAGGAAGGTCATGGGCCATGGCATGCAATGGAGCTAGCTAATTTTGGGCGCGCAAAGCTCTCGTCGCCTCTCACCATCCACCCCTGTATCCCCCGTACGTGTGTATATATATAGGCAGTGTATATAGGTAGAGCCACCTCCTCCTTCCTCACAACTTCACAAGTGCACAATCCATTTCATATTCCTCCTGCAAAACACGCAAGCGCAGCAATGGCAGTGCAGAAGTACACGGTGGCGCTGTTCCTCGCCGTGGCCCTCGTGGCGGGCCCGGCCGCCTCATATGCCGCCGACGCCGGCTACGCCCCGGCCACCCCGGCTGCGGCCGGAGCGGCGGCAGGGAAGGCGACGACCGAGGAGCAGAAGCTGATCGAGGACATCAACGTCGGCTTCAAGGCGGCCGTGGCCGCCGCCGCCACCGCCCCTCCGGCAGACAAGTTCAGGACCTTCGAGGCCGCCTTCAGCGCGTCCGCCAAGGTCTCCGCCGCCAAGGCGCCCGGCCTCGTCCCCAAGCTCGACGCCGCTTACGACGTCGCCTACAAGGCCGCCGTGGGCGCCACCCCCGAGGCCAAGTTCGACTCCTTCGTCGCCTCCCTCACCGAGGCGCTCCGCGTCATCGCTGGCGCCCTTGAGGTCCACGCAGTCAAGCCTATCACCGAGGAGGTCGGCGCGGCCAAGATCCCGTGGGCGAGCTGCAGATCATCGACAAGATCGACGCCGCCTTCAAGGTCTCCGCCACCGCCGCTAACGCCGCCCCTGCCAACGACAAGTTCACCGTCTTCGAGGCCGCATTCAACAAGGCCATCAAGGAGAGCACCGGCGGCTCCTACGATACCTACAAGTGCATCCCCTCCCTCGAGGCCGCCGTCAAGCAGGCCTACGCCGCCACCGTTGCAGCCGCGCCGGAGGTCAAGTACGCCGTCTTTGAGGCCGCGCTGACCAAGGCCATCACCGCCATGGCTGAGGTACAGAAGGTCAGCAAGCCCGTCGCCGGTGCTGTAACCGTCGCCGCTGGTGCTGCAACCGCCGCCGCGGGTGCTGCCACCGGCGCTGCTGGTGCGGCCACCGGCGCTGCCGGTGGCTACAAAGTCTGATCAGCTCGCTAAGAGTAAGAGCATAGATCGATCATGCAAACATACTACTGTACGGTATGTGCATGGTCCGGGCGGCGAGCGATTTTGTTGATATTAATCTTTCGTTTTCGTTTGATGCAAGCACGATCGAGCGCGTGTGCATGCTTGTAATAAGTAAATATTTGTAATTTCTGTTTGGATTTGTAATCCCCGTCACAAGTGGGATCTCAAGTCGCTTTATGGAATATATCGGCAGTTGAATCGAGTTTAACGATGTGGAGTTTTCTTAGAGAAATTCCAATTTTGTGATTGTTCACAGCTGAATATTTTCATACTTTATGCATGCATGTTTTGATCATTTATAGTTTGATTTTTTAAAGCGGTCTACATGATATTATGTTTATATCATATCTTTGTAGTTAAGTATATCATGTTTTCCTCTAAAAAGAGTATATCAGTTTGTTTGTTGGGTATTCTAGTTTTCTCATCTCAGATTGGAGTTGTTTAGTCAATTACTCGTGGAGATAATGGCCAGGACAAAATATAGAAAAATGCTACAAAACAACAATAATGAAAATCTAGATCAAGACCTATAGAAGCACTATATATTTAAGATAGAGTTCTACACTTTAATTTTCTCATCATGGATTTCTCAGGTGTTTTCCCCGAAAACAAGAAATACATATAGGAACTGTTAAAAAGCAAGAAAAATGAAAATCAAGATGGAAGAAGCATGAAAATAAATGTTTTGGCAAGATTTTCAATCGCCTTTTTCACATTAATATCTAGGCCTGAGTTGTTTATAAGATATTGTATACATCACCTTGCCAAACATTTACTTTTTGGTTCGATAAAACTTAAATCTCTAAGGAAAAAACTCTATACTAAATCCGTAATTATGATCAAAGGTATGATTAATCTCTTTACCATGTGCTAGGGCGCCAATGCGCAATCTGGGCCGTCGGATTCGGTCGTCCGACGGCCAGGATTTAGTGTTGAAAATACGTTGGGTCAACGCTAAATCCTGGCCGTCGGATAGCTGAATCCGACGGCCCAGGATTGCGCATGGACGCCCTAGCGCATGGTGAAAATCCGCGCATGGAGATTGTTTACACTCCAAAAAGTTAAAGAAATAATTTGACAGTAAGGAGAAATCGAAAATTTTAGCTATGGAGATTGTTTCTCCTATGGAAAGAGATTATTTCGCAATATAATTCTCTTACTCTAAAGAATATGTATCACCATTATCTTAATGGGCAATTAATTGATTCCACGCATAAAACCTCAGCATTAAATGTCGATACTGATTTCTCTCTATAAAACATCGTGCCTAGCTAGCATAGACTAGGAAAACCCCTCCTAAAAATTCCCCTCGCGCTGACTTCCTTCCGGCGGCGCGGGGGGCTAGAACCCTAGATCTCTGCCAACTCCCTCCTCTCCATACCCCCCCCCCTCGCCGCCTCCCAAAGCTGTTATACGCGACTGCCGTCTAAGGGGGGCGGCGGGGCTTTGCTCGTGGTTCGGTTAGCGTTGCTTGGAGGGGCAAGAGGCTATGTCAGGGTGCACCTTGCCTAATTCGGCGACGTGTGCGGGGATCCCATGGGATCTATCCTAGGGTGGACTGATCTGGCCTATGGTACAATCAACAATAGCATGGCGGCGGTCAGGATGCATGGTGTGCGCCCGCCAATGCCTAGATCCCGATCTGGGACCAAGCGAGTTATGATGCCCGAATGGCGTATCTAGCGATGGATGTCGTTGGACGTTGTTGCGGTGCACACAACAATCCATAAGAAGGTGATTCCCAAAAGTGATACAATTTTGGTGTATTCTCCTTGAGCAGGTTGGTAGAAAGGTGGATGATGAGATAGGCGGTTCTCTCTGGGTGAATACCCTAGATTTAGCCTTTTGGCTATATTAGTGTCGTTTTCTATTTGAAGGTGTTGGTCCCAAGTTCTGCCTCAAGGTCTAGATTTGACTTATGATATGATCAGCCAACATCGTCGTGCCACTCAACTAGTGGATTATGGTCCATTGTCGTGGGTTGTGGAATAATTTTGAAGATGTTGTCATCCTATGTAGATTTTTCTTTCGTCGAAGCCAATTTGTGCGGCATCAATTCGTTTTTAATATAAATAATATAGTTGTGTGAAAGAACCAAAGCACATGCCGAGGTTTTTCCTCGTTTTGAATAGCATATATTATTCTGCCATCTTCAACTATTCTATTATATTAGTATTACTATCAAATAAGTGAAAAAACAAAGTTGCACACACCAGTTCCACACATGTAAATAATCAGCACATGAACAAGCATAGCGAGAACTATAAACTAAAACCATTACATATATAGTTTGTGGAGGTAGAAAATAGGAAAAGGAAAAATTCAGATTAAATCTATAAAATAACACCTTGTATTTAATCATATATAAATTAAAAAACAACATTATTTTAAACGAGAAAGATTTTTAGCGATTGAAAAGTTTTTTTTTTCGAGAAACCTCTCGAAGAGGGCAGGGTGTTCCTGCAATTCGTACAGAAGAAAAGAATTGACCCAGCTTATAAGGAAAACCGGGCCCAAAAACCATAGAGATGTCCTGTTTATAAGGAAAACAGGGCCGAAAAACTGCACAAGCTAGGGGACTGTCGCCCACACGACGCAAACCCACCGGACGCCAGAAGCCACACCACCAACCCCGGGGCCGCCACCCCGACTTACACCACTCGGCACCAAAGCCGCACGCGAGCTACAACGCCGCACGACCCAGTCGTCTCGTAGCCCTTACTACCCTCGCTAAAGACAGCCGCCCGCAGACCTCAACGTCGCGCCAAATCCGGGGCCGCCGTCCCGGCGTAGCAACCAGATCAAACTCCGCATTGCCCGGAGCCGAACCAGTCGGGTCGACACACCAGCTGCCCTCGTAGCACCAAGTCGCCACCCAAAAACCTCGCTAGGAGAAGGCCCTGTCCCATAGGACCGTCGCTGTAGAGGGGACGGAGGCCGCCGCCTCGACATACCACCACCGTCCGGGATTGCCACCCCGGCATCCGCCTCCCTCGACCACAGTATTTGGTTGAAATATATATACAATCATTTGATTCGTACAAACATCTAACTAAAATTTATTAGATTGGACAATCGGCCCCCTCTTGCACTTCTGTAGCTCGTTTTTCCCCTTTTTAATACGAGTTTTCAACTCCACTAACACTTTTCTCCCAAACCCACAACTGCCTATTTGCTTCACTACTTCTCACTAGTATCCACCACTCCATTATCAAAGGCTGAGTAGAAGCTTGCTCCACGACCTGAACACAATCATCCCCCTCAACCAAGCCGCCTCAAAACTTAACGACGGCTCTCCTCCCATGTCACCAACCGAAAGTGATTGAACATTTAACTCCGCTAGATATGTTGTCAGAATGACAAGAATCCCCATTTATTATTTTATATAGTGGGAACATGCAACGCCACGCTACATTCGCTACCGCCCGATCAAGTCTCTCCATGAGGTAACCATTTGCAAGATGCCAAATATTCCTCCAGGTGAAAGCATCACCTACAAAATCAAGATCTTCGGGACCACTATCCTCCAAAGATCTCCTAAAAGCTTCCATGCTTTCTATGGCCCCACTCCTCTCATGAGAAAAAGATCTCACTGAAGTCTCCCATATATAGCCACAGGAGATCACCCCGATCTTGATTCTCCATAAATCCCCGTTTTTTTTTTTGCGAAACACAGTACAACGCAGACGCTCACATTCAGGTGCACATACTCACCCCTATGAATGCACACATGCACACCCTAACTCTATGAGCATCTCCAAAAATATCCCCGTAAATCTCCATTTGATACCCTTCTCCTCCACCACACTCACATCAATGTGATACCTTCCCTCCCCTCTCAGCTCCACCTTCACCTCTCTCTTCCAGAAAAGAGCCAAGCGTCCACTTCTCCCTTTGCTATTTACCACCACCATGTTAGGCATCTGAAGCTTCCAACATAACCAATCCATCTTTTTCTATCATTTTTGTTTCCAACAGAAAAAGGATGTGAATTTTTCTAGCTATTATTATTCGAGGTTGGTAAGTGGTAACTAAGCGTAGGTCAACCAGGGGAGAACATCTATAAGATCTGTACTTTAAGTGAGATCATAGGATCATGTCACAAAAACCATACATGCAAATTGTTAAAAAATCTGAAAAAATTACACAACATACTTACAGGCTGTTTGTATAACTCCAAAAAATTTCAGCTCAAAATTCGACCTACAGTTAGAGAAACAAAAATGCTAAACTACACCGTCAATAGTGTCAGATTTGAGTAAATAGTGTTTCATGCTATTCACACCGAAATTTCTCTTTTTTTGCCTCTTCAAGTATATGTCGAATTTGAAGCAGCCAATTTTTGAAGTTACATATATAACATAGAAGTGTTGTCAATGTTTTTGAAAATATTTGAACATGTTTTGTCCATTCAAAAAAATTGATCTCATAAATCCTATTGCCCCAAGGTCAACCACTATGCGGATGTGAATTTTCTGACCCGGTTTATTTATTTTTTGAGAGAAATTTTCTGACCCAGTTTGTTTGTTGCCGAGGAATTTCGTTTTTTTTTCGAGCCTATATATAGAGTTCAACCCAAAAAAGGGTCGGTACGCGGCGATCGAGCGGTATGCAAAAAGACATCACGCATGGCGCCGCGCACCTCATTCAATCGATCAATCCTCCGTCACACACCTCGCGTCTCCCGCGCGAAGCTCTCATGGCCTCTCAGCTCGATCAGCTCTCTCGTAGCCTCGCCGGCCTCTATAAAGCTCCACCAGCGCATTCACAGCAGATCCTCCACGAACGCAAACCTGCAGAGGTTCAGCTGCTCGCATTCAACTAGCAATGGCACCTCACCAGCAGCGCAAGAGCGCCGTGGTTGCGCTCTTCCTGGCCGCCCTCGTGTGCGCGTTGCCCGCCGCCGCCTACAGGCCGGAAGCCGGATACGCGCCCAGCACGCCTGCCGCCGAGGCCGCGCCCACGGAACCTGCCGTCAGCACGCCTACCGAGGCCAGCACGCCCGCCGAGTCCGGCACGCCGGTGGCGGACGGATATAAGCCGGCCGCTGCCGCCAGCACGCCTGCCGAGGAGAAACCCACAGACGCCGCCGTCAGCACGCCAACCGAGGCGAGCACGCCCACGGAGGAGACGCCCACGGACGCCGCCGTCAGCACGCCTACCGAGGCCAGCACTCCTGCCGAGGAGACACCGACCGACGCCTCCGTCAGCGCTCCCGCCGATGCCGGATACAAGCCAGGCGAGGCCACCAGCACGCCCGCGGAATCGACGCCTGCGGAAGCCGCCGCCAGCACGCCCGCCGAGGCCGGCACGCCTATCGCGGCAGGCTACACTCCCGCTGCTGAGAAATCAGGGAAGGCAACGACCGAGGACCAGAAGCTGATGGAGGTGGTGAACGCGGCGTACAAGAAGGCCCTGGAGGCGGCGAACGCGGCGGCGCCCGACGACAAGTTCCCGGTGTTCGACGCGGCCTTCGACAAGGGTATCAAGGCTGGGCTCACCGACAAGACCGAGGCCGAGCGCGGCGTGTTCACCGGCTTGGTCGACAATGCCGTCAAGGACGCGTACGTCTCCACCTCCGCCGCCGCCGTCGCCTCGGAGGAGGAAAGGTTCTCCCTCTTCGTGTTCACCTCACGGAGGCCCTCCGCGTGATGGCGGCCACCCTGGAGACCCACGCCGTCAAGCCAGCCGCCGAGGAGGCCGTCGCCGGCGGCGCGAAGGCCCCCGTCGTTGAGCAGGAGGTCATCGGGAAGATCGACGCGGCCGTCAAGGTGGCCGCCGCAGCCGCCAAGGAGGCTCCGTCGACCGACAAGTTCCTCGTGTTCGAGGCCACCTTCAGCAAGTCCTTTAAGGACGCGATGGGCCCCGCCTACGACGAGAACAAGGCGGTCCCTCAGCTCAACGCCGCCTACAAAGAGGCGTACAAAGCCTCCGTGGCCGCCGGCCCGAAGGCCAAGTTCGACGCCTTCCGGGAAGCCTTGACCGACTCCATCACGGCCATGGGCAAAGCTGTCAAGGCTGGCGCCGGCACCAAGCCCGCCGCCGAAGCCAGTACCGAGCCCGCTGCCGAAGCAGCTTACAAGCCCGCCACGGAAGCCAGTACCGAGCCCCCTGCTGAAGCCGCTACCAAGCCCGCCGACGAAGCCGCTGCCAAGCCAGCCACTGAAGCCACTACCGAGCCCGCTGCCGAAGCAGCTTACAAGCCCGCCGCCGAAGCCACTACCGAGCGCGCTGCCGAAACCGCTACCAAGCCGGCAGCTGCCAAGCCCAAGGCTGCTGGAGCAGGTACCGTGGGCGGCTACAATGTGTGAGCGGCGCTGGCTTTTCATGCAGCCGCGAGATCGAGCAAGTGCAACCAGTGCCATTCGTGTAATAATTCATTTTTATTTTTGTTTTGTTATGATTGTAGCTCGTAAATGAGATCTATCGGACATTGTAGAAACGGATATGAATTATGTAATCAGATCAAGTCACATCGATCATTCAGTCTAGTGTAATGAGTGTGATGAGCATGACGAACGGTAAAAATATTGGGGCTAGTTTGCCTCAAACTATTTTTAAAGTATTCCGCCATGTGTTCATTGACAAGGGTGGCAACAAGGACATCACTGTCATCGGCGGACGACGACATGAGATATTCTTGTAAAAGTATTCATCCGAACTATCCATGACGGATTTGTACCTCAGAGTGGGTGGCGCAAACGGACGAACACCTTGTGTACGGCGTCGGGTCGCGGACGCTCCGAGCCGCAGGGCCGCGAGATACACCGGCCGTGGTGCGTTGGAAGCAACTCCCGTGTACCGGTGGCAAAGAGGAAGATGCGACGGCCGCCGGGGATGGCCACGAAGACCAAATCGGGTTGGCGGCGGCGGGAGGGGCGACTAGCGCGGAGAAGATTGGGGTGGAGTGGTTTGTTCGGCGGGGTAGGGCGGAAAAAGTGAGGACATAAGAGATGTCCGCGCATGTCCGGTGCCGACGCAAACCTGGCCCAAATTTGGGCCAAGAATGGTTCGTCGCGGACAGAAAAACGGACAACGGTCCGTTTGCGTCGCCCCGTTGGGCTATGCTTTTTATCTGTGGGACACAAACGGACGCGTGCAGATTAAATGGGTCGCTCCGTTGAGTTTCCCTCACACATGCTATAGTGCTATACTACGGTTTTTTTTGGACGGGTGCAAAAGAATTACCCAATCCATTAATTAAGAAGAAGAGAATTGGTCAGTTAATTTTGCGGAAAATTGGGTTAAGACCATTTAAAAACACGTGTTGATTACTCCTAGAACATGAACCTCCGCGTCCCCTCGACCGAACAACCGACACCCAACAAACAACCGCAAACGCTTAACACGTGGATCAATCCCTCGCAAACAAATCCCACAAGAAATATAAAATCTGACTCATCAACAACACCAGACACGACAACACTAGAAGATGAGCTATTCAACACCCAACCACCGGAGCCTTCCATGAGGCTCCAATCTTTTTGGTTTTACCCTTGGTTGATTTGTCATTACAAGATCCTACATTCTTGCATTTTCTCCTGATTTCCCTCTCCTGCAAAAGGCACCTTATTGTCTTGTTAGAAGTTAGAACCAGGGTTCGGCCTACAAGCTAGCAAGAAAGTCGCAAATCTTTTGTTGAAGTGAGCTCCGCAATAGGTGGCGAGGTCAACGGAGTCAAGCGACTATATTTCTTCCTTGCAAATTTTTTTTTGAGCATCCTTCTTCCTTGCAAATGAAAGTCACGAAGATTTTTTGTACGTGAACAAGTCCTCGATTCCCGTATGGGCTCATACTTCAGGCTTGCCTTTCTAGGCCATGATCGTACAGTTGGCCCATAGCGATCAAAAGAAGTGGAGAGAGAGGCCGAGGCCCTGAGATTCGGAAGGGGAAAAGCCCACACACAACGACAAGGTGAAAACCGAGTAGAGAAAACCATAGATTGAACAGCCTCACTACTGTTATAACTCTTCGGCATGAATGGAATTGGATACATAATAATGTGTCTTTGCTTGTACAGTAAAAATTGAAATGCGATGAATGGACAACTATTCATATTTATTTGGATGTTTTGTTTTGAGGGCCGGAATGCTACGGTGGAGCCTGGTGGGAGGAAAAAGATGACACGCTCTCTTCTTGCAAAGTTCAGGTAAGAAAAAAGAGGCGTTAGGTGAAAGCCAGAATGTCACTATGAGTATCGCCCACTTTGCCGTGTATCAAGAATACACAACATAAAAAAGGCGTCGGCAAACAGCACTTGACAGCAATATGGCTGGCAAACACAAGTTTACTGAGTGTCGGATCACGGGAGTGTCGGCAAAAAGTTTGCCGGATATTTTTTACAGGCACCTAGCAATAAAAAGTGGATCACATCCGTCCGTTGCCGAGTGCCTGGACAGAACACTCAGCAAACAGTGCACCACGAGACGGCGCCACGCGTGTAACATTTCGCCTCGGCACATCTTTTTGCCAAGTGATTGTTATGTGCGAGTGCCTCGGCCGGGAACACTCGGCAAATGTGCTAGTTGCTGAGTGCCGTGTGGTTTACTGAATTTTTTTACACCACTCGATATTGACGATCTTTCCCGAGTATCCCGTGATTTGACACTCGGCAAAAATCTAGTATGTTGGCAGCGACATGTTTTCCACTTAGTAGTATTTATCCGCAAAAAAAGATTAAGATTGATACATTTATACATCGACATGGGCATTCAGCTAATTGTGCTAAAATACTAAACTACTTGCCTAAGATTATGTTGTGTTTGTGTCGAATATTATGTACGAGTAGGGTTACGTGGACTTAGTGTTGGAGTCGAACACGTTGTATTCTAGGGCCTCCCATATAATGAGGGGGCACTACATGTTGTAACCCATGGCGACTTGATAGCAGCAGGCGCGCAAGGGGAGCCGGCGGCTTGTGCGGCGACCAAGGCGGCCGGTGCAGCGGTATCATGGGGAGGAGCGCCCATAGTCATGCCCCGTAGATGTAGGCGAGTTCGCCGAACTGCGTTAACAAATCTCGGTGTCGCCGTTTTGTTGTGATTGTTTGTTCCTCGGTAGATCGATTAGGCGCCTACAATTGCAACAGATTAAAAATACACATAATACCAAAATGTGTAAAACTTGATTTTTGTTGAATACAGAAATCCATTATTCAGTACACTGGATTCAGAGATCGATGTTAATTTGGAAATATATGAATAACCTCTGTGGAAACAGAAATCACATTTAGTCACATTGGATTCAGGGATCGATGGGGGAACCTGATCCGATTTTCATTGTGGATTACACATGAACCAACGCACCAACATAAAGAAAAACACCATTCATGAACGTTCTCGATCGCGCCGCTGCATGAAAGAAGCCAGCGCTGGCCGCTCACACCTTGTAGCCGGCAGTGGCGGCGGCGGCAGCAGCAGGCTTGGTTTCGGCGGCAACGGCCGCGAGCTTGGTGACATAGGCGGCGGCGGCCGCAGCACCGGCAGCGTTCTCAGCTACGGCCATGGCAGTTATGGCCTTGGTCAAAGCATCCTCAAACGCGACGAACTTAACCTCGGGTGCCACCGCGATGGTGGAGGCGTAGGCCTGTTTGAAGGCGGCGTCGAGTGACGGGATGAACCTGTAGCTATCGTACGCGGCGCCCATGCCCTTCTTTAGCGCCCTATTGAACGTGGCCTCGAACACGGGGAACCTGGCGGCGGGTGGGGCGGCGTTGGCGGCGGTGGCGGCCGCCTTGAACGCCGCGTCGATCTTCTCGGTGAGCCGCAGGTCGGCGGCGGGGACCTTGAGATCCTTGGTCTCCTCGGCCGCCGGCTTGATGGCGTGGGCCTCAGGGCGCCGCCATGAAACGGAGCGCCTCCGTCAGGGTGAGCACGAACACGCCGAACTTCTCCTCGGGCTCGGCGGCCTCGGTGCTGAGATAGAACAGCCGGAAGCAGGCGTCGAGCCTCTTGGCGAACCCGACTCCGTCGGGCACGCCGGACAAGCCCTCCTTGAGGTCCTTGTCGAAGGTGGCCTCGAACCGGGAACTTCTCCGCCGGCGCCGCGCGCTGGCCGCCTCCAGGGCCGTCTTGTACGCGCCGTTCATCTTCTCCACGAACTTCTGCTCGTTGGTCGTCGCCCAAGGTTTTAAATAGCCGGCTATAGCCTAGCTTAGCCCGGCTATAGCTTTTCGAGAGACTTCGCGCTACGGTTATGGCCTTCATAGGCTATAGTGATAATAGCCGCTAATAGCCTGGCTAAATTGATTTAGCCCCGATTTAGCCCATAGCCGCTAAATTTTCGACTTAGACGCCTAAAAAGTTTGGACCAAAATTGTCCGCTCAATCATATTTGGAGCAAAACTCACCCTATATTGTTTTTGACATGTAATATGGGCATAGAACTCTATCTTGAACTACGTTTATTACTCTAGTTATTCGTATCTCTTATGTGAATATGTTATGTATCAATAAATTAGTGATATATATACGAATACACGCTCTTAAAAGTTAATTTTCTATCATTATATGTCAAAACGGCTATAAGGTCATAGCCGCGCTATAGCCTTTCATAGCTTTCAAAATCACTGGGGCTAAATGCAATAGCCGGCTTTAAAACCTTGTCGTCGCCTTGTTATTCCCGCCTGCTTCCGCGGCGGGCGTGCGTGAGGCGGCAGGTGTGTAGCTGGCTGCGGGTTCCGGCCTGTAGGCGGCTCCCGGCGACCACGAGGGCGGCCAGGAAGAGCGCAACCACGGCGGTCTGGTGCTGCTGCGGCTGGGGCGCCATTGCTAGCTGAATCGATGAAATGAATCAACCTCTCGGTCTCGAGGATCGTTTGTTGTTAACGATCGAGTTGGTAGGCCAATAAGCTAGCTGGATTTATAGAGGTGAATTGAGAGGCCACGAGAAACTTCGCGCTCCATAGCTACCTTCTTCCTCGGTGGCTTTGAGGCCCTATATTTAGGCCTCTGCCTCTTACTGAAAAAAACTTCTACAAATACTAAATAAGGCTTGCAGATTGTCATCAAAACGTGTTCGATAAAATTGAAGAAGCATGTTTTGGGTCCATTAGCACAAAATTTACGTGCACGCGCACAATTTTATATGCAGTACACATTTTGTTGTACAATATGACCCAAATTCCAATAATTAAAGAAATCACTCTTCATCTTCTAAAATGTGGAAAATAAACACCCTTGCAATCATTAACATGGTTTAGTTTTTCATACGAAGCTACACATGCGCCTAGTTCCGCGCCTAGTTCCACTGTTGGTTGATAACGAATAGAGTTTAAACCATAAGCAAAATTCTTAAGAACAACAATGCCAAGTAAAGATTTCCCCGTGACGAGACACCTAGCCGAACTGCATCAATTCATTTGCTTCACCATAAATTTGTCTATACATTTACAGAAACTATATCACTATAAGACTAGTCACAATGGGAGTATCATACTAGTATCATGCATATGTACTAGTCTATGTTACTACCTCCACAATGGGTAGTAACATATGTGTGGTATTATATAATACAACATTAATTAGATTATAGACTCTATTGCATTGGAATCTGTTATGTTACGGTATCTACATATGATACCACTATCACCTCTCTCATCATTAATGCAGTGACACGTCAGCTTTTTGCCAACATGGCATGCATGATACCACTTATGATACTCCATTGTGACTAGTCTAAGAGCCGGGAACTTATTGAATTTATGAGAGATTTAATCCATAAAAACAGTAATCATGACCATGAAAATAGAGATTAAACTAGGTATACAAACTAGTAGACAAGGTGGAATCAACATATCTAAACCGATTGCTAGTAGCAGTAATTGTAGCGTGATCTCGAGCATATGAACAGAAACAAATACTGTACGGAGGAAGAACCATTGTGGCAATGCTTTTAGTAGCAGCCATGACGTAAAATGATTTTTAAGTCGGAAAAGTGGTCGTCGTTTGGGGAATTAGAGTTCTCTGTTGTGACGTCGAAAAAAATTCCAGTAGTCGCACGAGAGCTCTTCACAAAAACATGATCGCATCTCTCTCATACATCATCACGAGAGGAGGGATTACGAAGCCCTATTGTGCCGTCTTGCGGTGCATGACGAAAGACGGAATGAGGAAAACTTGAACGATGTTGTAAATGCTCTAGAACCATGTGGCGGTCTCATGTAACATATATGTGGCATAGATCCTAACTCGGCTCGGCTCATTCATGAAACACGACGCACGCGTGTGTGGAGGTGAGGCGGGCATTGGAGGAGGAGAAGCACGTATTTTTGTGTCATTTTCTCATACTTATACAAGTGGTAGAAGAGTCTCCCTTCTAAATAGGTCCACCTTCTTATAAACTAGCAAATGGGTCTAAATTTTAACCCCACCCCCGACATGCATGAATCGATCACATGGCACTATGATATTAATTTTAGTGATTGTTGAAATAAATATATGTGGGCTGGCTCAATTAACAATAATTCCAACAATCCCCAATCATATCCCATAGACACACATAATTTTCCTATGGTTGAAAAACATTGTGCACACACTGGTGCTTCAGTGGAGACTATTAAGTTAAACTTTTTTTTACCTTGAACTTTATTTCACCAGTTTGCAACTTAAATAGTGCACTATGCCTTGAACTACAAGTTTTGCGTGATGCTAGTTTAACACGATGCCTTGACAGATACAGGTTGTTGCGGGTCTTTCTCCCGGGTTGAGCTTATACTCATATTCCAAGATCCTTTCATGATTTCATTTTAGAGCGCTTTACTCTTATGGACTGTGGGGTTCAACAGTAAACTCATATGGTTGCGTTCTCTAAAACATGTTACGCATATAGTCTTCTCCCATATGACAAACATCTTGTCTCCAAATTCTACTTTGTAGGTTCTCCGATCACGGAGAGTGCGTTACCACTATGGATAGCTTATATTGTGGGTCTCATACACATCTCTTTCTATGCATTGTCTATCACATAACATGATAAGCCCTTTAAGAGACCAAGCAAAATTTTATGTGTTTTTTAGATAAATTCAATGAAATAATTTCTCCACATGTCTTGATGGCTTCATATTATTCTTAGAATTGTACACCTTAATAATCAAAGTTCGTTAGGATAGATGATACCGATTTTTCAACCAATGTCAAGTCCATCAAGAGCTAACAAAGCTACTCTACTGAAATAGTGGTGTGTATAATACTCTAATGTTGTGAGTCATGCTTCCATGTTGATCTTAAAATGGTCTCCTTGCAAGACTTTCAAGAAAATGGGTCACTACCAGGTGCAAACGCGTACACTTGTGGTCTTAATCTCATGAGTATTATATATCCAATTTGAGTCATTATAACCTTCTACTACCCTTGGATTCCCGGTGTCGTCGTATCGGCATTTGGATAGGAGACGGGGTCCTGCTAGCCGAGGGTGAACGTAGGGCAAGAAGGTGGACGTCGTCAAGGTCGGGATTGTACACGGCGGTTTACCCAGCTTCAGGCACCACGGCGGTGGCGGTGCCCTACGTGCTGCTATAACTCACTATAAGGCAATATCGCCGTGAACAGGTTACAATGAGTGGTTGTATCAAAGAGTTGCCCTAAAGGCGTCCCGAGGTCCAGCTTATATAGGCGGCTGGACCTAGGGTTACAAGGTGAATACGTATCCAGCAAGTATACGGAGTCCTAAACCTAGCCGGCAAGTATGCCGCCTTCCGTCTTGGTCTTGGTGGCTTCATGGGCTTCAGTCTTGGGCCTCCTCCTTGCCGGCATCCGCCTTCCTTGGTCGTCAGCTATCTGGGCCGCCCGGTAGGCAAAGCCTTCACCACCACTGCGGGCCACCCTGGACTAGCCGGATTGATCCATGCTGGTGATACCCCTAGTAGGTATATCCCCAACATTAGCCCCTGGGAGGGTTCGAGTTCTTCAGGCGCCGTCTTCTTTGTCGGCAACGTCCGCCTTGTCTTGTAAGCGTCTGAAGAGCTTGAAGCATTCCATAGTTGAAAGTAAGCGGCGGTCCGCCTAAAGTAGTCGGACAACTTGCCGCCATCATGGGAAAGACGGCCTGACCATTGTCAGGAATCTTCCTGGCACCAGTCTTGTCAATTGACTGGCTCGTCAAATGTTGACGGATGACGCCATGCAGTCCACGACAGTTTGGACTTGGGCATGCGTCATGATGGTTTCTCCACCACGCACAGAAATCGGAGCGAGGCCGCAGACGCCGTTGCCACGACGTGCAAATCGTGGGCACGTGGCGGAAATCTCGCGTCCCCCCTAATTTTAGGCACGGATCTTGGCGCGTGGGGATAAATACCCCCAAAGGGCACATCGATGCACTTCTTCCTCATTCGCACACCCACCGTGGCCTCCTCACCTTCCCGAGCTCAACTCCTCCTCGAACTCAACTCCGGCGAGCACGAGCAGCGCCCTCTCCCCTAAATGGCGAGCACTCAGCAGGATGCGGCGGCGACGGCGGCACTGGCTGCGGCCTCTCGACCCCCGCCGGATCTGGATCTGTTCCAGCGGCGGCGGCGGTGCCGCAGGCGCATCGATGACCTCTCCCGCGGCCACCGTGGCCACGGGCGGGGTTTCTACTTCTTCCCAGCTCCGACGCGCCTGCGACCGCCGCTCCAACTTTTCCCCTCCCATCCCTCGCGGCTACCAGCTCAGAGGCCGCGGCGGAATCTGCCGCCGACGAGGATGACGACGTCGAGGAAGAGGAAGAGGCTGGAGACCTGGGTTCCAGGTACTGGCTGCCGTCAGTTATGACGTCAGCATATCTGAAGGAACTGGAGGAAGGCGGATACATTCCGCCAAAGACGGAATGCTCCTGGAGGGTTCCAGGCGACGAGGCGGTGCCTGACCCCCAAGACGGCGAGCGTGTCATGTTGGCTTCGCATAGCCTTCGCGGTATGTCTCTGCCGCTTTCTTCTTGGCGGTGCTTAGTTTTTATGGGCTGCAGCCACACAACATAGCGCCCAACAGTATTCTAGTGCTAGCCGGCTTCCAGGCTTTGTGCGAAGGGTACTTAGGCATAGCTGCGTCCATAGAGCTGTTTAAGTACTGCTTCCTGTGCCGCCGGCAAACCATACCAGGCGGCCACCTAGCAACCTGCGGTAGTGTTACGTTCAACTGCCGCCAACCCGACTGGTACCCAAAAATACCATACATCGAGTCGGTGAAGCACTGGACCAGCACTTTCTTTTACTGCAAGGACATCCCGACACCTGGCAGCACGCAAGGGATGCCAGCCTTCGTCAACGGTCCGCCAACCCACAAGGCTTGCTGGACAGCAAAGTGCCGCTCAGCAGCTTGCCGGAAGAACTTCGTGTTGCCGTTAGGCGGATCGATTCTTGACGAAGACGATGTTGGCTCCACGACTTGACGGAGTTGACACCGTCATGCTGGGTGTCGAGGAAGATTATGCCTCTCCGCCATCGCCCACTGAAGATGTGCGAGTACAAGGCGGACGACGCCGGCAACAGCACCCTTGATCAGGATGCCTTGGAGTACCGGCTTAGAGAGCTTATCAAGCCTCTGTCGGTGAAGGCGGCTGAAGGCGTCGCCATGTTCACTCATAACAACCCAGCCCCAGCGGTAAGTGAAAGCTACTTTGTTATTTCACTAACATCCTTGCCCACTAGGTACTGAATTAATATTGTCTTGCTTCCTTTTCAGCTACAAACCTTGGGAGAGGACGAGCTGGCCCCAAACTGGTATGATACAGGTGCCAGCAAGTCGAAGAAGCGCAAGCTGAGCTCCTCCACCAAGGATTTGGAGAAGAGGAAGAAGGCGGCCACCTCTGCCGACGCAGAGGATGAGACCGTGGGGAACGTTCCCTTGAAGCGGTTAGCAAACTTTGGCTTCCCTGACTTGGATATTTTAATATGTTTGTGCTGACAAACTTGCATGTTTCTGCTTACAGAGGCAAGCCTACCATGCCCAAACTCCGCTCCAACTTGAAGATTGCTGCCGGCAGGGGCAAGCCACCACGTTCTTCTCCAGCTGCTGCGCCGACAACGCCCACAGTTGGCGTTCCCGTGGTTGTGTGCCAGGGAACGTACACAGCTGCCGGTAGCAGAGGCGGCTACAGAGAAGATGGCGGGCAAGAAATCAGTTGCCGGCATAACTTTTTCCAAGACGGCTGAAGCTTCGGCTAGTGATGCCGCTCGATTTATCGCCATGAAGCAGGAGATGGATGACCAGATGGCGGCCGAACAAGGCGGATCGTCCACTCATCCTGGCTCCCAACCTGGCAAAGGGTTGCAAGACCCCCGGCAAACACTGAAGACCATGCGTGACGGTACCCGCAACTGGTACGCACACATGGACGAACTCCACGACACCCTGCACGGACAACTTGAGGTAAAATAGCCTATGGTCCCAGCCCCCGAGCACTTTGGCGGCTGAAAAATTTAGCCGGCAAAGTGGTCTCGTTGACTAAATAGCGCTAACCATAATGTTGCTTTCGTGCATGCAGGCCGTTCTTGCTTCCAATCTTGAGCTATTTCGTGCTCAAGAGATGAAGAAGAAGGAATGCGAGGAACTGCAGCAGGACGTGGAGTTGAAGAACGCCCAAATTGCGAGTTTGGAAGAAGCTCGCAAGAAGGATGAAGGTGACAAAGCTTTCTTTGCCTTCTTTTCGTCCGACTTCTTTTCCTTTTCCGACAAGTATTTTAGTCGTCTTTTCTTTTTATTTGTAGAATTATTAAACACTGCGCAAGATATTCTCAAGAACTCCACTGACATGCAAGCTTTGATGAACGAAGCTGCAGATCTTGCCGGGCTGGTGACCAAGCTGAAGGCGGATCACGCCAAGGAGCTGGATGATCGTGCGTTGGCTCATGCTGCCGAAGTTAGCAAGTTGACTGGACAACTTGAGGCCATGAGCAACAACCTTGACCAGGTGAACAAGAACGCCAAGGAGCAGCAGGACCAACTGTCAAAGGCGGTCCAGCTAGCCCAAGAAACGCTTGAGAACCATCTGGATGAGGTCAACGCCATCCACGACCATGTCTTGGGTATGCCTCCAGTCCTTCATTTTGTCACCTTGCTTTCTTGATACTTGAAGCTGCAGTGTGTAACTTTGTGTTTGTGCAGTGCCGGCTAGCTGGGAGATGACCTGGCCACAACGCCGCGCCTTGCTCGGATCTTGAAAATTGGCGAAATCGTCAACCAGATTGTCGGCGCCGGCAAATCATTTGCCGCCAAGTTCTACCCTGGGGAAGACGGCGATCCCGTCATCTTCGATGCTCTGCCGGAGTTGCTGGAGAAGGCGACAGCTGAACACGACAACACACTACGCTCAGCAGCACGAGGCGGTGCCAAGTTGGCATTGGCGATGACGGCGGCGTGGTACCCGGAGGCTGATATTCATCAAGTCACCGAGTACTTCCCCACCGAAGACGAAAACAGCCAACCATCGTGATGCAGGACGTGCTGCGGTCTGTTCGCGGCTATGCGACCCGGGTTGCCAACATGGTTGACATCCGCAAGTTCTACAAGGAACACCCGGACCCGCATGTTGCCGTTGCTGATCCCTCCTTGGCAGATCCTGAAGCTTCCCGCGGCGAAGAAGGCGAAGCCGGAACCGACAAGCGCAGCCCCAAGGATGGCGGAGCCAGCCCCAAGAATGCCGGCGTTAGCCCCCAGGATCTCTCCACCAGCTCTACGAAGGCGGCAATCCCTTAGACTTCCTCCTGCAAAGGCAGCACAAAACACTGCGTTAATCTGTTAACGCATAAAACTTTATTTTGGGTTGTAAATATTTATGGGCCAACTTTTATGCTACACTTGGCGGTAGGCTTACTTAAGTGGCCCGCCTTAATATGTATCTCGCCTGCATGTTTAGCTTTTTCATATGTTGGCGGAACCTCATCTTAGTTACTTTAGCTGAGCCAACCAGGTGCAATACCAACTAATTTAGACTCAGAGACCAAAGCCAGCATGTTGGTGCCAACGACATACTACTAGGCGACCCACATACAAACAGACAGATAAGCATATTAGGCGGTGCAAAGATTGTTTGCGTTTTTAGCCGGCAGACGGCAAATGTCAAAAAAGTTTGGACCTTAGCACGGAGCAAAACTTATTTTATTTGGTAACTTTTATGACAACAGATATATGATTGCGAGAAAAGACAAAAGATGGCATGATCCCAAAACTGAATGAGCAAACCACAGACTTTTATTTCATAATCATATAGTACTTATTACAATGTGGAAATTGCTAAGTGTAAAAAGGACGTAGCTGCTCAATGTTCCAGGGTCGCTTGGTTTCTTCGTACTTGTCGTCAACCTTCCTTTTGCGCTTGCGACCTCGCTTCTTCTTGTATCCGTCACGTGCATCGACCAAGTAATAAGAACCATTGAGCAACACCTTACTGACCACAAAAGGTCCTTCCCAAGGCGGGGATAACTTATGCAAGCCCTTTCTATCTTGGATTAGGCGGAGAACCAGGTCACCCACTCTAAAACTTCTTTGCCTCACCCTTCTGCTGTGATAACGCCTCAAACTTTGCTGATAGATGGCGGATCGCGCAAGGGCAACATCTCGTTCTTCATCAAGTAGGTCAAGGCCATCCTGTCTTGCATCTTCTGCGTCCTCCTGGACGTAGGCTTGGATTCTGGGAGAATCGTACATCATGTCGGTTGGCAACACTGCTTCTGCGCCATAGACTAAGAAGAAAGGAGTAAACTTGGTTGATCTGTTTGGAGTTGTGCGTAAACTCCAAAGGACAGACTGCAATTCATCCACCCAAGCCCCAGCCGCTCTGTGCAATGGTACTTCGAGACGTGGTTTGATTCCTTGTAGGACTAAACCATTTGTACGCTCTACTTGACCGTTTGCTTGCGGATGCGCGACGGAGGCTAGATCTAGGCGGATACCATGCTTATAACAGTATTCCTCGACTTCGCCTTGCGACAAGTTAGTGCCATTGTCGGTGATAATGCTATGAGGCACCCCGAACCGAGAGATTATTCCCCACAGAAAGTTTGCGGCTGTGGCGCCGTCTAGCTTTTTGATAGGCTTAGCTTCAACCCATTTGGTAAACTTGTCTACAGCCACAAGTAAATGTGTGTAGCCACCAGGCGCCGTTTTAAACGGACCAACCATGTCCAAGCCCCAGACTGCGAAAGGCCACGTGATGGTATTGTTTTAAGCTCTTGAGCCGGCATATGTGATTGTCTGGCATAAAGTTGGCAGCCCCTGCACCTTTTAACAATGTCTTCTGCATCTTGCTTGGCTGTCAACCAATAGAAACCTTGTCGGAAGGCTTTTGAAACAAGGGCGCGTGAAGAAGCATGATGTCCACATACGCCGGCATGTATCTCATCCAACAATTCTCTGCCTTCTTCGGGCGAAATGCAGCGTTGGTAAACACCAGTGGTGCTACGCTTGTACAATTCACCTTTGATTATTGTAAATGCCTTGGCTCTTCTTATTATTTGCCTTTTCAAAACCTCATCATCCGGTAACTCCTGATTGATCAGGAAGTCCAAATATGGCGTCGTCCAATCCGGCTTTACCAAGTAGACGGCATAGCTAGCACTATCAACTGGTTCTGCCGACTCTGGGTCAAGGAGGTCTGCTCCTTTAATTGACGGCTTGTGTAGGTGTTCCAGGAAAACATCTTTTGGTACCTTTTTGCGTTCAGATCCCATTCTGGCAAGTGTATCTGCCGCCTCATTTTGAGTTCTTGGGATATGGCGGACCTCGTAGCCTAGAAAACACTTGGCGAATTCGTCAACGGTAGCTCGATATGCCGCCATTGTTTCGCTCTTTGTGTCCCAAGTACCACGTATCTGTTGCGCCACCAAATCTGAATCTCCGTACAGAGGACACGTTGGACGCCAAGTTCCTTGGCAATGTGTAAACCATGAAGGAGAGCTTCGTATTCAGCAACATTATTAGTTGCCTTGAAGTGTATTTGTAACACATAACTAAGCTTGTCTCCTTGAGGGTTTCTTAAAACAATGCCAGCCCCCGAGCCCTGGAGCATTTTTGATCCATCAAAGTGCATGATCCAGTATGCATCTTCAGGGAGAGGTACTTCGTCCATGGCCTCCGTCCAATCAGCTACGAAATCAGCTAAGGCTTGAGACTTAATGGCCGTTCTGGGCTTATACG
>CAMZMU010000095.1:33387671-33765961 GCA_947311845.1 Poa pratensis
CATGATTCTTTACCTGCGTCGACCAGTTGTTAAGTGGGTTCTTTGGTTTGCCTCGACGGAGGCTAAGAAGGCCACTGTGCCCGTGGCCTGGCACATCGTGTGCATGCCAAAGGTCTCGGTGGACTCGGCGTCAAGAACATACGGCTGATGAATCACGCGCTGAGAACACGGTGGCGCTGGCTACAATGAGTGGATCCAAGTAAACCTTGGATGAGCTGGACTTCACTTTGGCCCCAGAAGCGGAGGACCTATGTGCCGCATGCACAGGGCGAGCTGGCAATGGCCGGCGCTATCCTTCTGGAACGACAAGTGGATAGATGGGCGCAGTATCAGCGATATTGGAGTCACATCTGATGGAGTTTGTCAGACTGCGGCTCGCAACCTAAAAAGTGGCTCAAGCGTTTGCCTGATCACCGTTGGGTGGCTTGACATCACTGGCGCCCCGTCGATACCCGCCATTGCTGATTTATGGAGGTTTGGGAACTACTGAGGGATAGGAACACTGACAGCCCGCGGATGACACCTTTGTTTGGAGCGGGCGGCGAATGGCCAGTACCTCACCGAAGTCAGAATACGAGGCATTTTTCGCCGGCAGAGTGCAGGCTGTGTGCGCGTTTGCTGTGGAGGCTGACGCACCATGTGCACAAGTTACACATGTGGTTCATCATGAAGGGGCGCCTCTGGATGGCGGACAGACTTGCCGGAGAGGTCTCGAACACCGGCAACATGTCTGTTGTGCTGTCAAGAATAGGAAACGGTTCGAACACTGACACTGCAGTGTTTCTTATGCACGCGAGGGTTGGTAAGCGATGTTCTCCATACCGTCTCACAGATTCACGCCCCCAGCTGAGTCGCGGGGGTGGATTGGTGGCCTCGGTGGTGATACGTCTCAAAGTATCTATAATTTTTGATGTTCCATGCTGTTATTATATCAATTGCTACATGTTTTGGTTTACATTTATATCATTTTTATGTATTTTCTAGGGACTAACCTATTAACAGATGCCACAGTGCCAGTTCCCTGTTTTCTGTGTTTTTGGTTTCAGAAATCTATTTAAGGAAATATTCTCGGAATTGGACGAAACAAAGACATAGTCAATAATATCACGAGGAGATCACGGAGTCCAAAGGGGAGTCGGAGCAGACCCACCAGGGGGCCACGCCACACTAGGGCGCGGCCCAGGGTGGGCCCGCGCCCCCTATGGCGTGGTGGCCCCCTCGGCCCACGACGCCGCCTCTTCGCCTATATATTCTCCGCGACACGAAAACCCTATTACGGTCGATCATTATTCACGAAAAGTTCTGTCGTGGCGTCATCGTCAATCTCAGTCGAGGAGGAGTTCTGAAGCTCTTCCAGCACCCTGCTGGAGGGGAGATCATCACCGGAGGGCTTACATCACCATGCCTGCTCCGGAGTGATGCGTGAGTAGTCAACCCCTGGATACGGGTCCATAGCAGTAGCTAGATGGTTGTCTCTCTACCTTGTGCCTCCATGTTTAGATCTTGTGAGCTGCCTAACATGATCAAGATCATCTTATTGTAATGCTAGATGTTGTGTTTGCTGGGATCCGATGAATATTGATACCATGTTTATTCAAGTTGTTTATCTATGTGCTCTTGATCTTGCATGCTCTCCGTTGCTAGTAGATGCTTTGGCCAAGTAGATGCTTGTGACTCCAAGAGGGAGTATTTATGCTCGATAGTGGGTTCAGTCTCTAGATATCTGGATCAGTGACAGAAAGGTCTAAGATGGTAGATGTGTGTTGCTACTAGGATAAACATTGGTGCAATGTCAAGGGCACTTGTATTGATTACATTACACACTTTACTTCATGCAATAATCTGTTGTTAGCAACTTAATATGAATGGGATGCGGATGCTGCCTTGAAGGTGGATTATTTAGGCATAGATGCTGTTGGAATAACGGTCTATGTATTTGTTGTTAATGCCCAACTAGATTTATAGTAGACATCTTGGCATGTATTGCATTGTTATGCCCTCCCTATTTGTCAATTGTCCAGCTGTAATTTGTTTACCCAACATGCTAGTTATCTGTTATGAGAGTGACACCACTAGTGAACTGTGGACCCTGGTCCAATTTCCTCATACTGTTTACACAACCTGCTGCAATCATCTGTTTCTGTTACTTGCTGTGTTTCCTGCTGTTTCCACACCATACGTTTAACTCTTTGTTTCTGCAAGACTGGAGAGATTGACAACCTCTCTGTTTCGTGTTGGGCAAAGTTCTGGTTTGTGTCTGTGCAGATTCCACGTTGGTGCAAGCTCCCTAGCGCCAGGGGAGTCAACATCAACAACCTTCCGATAGATCATCAAGTCCTACTGGATTGATAACCTTGGGGTAGATTTCTCAAGGGAAAACTTCTGCTGTCTACATCATAACCTTCCTCTTGGGGTTCACCAACACGTAGCCATCAAGCTGTTTTCTGGCGCCGTTGCCAGGGGACTTGGAGGCTATTGGAAAGGGGGGTCTCTCAGTTCCAATCTCTTTACTTTATTTTTTCGTTTATTTTTTTCTTGTTTTATTTTTGTTTTGCTTGCTGTTTAAAAATCAAAAACCCAAAAAAATTAAATTCCTGCATCTAGTTTATTTCGGTTTGCTCATCATGTCTAGTTCCGCTTTATCATGTCTCCTGAGGATGAGGTTTTCACTTTTAAGCAAGGAAGTGGGGAGATTTTGGTGATGCTTGGTCTAGAATTCTGAATCCTATGTTAAACTGAACTAAAATGGCTTTGAGTCTGTTTCTTAGTAGTTTATATTTTGGGTTGCTTCTTTGTTATAGATATGCTCTAGATGCTGTAGTTGGGGGAGATTTCCTTTGTTATGATGGGGATCAAGCTTTCAATGCCTTAAAAAAATTAATTGCAGCATCTGCCTCTTCAAATAAAAAAATAGAATCTGCTTTTGAGACATTCATTCAAGACTAGAATCACTTGAGTCAGAGTTGGCTAGTTTTAAAGAAACTTTTAAACTTTTTGAAAGTGTCCTATGCCATTCGAACCTTCTGGATGGGTTCTTCACTAAAAATTTCAATTGATGGGACAATTTTCTATGCTCATTGTGATATTAAATCTGAATTTTTCTTGATGCCTAAGAGGATTTATGACTCCCTGAATTTATATGAACTCTCAAAAAGTGAAACTTTTGTAACTCTAGCTGATAATTCAATCAAGTTTCTTTTGGACTACTCAAGGAGTTGTTTACTAAAATAAAAGGAGTATTTAACCTATGATTATCAGGTCATTGAATGTGTAGGAAATGGGAGCATCACACTTGGAAGAGGATTATTGAGGCAATTGGAGCTGTCATTGACATGGGTGAAGCTACTCTGAAATTTAAACCTCCATATTGTTTGCATCATTTTCCTAATGCCCCTAAAGCCAAGGCTAAGAAAAAGAATAAGAGGTCTAAAGGTAACACTATTGGTACCTCTGGTCTTAACAATACTTGATGCATCTCTTCATGCCTAGCTCAAAGGCATTAAGAAAAGCACTTCTGGGAGATAACCCATGTTTTATTTGCTGTTTTATTTTTGTTTTCTTGAGTCAAGGATGCTTGTTTACCTCTGTAGCAACTCCTTTGTATCTTTATTTTACTGTTTTGTTGTGCCAAGGAGAGTTACTAATGCAACGTTGGTTTTTATTTTCAGGACTGCATTGGACAGATTGCTGTTCGTCACCGTTTAATTCAGTAGAAAATCAAAAAAATCGAAAATGCTGAAATTTTTTGTGCATGTTCCTGATGATGTTACGCAACTTTCATTATTTCAAAAGTTTTTCATCTGAGCATCGTAAGTACCTCGAAAAATTCGTCAATACATACTGTTCTGGTTTAACAGATTCTGTCTTTTATTTTGCATTCTCTCTTTTACAAGTTTTTAAGTGGTTTCTTTTCATGTAAAAGTGCCCACTTGAGCCTAGTAAAAGTGGCTAATGTTTAAAATAGTTGGATTGTGAAGTTTTTCTTTGCTAGAACTTTGAAATATTATCTTTTAGTGCACTAACTGCTAATGAGAAAAGTTGTTAAGTTTTGGTGTGAAGGAAGTTTTCAAGTGTTGATAGAGGAGAATGACATTACATGATCAAGAAGAGTGAAGAGCTTAATCTTGGGGAGGCTTACCTCCCCAGCATATTTCAAGAAGACTCAAGCATCTAAGCTTGGGGATGCCCAAGGCATCCCCTTCTTTATCTACAATATTATCAGGTCATCTCTAATGGTGCTATATTTTTATTGCTTCATACTAGTGTACTCTTCCTTGGAGCGTCAGTGTGTTTTTGTTTTCAGTTTTTTGTTTGTTTGTTGTGCTATACTTGTTGGATTCTAGTATTCATGTTTGGGAGAGAGACACACTCCACTTTTTCATTAGAATACTCTTGTGCTTCACTTATACTTGTTGAGTATTCCTGTTAGTTGCTGTTATTGCTGTTAGCTCTCCGTTTTTCATGTATCTCTTGTTAGAGCTTTCAGTTTCTTTTAAAGAAAGTACTCTCTTGCTTCACTTATATATGTTTGGAGAGTTGTCAAATAAGTTGATTGGTGTTTGGTTGGACCAGAAAAATGCTATGCATGTGGTAGTGGTTAAAATGCTTACATGAATCTTTTTAGATCGTTGTCTTGAGTAATTTGATGCTTGCCAATTTGCTTTTAGCTGTCAAGTAATTAATGTTTAAGCTTGTGCATCATGTAAGTAATGGCTATTAATGAAGAACTACTATAAGGATTTTCTGCTATAATAATCTGTTGCATGATTGGAAGTCCATAGTAGTCTAGATAATTTTTGGATGAAGGCTATGTGTTAACAAGGAAGACAGTGGGAGTCTATGGTTTGTCAAACCTTGTGTTTTATGTACACTCTTGCTATTCCAGTTGATAATGATGTTTGCTTATAATAACTTTGCTAGCCTAAACTCTGTACTAAGAGGGAATGATTCTTGTACATCCAAAACCTTGAGCCAAATCCATGACACCTGTGTCCACCATACCTACCTATTATGTGGTGTTTTCACCATTCCAAGTAAATTTCTTCATGTGCTATCTACTAACTACTCAAAACAATTATCCCTTTTTGTGTCACTACTTGAAAAGCTCATAAGGACGTAGTAGTGAGATTTGTCATCTTCCATGCTAATTGATTTACAAGGATTGGCAGCTTCATCTGCTTCTCCACCTTTTATTTTGCATTAAAGAGCTGGTTAGTCCACCCTATAAATAAATAAATAAATAGACACTCCTCCATGGTGAATGTTGGTGGGCACCCGAGGATTCGGTTAGCCATGGTTTGTGGAAAGTAAATGGTTGGGAGGAGTGTCACCAATAAGTGCTTGTTACAAGTGCAGTCCTAAAAACTCCCGGACCCGCTCTAAAGTTAGTTAGCCATGGAAGATGACAAGTACCTGCTATTTGATTTGTTGACACCTGTATACACCATTACTTACAAAACAATATTTTTGCTCTCTATATGCCTTCGGGAACTACAGCTCTAGCACATGATGTTATCCCTGCTTCCCTCTGCGAAGGGCCATTCTTTTACTTTTATGTTGAGTCAGTTTTCCCACTTCTTTCTGTCTACTTAAGCAAACATTTGTCAACTCCAGTATAACAGTTTTTACATAACTTTGTGTTTGGTTGATCATATTCTTTGCATTGATATTATCTATATGGTATACATGTTGAAAGTTGAAGCAAAAGCTGAAGCTATTATCTTCCTTTGTGTTGATACAAACACTTTCATTTGAGAATTATTGCTGCTGTGAGCTAACTATTATGTTAGGCTTTTATATCTCTAAATGTTTTATAGTGTTATTGGTGGCTCTATGTTCACGAGGGAATATCTCCCCGGCAATAGTGCCAGAAACAATGCTTGTACGTCACACGTCAGTTGGGAACCCCAAGAGGAAGGTATGATGAGTGCAGCAGTAAGTTTTCCCTCAGTATGAAACCAAGGTTTAATCGAACCAGTAGGAAAACGAGGTTTGCTTCGAAGGTGTTGGTGAAGGAGTGTAGTGCGGCGCAACACCAGGGATTCCGGTGCCAACGTGGAACCTGCACAACACAATCAAATTACTTTGCCCCAACTTAACAGTGAGGTTGTCAATCTCACCGGCTTGCTGAAAACAAAGGGTTAAACGTATCGAATGGAAAATGATGTTTGTTTGCATAAAACAGTAGAGAACAATGATTGCAGTAGATTGTATTTCAGATGTAAAAGAATGGACCGGGGTCCACAGTTCACTAGTGGTGTCTCTCCAATAAGATAACTAACATGCTGGGTAAACAAATTACAGCTGGGCAATTGACAATTGATAAGTGCATATAACATGCATGTGTGAGCTGTGGTGTCTACTATGAGATTCATTTGGGCATTACGACAAAGTACATAGACCGCTATCCAGCATGCATCTATGCCTAAATAGTCCACTTTCCGGTTAACATCCGTACCCCTTCCAGTATTAAGTTGCAAGCAACAGACAATTGCATTAAGTAATGTGCGTAATGTAAACAATACATTCATCCTTGAATAAAGCATTGCTGTTTTACCCCTAGTGGCAACAACACATCTACAACCTTAGAACTTGCTGTCACTATCCCAGGTTAAATAGAGGTTGAACCCAACTATCATGCATAAATACCCCCTCTTGGAGTTACAAGTATTCACGTGGCCAAGGCTTCAACAAGTAACGGAGAGCATGCAAGATCACAAATGACATAGACATGATAATATAATATTCAGCTCCACATAGGTATCAATATAAGTCAGATCCCAGCAAACACAACATGTAGCATTACAATAAGATGATCTTGATCATGATAGGCAGCTCACAAGATCTAAACATGATGGCACAAGTGGAGAAGACAACCATCTAGCTACTGCTATGGACCCATAGTCCAAGGATGAACTACTCACGCATCACTCCGGAGGCGGGCATGGCGATGTAGAGCCCTCCGGTGATGATTCCCCTCTCCGGCAGGGTGCCGGGAAGAGCTTCAGAACCCCCCGAGTTAGGGTTGACGACGGCGGCGGCAGCGAATATGTTCTGGATGAAAGGCTCGGTGTTTTAGGGTTTTCACGTCTCGGGGAATAAATAGGCGAAGGGGCGATGTCGGCGGACCCCCGAGGGGCCCAAACCACAGGCGGCGGGGTGGGCCGCCCGCCAGGTGGTTTGGCCACCTCGTGGCTCTCTTCGTCTCTCCTTCGGACTCCGTGTACGTGCTGGAAAAATAGGGACTGGCCTTTTGTTTCGTGCAATTCCGAGAATATTTCCAGAAGTAACTTTCTGAAACCAAAAACAGCAGAAAACAGGGAACTGGCACTGTGGCATCTTGTTAATAGGTTAGTCCCAGAAAATGCATAAAAGTGATACGAAGTGTATATAAAACATGTAGCAAATGGTATAATATAAGCATGGAACAGCAGAAATTATGGATACGTTGGAGACGTATCAAGCATCCCCAAGCTTAGTTCTACTCGTCCTCGAGTAGGTAAAACGATAACAACAAATAATTTCTGAGGAGACATGCTTTCACACAATCTTGATCAATATATTGCAAGGCTCATGTCATGAATGAAGTGACTCAAAGCAATGATCTATAGTTTGCTAACAAATAGATAAAGAGTAAACAATGAATCATATAAGCAAAAACTTTTCATGAATAGTACTTTCAAGACAAGCATCAAAAAGTTTTGCATAAGAGGTAACTCATAAAGCAATAGATTCAAAGTAAAAGGCATTGAAGCAACACAAAGGATGATTAAGTTTCAGCATTTGCTTTCAACTTGTAACATGTATATCTCATGGATAGTTGTCAACATAAAGCAATATAACAAGTGCAATAAGTAAATATGTAAGAATCAATGCACACAAAGTTGACACAAGTGTTTGCTTCTAAGATAGAAAGGAGTAGGTAAACTGACTCAACATAAAGTAAAAGATAGGCCCTTCGCAGAGGGAAGCAGGGATTAAATCATGTGCTAGAGCTTTTTAAGTTTTCGAAAGCATATAGAGAGCACAAAATAAGTATTTGAGAGGTGTTTGTTGTTGTCAACGAATGGTAGTGGGCACTCTAACCCCCTTGTCAACCAGACTTTCAAAGAGCGGCTCCCATGAAGGACGTTATCTCTACCAGCAAGGTAGATCATCCCTCTTCTCTTTTGTTTACACATGTATTTTAGTTTCTTTATAGATGACACTCCTCCCAACCTTTTGCTTACACAAGCCATGGCTAACCGAATCCTCGGGTGCCTTCCAACATTCACATACCATGGAGGAGTGTCTATTGCAAAATTAAGTTGCTTACTGATAAATCAGGGCAAAACATGTGAAGAGAATTATTAATGAAAGTTGTAATTAATTGGGGCTGGGCACCCCGTTGCCAGCTCTTTTTGCAAATTATTGGATAAGCGGATGTATATGCCACTAGTCCAGGTGAAAGTCTGTCAGAAGTAAATGACAAGATTGAAAGATAAAACACCACATACTTCCTCATGAGCTATAAAACATTGACACAAATAAGGAGTAATAAAGTTTTGAATAGTTTAAAGGTAGCACATGAAATATTTACTTGGAATGGCAGGAAATACCACATAGTAGGTAGGTATGGTGGACACAAATGGCATGGGTTTTGGCTCAAGTTTTGGATGCACGAGAAGCATTCCCTCTCAGTACAGAGTTTAGGCTAGCAAGGTTGTTTGAAGCAAACACAAGTATAAACCGGTACAGCAAGAATCACATAAAAACATATTGCAAGTATTATAAGACTCTACACTGTCTTCCTTGTTGCTCAAACATTTTACCAGAAAATATCTAGACCTTAGAGAGAACAAATATGCATCCCAAGTCTCAACAAGCTCTACGGTAGTTCTCCACTACTAGGCTTTAACTACATGATGCAAGAGCTTAAACATGATCTACTTGAGAGCTCAAAACAATTGCAAAGCATCAAATCAAAACAAGACAATGATCTACAAGAATGCATATGTCTTTTCCAATACCAACTACTACATGTAGCATTTTCTTTCTTCCAAACAAACACCAATAATTTATTTAAACATAAACTCTCCAAATGATAATATAATGCAGCAAGAGAGTATTTATAAACAAGTGCTAACAGCTCGAAGAGATGCATGAAAAACAGGAGCTAAAAGCACTGCAGTAGCTAGTTAAGAATACTCAACAAATATAAGTGAAGAACATGAGTATTCACATGAAAAAGCGGAGCGTGTCTCTCTCCCACACAAGGATTGCTAGGATCCGAATTTATTCAAACAAAAACAAAAATAAAAACACACAGACGCTCCAAGTAAAGCGCATAAGATGTGAAAGAATTAAAATATAGTTTCACTAGAGATGACCTGATAAGTTTGTTGATGAAGAAGGGGATGCCTTGGGCATCCCCAAGCTTAGACGCTTGAGTCTCTCTGAATATGGTTGGGATGAACCACGGGGGCATCCCCAAGCTTAGGCTTTTCACTCTTCTTGATCACATAATATCACCCTTCTCGCTTGATCCTTGAAAACTTCCTTCACACCAAACTCAAGACAGTTCTCATTAGAGGGTTAGTGCATAATCAAAAATTCTCATATTCTGTAATGATACAATCAATCCCAAAGCTTCTGGACATTAGCTACAGCCACCAATGCTTTGTGGAGCAAAGAAATCCACACAAACACAGTAAAAGAGCGAATGCAAAACAAAAGGCAGAATCTGTCAAAAACAGAACAGTCTGGAATGACGAATTTTTTCGAGGCACTTAAGTTGCTCAGATGGATCTGGCCTAAAATAATGAAAGTTGCGTACATATCTCAGGAATATGCGTGATTTTTCTCAGAATTTTTTGAATTTTCTACAGGGAGATAAGCTCAAATCCGTGACAGCTAAAAATCTGTCACTGCGCAGAAATCCAAATCTTGCATCAACTTTCAATATAGAACTTTACTTGGCACAACATTGCGATAAAATAAAGATACAAAGGAGTTGCTACAGAAGTAACAAAACTCCTTGACTCAAAGAAAACAAAAATAACAGCAAATAAAAACGATGGGTTGTCTCCCATAAGCGCTTTTCTTTAACGCCTTTCAGCTAGGCGCAGAAAGTGAAAATCAAGTGTTGTCAAGAGAAGAAGCATCAACATCATAACTTGCTCTAACAATAGAGTCAAAAGGTAACTTCATTCTCTTCCTAGGGAAGTGTTCCATACCTTTCTTGAGAGGAAATTGGTACCTTATATTACCTTCTTTCATATCAATGATGGCACCAACAGTTCGAAGAAAAGGTCTTCCCAAAACAATAGGACAAGATGCATTGCATTCAATATCCATAACAATAAAATCAACGGGGACAAGGTTATTTTTACGTAATAAAAACATCATTAACTCGCCCCAAAGGTTTCTTCATAGCATTATCAGCGAGAAAAACATCCAAATAACAATGTTCCAAAGGTGGCAAATCAAGAATATCATAAAGCTTCTTGGGCAAAACGAAACACTTGCACCAAGATCACACAAGGCATTGCAATAAAAATCATTCACCTTTACCTTAATGATGGGTTCCCAACCATCTTCTAATTTCCTAGGAATAGAAGCTTTAAGTTTCAACTTCTCCTCCCTAGCTTGCAAAAGAGCATTTGTAATATGCTTTGTAAAAGCCAAATTAATAGTGCTAGCATTGGGACTTCTAGCTAATTTTTGCAAGAACATAATAACTTCAGAGATGTTACAATCATCAAAATCATTATTGTCAATGGTGGTGGAACCATTGTCTCCAATAGTTTGAAAAATTTCAGCACTTTTATCAGAAAAAGTTTCAGCAGTTTTAGGCAATTTCAAACGCTTTGCAGAAGTAGTAGAGACATTATCAACACCAATAACATTACCATCAATAGTAGGAGGTTTACTAGCATGTGAAACATTAGCATTACTAGTGGTGGTGATAGTACAAACTCTAACTATACTATTCTCTTTTTCAAGTTCTTCCTCTTTTTCCCACCTAGCATGCAATTCAGCCAACATCCTAATATTATTATCAATTCGAACTTGGATGGCATTTGCTGTAGCAAATGACTTATATCTTTAACTTCATTAGGCATAACTTTCAGTTTTAGAATTTCAACATCATGAGCAAGACTATCAACTTTAGAGACAAGATCATCAATTTTTTCAAACTTTTCCTCAACAGTTTTATTGAAAGCTTTTTGTGTGCTAATAAATTCTTTAAGCATAGCTTCAAGATCAGAGGACACACTTCTATTGTTGCTGTAGGAATTACCATAAGAATTGCCATAACCATTTGAAGGATAAGGCTTATATTGTTGCTACCAAAATTATTCCTATAAGCATTGTTGTTGAAGTTGTTGTTTTTAATGAAGTTTACATCAACATGCTCTTCTTGAGCAACCAATGAAGCTAAAGGAACATTATTAGGATCAACATGAGATCTACCATTCACAAGCATAGACATAATAGCATCAATCTTATCACTCAAAGAGGAGGTTTCTTCAACAGAATTTACCTTCTTACCTTGAGGAGCTCTTTCGGTGTGCCATTCGGAATAGTTGATCATCATATCATCAAGTAGCTTTGTTGCTGCACCTAAAGTGATGGACATAAAGGTTCCTCCAGAGGCTGAATCCAATAAGTTCCTTGAGGAAAAATTTAATCCTGCATAAAAGGTTTGGATGATCATCCAAGTAGTCAGTCCATGAGTGGGACAATTCTTCACCAAAGATTTCATTCTTTCCCAAGCTTGAGCAACATGTTCATTATCAAGTTGTTTAAAATTCATAATGCTACTTCTCAAGGATATAATCTTAGCAGGAGGATAATATTTCCCTATGAAAGCATCTTTGCATTTTGTCCAAGAATTAATACTATTTCTAGGCAAAGAAAGCAACCATTCTTTAGCTCTTCCTCTCAAGGAGAAAGGAAAAAGTTTCAGTTTTATAATATCCCCATCCATATCCTTATACTTTTGCATTTCACAAAGTTCAACAAAGTTATTAAGATGGGCAGCAGCATCATCAGTACTAACACCAGAAAATTGCTCTTTCATAACAAGATTTAATAGAGCAGGTTTAATTTCATAAAATTCTGCTGTAGAAGCAGGTGGAGCAATAGGAGTGCATATGAAATCATTGTTGTTTGTGCTAGTGAAGTCACACAACTTAGTGTTCTCAGGAGTACTCATTTTGAAAAACAAAATAAACTGAATTAAACAAGTAACTAATTTTTTTGTGTTTTTGATAAAGAAGCAAACAAGACTAAATAAAAATAAACTAAGCAAGACAAATAACAAAGTAAAGAGATTGGGTGTGAGAGACTCCCCTTGCAGAAGCAATTCGGTTTTCCCCGGCAACGGCGCCAGAAAACGTGTTGGTGGCTCTAGTTGACGAGGGAATATCTCCCCGGCAATAGTGCCAGAAACAATGCTTGTACGTCACACGTCAGTTGGGAACCCCAAGAGGAAGGTATGATGAGTGCAGCAGCAAGTTTTCCCTCAGTATGAAACCAAGGTTTAATCGAACCAGTAGGAAAACGAGGTTTGCTTCGAAGGTGTTGGTGAAGGAGTGTAGTGCGGCGCAACACCAGGGATTCCGGTGCCAACGTGGAACCTGCACAACACAATCAAATTACTTTGCCCCAACTTAACAGTGAGGTTGTCAATCTCACCGGCTTGCTGAAAACAAAGGGTTAAACGTATCGAATGGAAATGATGTTTGTTTGCATAAAACAGTAGAGAACAATGATTGCAGTAGATTGTATTTCAGATGTAAAAGAATGGACCGGGGTCCACAGTTCACTAGTGGTGTCTCTCCAATAAGATAACTAACATGCTGGGTAAACAAATTACAGCTGGGGACAATTGATAAGTGCATATAACATGCATGTGTGAGCTGTGGTGTCTACTATGAGATTCATTTGGGCATTACGACAAAGTACATAGACCGCTATCCAGCATGCATCTATGCCTAAATAGTCCACTTTCCGGTTAACATCCGTACCCCTTCCAGTATTAAGTTGCAAGCAACAGACAATTGCATTAAGTAATGTGCGTAATGTAAACAATACATTCATCCTTGAATAAAGCATTGCTGTTTTACCCCTAGTGGCAACAACACATCTACAACCTTAGAACTTGCTGTCACTATCCCAGGTTAAATAGAGGTTGAACCCAACTATCATGCATAAATACCCCCTCTTGGAGTTACAAGTATTCACGTGGCCAAGGCTTCAACAAGTAACGGAGAGCATGCAAGATCACAAATGACATAGACATGATAATATAATATTCAGCTCCACATAGGTATCAATATAAGTCAGATCCCAGCAAACACAACATGTAGCATTACAATAAGATGATCTTGATCATGATAGGCAGCTCACAAGATCTAAACATGATGGCACAAGTGGAGAAGACAACCATCTAGCTACTGCTATGGACCCATAGTCCAAGGATGAACTACTCACGCATCACTCCGGAGGCGGGCATGGCGATGTAGAGCCCTCCGGTGATGATTCCCCTCTCCGGCAGGGTGCCGGGAAGAGCTTCAGAACCCCCCGAGTTAGGGTTGACGACGGCGGCGGCAGCGAATATGTTCTGGATGAAAGGCTCGGTGTTTTAGGGTTTTCGCGTCTCGGGGAATAAATAGGCGAAGGGGCGATGTCGGCGGACCCCCGAGGGGCCCAAACCACAGGCAGGCGCGGCTGGTGGGCCGCGCCGCCAGGTGGTTTGGCCACCTCGTGGCTCTCTTCGTCTCTCCTTCGGACTCCGTGTACGTGCTGGAAAAATAGGGACTGGCCTTTTGTTTCGTGCAATTCCGAGAATATTTCCAGAAGTAACTTTCTGAAACCAAAAACAGCAGAAAACAGGGAACTGGCACTGTGGCATCTTGTTAATAGGTTAGTCCCAGAAAATGCATAAAAGTGATACGAAGTGTATATAAAACATGTAGCAAATGGTATAATATAAGCATGGAACAGCAGAAATTATGGATACGTCGGAGACGTATCAGTTATTCATGAAAGTTTGCACTTGTGTGATCACTTATGTTTACTCTTTATTTACTTGCTTGCAAACTATAGACCATTGGCTTGGATCACTTCATTCAGATCATGTGCATTACATTGTTATTTGATCAAAGATTGTGTTGGTAGCATGTCACTTCAAAAATTATCTGTTTTTTATCGTTTACCTACTCGAGGACGAGCAGGAACTAAGCTTGGGGATGCTTGATACGTCTCAAACGTATCTATAATTTTTGATGTTCCATGCTGTTATTATATCAATTGCTACATGTTTTGGTTACACTTTATATCATTTTTATGCATTTTCTGGGACTAACCTATTAACAAGATGCCACAGTGTCAGTTCCCTGTTTTCTGCTGTTTTTTGTTTCAGAAAATCTATTAAGGAAATATTCTCGGAATTGGACGAAACAAAAGACATCGTCAATAATATCACGAGGAAATCACGGAGTCCAAAGGGGAGTCGGAGCAGACCCACCAGGGGGCCACGCCACACTAGGGCACGGCCCAGGGTGGGCCCGCCCCCCCTATGGCGTGGTGGCCCCCCTCGGCCACCGACGCCGCCTCTTCGCCTATATTCTCCGCGACGCGAAAACCCTATTACGGTCGATCATATTCCACGAAAAGTTCCGTCGCGGCCGTCATCGTCAATCTCATATCGGAGGAGTTCTGAAGCTCTTCCCGGCACCCCGCCAGAGGGGAGATCATCACCGGAGGGCTCTACATCACCATGCCTGCCTCCGGAGTGATGCGTGAGTAGTCAACCCCCTGGACTACGGGTCCATAGCAGTAGCTAGATGGTCGTCTCTCTACCTTGTACCTCCATGTTTAGATCTTGTGAGCTGCCTAACATGATCAAGATCATCTTATTGTAATGCTAGATGTTGTGTTTGCTGGGATCCGATGAATATTGATACCATGTTTATTCAAGTTGTTTATCTATGTGCTCTTGATCTTGCATGCTCTTCGTTGCTAGTAGATGCTTTGGCCAAGTAGATGCTTGTGACTCCAAGAGGGGGTATTTATGCTCGATAGTGGGTTCAGTCTCTAGATATCTGGATCAGTGACAGAAAGGTCTAAGATGGTAGATGTGCTGTTGCTACTAGAGATAAAACATTGGTGCAGTGTCCAAGGGCACTTGTATTGATTACATTACACACTTTACTTCATGCAATAATCTGTTGTTAGCAACTTAATACTGAATGGGATGCGGATGCTGCCTTGAAGGTGGATTATTTCATAATAGATGATGTTGGAATAACGGTCTATGTACTTTGTTGTAATGTCCAACTAGATTTCATAGTAGACATCTTGGCATGTATTGCATTGTTATGCCCTCTCTATTTGTCAATTGCCCAGCTGTAATTTGTTTACCCAACATGCTAGTTATCTGTTCTGAGAGAGACACCACTAGTGAACTGTGGACCCTGGTCCAATTTCCTCATACTGTTTACAAAACCTGCTGCAATCATCTGTTTCCTGTTACTTGTTGTGTTTCCTGCTATTTTCCACACCATACGTTTAACTCTTTGTTTCTGCAAGACCGGAGAGATTGACAACCTCTCTGTTTCGTGTTGGGCAAAGTTCTGGTTTGTGTCTGTGCAGATTCCACGTTGGTGCAAGCTCCCTAGCGCCAGGGGGAGTCAACATCAACAACCTTCCGATAGATTATCAAGTCCTACTGGATTGATAACCTTGGGTAGATTTCTCAAGGGAAAACTTCTGCTGTCTACATCATAACCTTCCTCTTGGGGTTCACCAACACGTAGCCATCAGGTGGCGGCCGCAGTTCTGCGTTGGTTGGCGAAAGAGGTGAACGGGGTCATCATCTTAACGGCTCGCTGCCTCTGGCTCGAGAGGAACATCAGGGTGTTCAAAAAAATTGCGACGATGCCGTGGGAGGTTACCCGACAAATCAATGTGGAGTTTGAGCTTTGGAAGAAGGCCATGTTATTTTGTGGTGATCCAAATTCGTATATGCTGATAAAGGCCAACTTGATACGGTACGAGTTGTACTCGACTTGGAGGTCACGTTACCGACCTAGTTTAGGTCAGGCCACCTGTCGGGGGAATACCTAATTGAGTATGAGCCAACGTACGAACTTATCAAGACGTAAGCTGGTGGATACTTAACTGGCGCGGCTTAACAGGCGCGGCTTAACTGGCGCGGCTTAACAGGCGCGGCTTAACTGGCGCAGACTTAACTGGCGCAGGCTTATCTGGCAGGAGAAGACATAACTTGGAAGACACGAAATTACATTACTTAGTCTCCAAGTAGGACTCCGGTTCATACTTTCCTTGGGAGAGAAGTTTCCTTGTAACCTTGCGAGCCATCGTCTTTATAAGGTGGACTCCAAGGACCTAGAACCCCAAGCAAAAAAAGGCTCTCATACATCTAGAGAGAGAGGCGACTCGATACCTCGATCGCCAACCCCTTGTAAACACCATATTCATATCAATATCAATCTAGGATAGGCAGGACGTAGGTCTTTACCTCACATTGAGGGGCCGAACCTGGGTAAAAAACATCGTCTTCCTCGTGCCTGTGATCCTTAGCTCGGAGACGCTCGATCGCTTAATCCCCAACTCTACGAAGTCATCTCCATGACATCTGCGTGACAATCTCACGACAGTTGGCGCCCACCGTGGGGCCTGCGGTCAAGAGCGTCACTTTCCGCGCTGGATCTGTGCCAGGGACAGAGGATCTCATCGTCGATTCAAGCTCAGCGACTTCAACAATCTCGGCGACTTGATTGCCGCGCCGTTTCAAGCTCGACGATGCCAACATCTACATCAAGGGCAGCAGACAACATCCACGCTGCGACTGACTCTGACAACGTCTCGGGAATCACATCGACGATCCGGTCGGTGGAAAGATGCGCAATTGAGTTTCCTAGTAGCTGTCCAAAGCGCATCGGATTCCAACGATTAGATCTCCGTGGACGACTCAAACACTGAAGCCCTGTCGAAAGCCGACGAAACTCCGCGCTACTTTGGAAAAACAATTACCGAGGTCGACTCAGAAATCAATTCGAAGATCCCTCCGGTGGAACCCTGCGGAATACAATCACGCAGCACTCCAACAAGTTTGAGCCAATTCCAACGGTTAGATCTCCGTCAGCAAGTCACGCATTGCAGCGAGGTTTTATATCTAGGCGAGTTCACAAATCCGCCGCTGGCGACATCTCCAACATCGGCGACTCGCCGCACCATGTTCGTGTCCAGGGGCCCAACATCAACATCACCCTCCCTGCGCGATTTGCCATCTTCCATCAGCTTCATAGCTAAGTCGGACGAACATCTCTTCATCAACGGCGGCGGCAACCGACTGTCGCGTTAGCCTGGAGACGCCCGTGGCTGAATATCTTCAACGACACAGCATGGGGGATATGGCTGGCCAAATCTACCAGATCAAGGGACGAAGCATCATCTAATTGATCAGAATCACGACTTTGCTGGCCGAGACGGGAATTTTCTGTTGAACGATGCCAAATCGCTTCCGAGGAAGGGCAGACATCCTCGTCCAAATCAAACACAATCAGGAGTTCAAGCCCTGCGATTAGTACTTTCTAGGAATCAGATAAAGACATCTTTGATCAGCCAAATGAATCACGACATCAGCTCATGTGCGTGCAAATTCCTAGGAGAGAAAGAGGGAAAGAGATTTTGCTTGGCGGTTAGCGAGTACTGCTTCCATGTGCGGCTCACCAAAATCAACAAGCATAGCCACAAATAGATGAATCATGAAGCAACTCGGATGCCTAGACATCCTCAGCAACCCGCGCACGGGGCTCGACGTCAGTATTACCCTCGAGCACGTTCAAAGATTGATGGAAGTTCCGTTGCCAACATTAGTTGATTTCGATGGTCCGAGTCGAGCTTCAACAAATTCAGCAACGGCGTTTGAGCTCGACAATAGCACCTTCCCCGCGCGTACAGCAGATCGTGCATACTGAATCATCAAGAATTATCGGCAAGTTTCATGACCCGGCGTGGACGGCTGGCCTCAGCGTCAAACAAATTCACACAGGCGTGGTTTCTGCGTCGCCTGCGAACTCACGTGTGCGGTTCAACTATAGGATTCATCTGCACTCAATCATTACGAGGTCATATGGTTTCAACTGGATCAGCGGAGCTCCCACGTCAAATAAAGAATAAAAAAGGGGCACTTTGAGCTGGATCAGGATTTGATTGCCATATCCGATCGCACCCCTCGTCCAGACCATGCGACTAAAAAGAAGGAAAAATATTGCTGCTGCATCCCACGTGAAAACCAGTCTCAACCAGTTGTATTCAGATTCACACACGAATCGAGAAACTGGTCTGGAATCAAGAAAAAAGGAAAATCTTGGTTGCTAGCTTGTCATTTGCATGGCTCAGCTTGGCATAGGGAATAAAAGAAGAGGTAAGAAAAAGTAAAAAGGAGGTGAGCGACTCATTGATCAGCATGCCTAGTACCGACTCGCTGCAGGCGACTTCCACCGTACTGCGGCTTACCACCGCGGACAACTTCAGCCAAATCCTTGTCGCAGGAGGCTTCACCAACATTGTTGCCTCCAACAACAATCTCAACATCAGACATATAGCACCATGCAGTTCGATGATCTAGATGCCGACGTCTGGCTGAACGCTACTCCAAAAAAGATCAGGGTGACTATTCTCAAGCTCGCCAAAGGCGACTTCCACTTTGCCGCGACTGTCATCAATATCGACGCGGAAGATTTCAACATCACCAGCATCACGAGATTTTTTGTCATCGCTTGCTATGTCTTGACGATTTGTCGAAGCGCTGCGTTGCCAAGAAGCCAAGAGTACAGTGCGCCGTTCCAGTCTAATGCCAAGATTGCCCGCGACTCGACAAATGGCCAAGCGACCCAAAGATCATTGTTACCCTCGGCGACTCGCTAGGTGAACTTTGCGACTTAATACCTCAGCCGCACCTGCCCGACGACTTAAGGATTCGACCACCTGGAAGATAGAAACGTAAAATGGGCCCAGCAGCCAGTTCGCAGTGCAATAAAACTTGCCGTCGTTGTCGGCTCGCTGTACCAGCCAGTTTAGCCATCAGCGTCGGAACAGGTTCGACGAATCGACATCCACAGCCCGCGGTCAACATCAGGGACACAAAAACAAGATAAGTTGCTATTATGCTCAAACTTTTGCAGCCTTTTAGTTTTATCAGTAAAATTAAATTTCATCTTCGAGTTCATCTCGGGGCTGCATATTTAGGTTATTATGCCTTTTATTAAATGTCTTTGCGACTCATATTATATCATGTCATAGACTTTAATTTATATCTATTTTTGAGATTTAGTTATATCCACTTCCATCTCAAAATCGGGATTCTTACCACCCGCAGTACATTTGGCAAATTAGAGTTCATTATAACTCGCATTGCATTTATCAAAGTCTAGCTATTTACAGTTTTCATTGAATATCAAGATCACCACTACATGTTCAAGTATTGATATTTGGCGATTCATTTGTCATTCTATGACTTATCATTATATCAATTTATGACTGATCGTTATATAATTTCATAATTTATCATCATATCATTTTATTAATCATCATCGACTTATTGTTATATCAATTTATGAGTCGCATAGTGATTTACCCCCATATCATTTTATGAGTCGCAAACAGCTCATCATTACATCAGTTTATGAGTCATTAATGAATCATTATCTTATCAAATATTTGAGTTAAAACAGGTGACTCGCTGTACCACATCTACAGCTAATCAGAGCTGGTTATCATCAAAGCTAATTAGAGCTCGTCACGGCCATTGCAGCCGTTAAAAGCAATAATCCTGGTTATTCTCGCCTTAAGTCAGAAGTATCTTTGCACTATGCGGCCAAAGTACTGGGGTGCGGTGTCAATCGAGTGTGATCGCCTATCATGGCCGCCAGCGACCCTGAGCACGCATTTTTTACCTGGGAAATACTGAGCCGCGCGAAGACCTACTTAACGGTAATAGAGATAATTCAGAAGGACTAAAGTACCCGCGTGTGGCGTCAATCGAGTCTGATGCCTATCATGGCTGCCTATCATGGCCGTTCTCGACCCTGAACACACATTAGATTTGGGAAATACTGAGTCAAGTACCATATGCTATCATGCATTGTACAATATGCTATCATGCATCTTACCAGTTGCTATCATGCAACTAAGTTGCTATTATGCAACCATTTGCTATCATGCAGATTACAACATGCTATCATGCGACATACCATTTGCTATCATGCAGATTATACTATGCTATCATGCAGGGTACCATATGCTATTATGCGGAGTACTAACTTTTTATCATAATTATTACCAGCCGCCAAGGCTAACATATTATTATCAAGTTATTATCATTGTTTCCTCGGGGGCTTTGCCATTTGAATTTCAGGAACATATAACTCAGTCAATTGAGTTTGAACTGGCATGACCAGAATTTTCACGATTGAGATAATTATCTCCTTATATCGGCTGATAAAGCCACCATTATTTATTTAACTACAGCGACATCAAGTGGAATTTATATCATTATTATCTCGCGGCAACAATATTTGTCAATCTGTTGCAGGATCAAGTTGCAACGATATGCTATCAAGCAGGATAATGAAAGCATGACTGCTTAATGCATGGGGGCTAGGACAATCAAATTTTTGTCTAAATTGAGATATTTTTGAGTCCCGAGCAGCATGATCAAGCATGAACTCGGCCCTCGGGGTCTATACATCCACCATATCTGGCGGTCTTTATTATACTCATATACCATGATTATATGCAGATTTCATTTTTTGCAGCACATGAGAATATATATATCCATTTGCGAGTCAAATTAACGACTCGGAAATCTGTAAATACAGGTTGTGGCTATATGCCATTGAGCCGCCATGTTTCAACATGCGTTTAGATGGCTCGTCATCATAACATGACAGATTATTATACTCTAATGATTGACCAGCTTATTTATGCTTATGGTCTTTTTTGCTTTGATGTCTATGACTCAGCACCTTATACACATTTAGCTGATATATCTTGACGCTCATAAGTTATTATTCTTATGATTTCATCTCAGTCTTACACCCAACAGGAAAATGTGGTTTTCACCAAGTGCTTCGCGGAAAACTTACCGCGATTCTGCAGCTTCAATGCGACCAAGACAGAAGTGCTCAATTGGCAACATAGTGGCTAAATAAGCCGCAAAAATAGCGACTCATCGCTTTTACATTGGCGGCTCAATAAGCTGCTACGCTCGCGACTCATCATCAGCAAGTCGCCAAGCTCGACATCGACAAATCGGTAAGAACTACATACGCAAGCCTGCAAGATCATCATCAAGACATAATCTTCCGCCTGATTCTATGAATCACCCGGAAGTTTGGGGGCTAATGTCGGGGGAATACCTAATTGAGTATGAGCCGACGTACGAACTTATCAAGACGTAAGCTGGTGGAGACTTAACTGGCGCGGCTTAACTGGCGAGGCTTAACAGGCGCGGCTTAACAGGCGCGGCTTAACTGGCGCAGGCTTATCTGGCAGGAGAAGACATAACTTGGAAGACACGAAATTACATTACTTAGTCTCCAAGTAGGACTCCGGCTCATACTTTCCTTGGGAGAGAAGTTTCCTTGTAACCTTGCGAGCCATCGTCTTTATAAGGTGGACTCCAATGACCTAGAACCCCAAGCAAAAAAGGCTCTCATACATCTAGAGAGAGAGGCGACTCGATACCTCGATCGCCAACCCCTTGTAAACACCATATTCATATCAATACCAATCTAAGATAGGCAGGACGTAGGTCTTTACCTCACATTGAGGGGCCGAACCTGGGTAAAAAACATCGTCTTCCTCGTGTCTGTGATCCTTAGCTCGGAGACGCTCGATCGCTTAATCCCCAACTCTACGAAGTCATCTTCATGACATCTGCGTGACAATCCCACGACACCACCTATAAATACATCTTGTAAGCCGCCGTCATGGGATAAGTAGCATGTTGTAAATCCCGGCGTTTGTAACCTCACCCGATATTGTGAAATATTGCTGGCTGGCGCATGTGATTTTTTCTCCTCCATTGTTGAAGAGGTTTTCCACGTTAAATCTCGTGTCCCCGTTGGTTGATCTTTCCGCTAATTCGTCGTTTTCTTTGCTATCGTTTATAACAGGCCAAGCTGTGTGGAAGTGGAGGAGGAGTAGTGTTGCGAGAGATCGAGTAACTTTTCTTGTATGGTGTGGTGGTTGCGTAGGGAAGTTCGTATGTGATCTTCCCTGCCGTTCTTGTAAATGTGCTAACTCTCTTTCTTAATAATAAAGACACGAGTCTCATGCGTGTTCTTGAAAAAACGGTGAGCTTCATTTATTAATTGGGTAAAATAAAGGTTTTCAAAAGCCGCATGAATTGTAGAACACCCAACGCATTATTGCTGGTGATACACCTAATTGTTGGAAATCACTAGAAAAAGGGCTCTCTTTGCGAAGGAACCCAGCGAACCGTGGCGTGATGACAAGTGTCAGCTTCTCTCTTCACGCCGTCCCCCGTGGGTGATTAAATATGTGACAAGTGGCAGCACGAGAGAGTTTTGGTGGGATTTCTGTTTCTCCGTGCGGAGGGTTGTATGTGCATTTATTTTGATATTCGTTTAAAAAAATGAAATATCTTGAGAACCGTTTATCCGAATTACGAACCGTTTTCACTTTTGAGTTCCTCGCGTCGAGATCTTCAAAACTAGATCACATGTTGATAGGTTTCGACGAATTTTTTTTTGTACAACCGGTTACGTATAGTTTGTACAACTTATTTCTGTTACTTTGTATAACCATTTCTGTGTAGTTTGTACTTTTTGTTCTGTGTACTTTTTGTATGATGAGAGAGAAGGTATAGTGAGGTGGGAGTCCGGCTGTGCATAACCGAACCGAAACCGAAAACCGAACCGAAAAAAACCAAACCGTAACCGAATGTCCGGTTTTTCATGGTTAGTGGTTAGGTTTCAGTTAATGAATTCCCTAACCGAACAGCACTCGGTTAATTCGGTTTTAAACCGAAACAATTCGGTTTTAACCGAAATTAACCGAACAACCAAGACCAGTACGAAATCAAGCGTTTAAGGCCTAGCCCAACTGTGTGAGTTCCTTTATATAAAGCGTAGGATGCAATCTGTACGAGAATTGTAGCCCAGCCCACTGGTCTCAGCGTCAAGCGCACTGACTTGTTTGCACAGGCCGTGAGTTCAAGTCCCCAATTTGGTATTTTTGCTGAACATTCTTTTTATTTTTGTTTCTTCCTTCTGCAACAATCCAGTCGTGCATATAACTATTAAAACTAAAATATATGGCCATAAAATTTAGGCGTTACTCCAAAATTCGCGTCAACTTTGGTTAATTTGGTTATTACCGAAACCGAACCGAAATTAAATGGTTATTACCGAAACCGAACCGTATTTTTATTCAAAACCGTATTTACCGAAGTATCCAAACCGTATTTACCGTATAACCGTATAAACCGAACCGAACTAACCATATTAACCGAACGCACAGCCGGAGGTGGGAGGGCAGCTTTTTCCCTTTTATTTTCTAAATCGAATTTTTGAAACGAAATATATTGAGAACCGTTTATCCGAATTACGAACCGTTTTCACTTTTGACCTCCTCACGCCGGGATCTTCAAAATTAGATCCCATGTTGATAGGTTTCGATAATTTTTTTTGTACAACCTGTGTCTGTGTAGTTGTACAACCTGTATTTGTACAAACTGTGTTTGTGTAGTTGTATAACATGTGGCTATATAGTTGTACAACTTGTGTCTGTACAATTTGTGTCTGTCTAGTTGTATAACATGTGTCTGTATAGTTGTACAACCAGTGTCTGTGTAGTTGTACAACCTATGCCTGTACAACATGTTTCTGTCTAGTTGTACAACATGTGTTATGTATTTGTACAACCTGTGCATGTATAGTTGTACAACTTGTGTCTGTACAATCTGTGTCTGTTTAGTTGTACAAACTGTGTCTGTACAAGCTGTGTTTGTTTAGTTGTACAACCTATTAATACATTGTTATTTTTTTCTTGTACTTCATATGTTTTTTTCATGTGTTCTTTGTGTTGTACTACTAAATAGTGTCTGTGGAGCAGCGAGGCGTACGCCTGCTCCTATCGCTGTCGCTCTGGGAATATTTTTGAATTTGCTACTTTGTACATGTTGAACGATCGGAGTACACCGTGCTGGGCTCCTTGCGCGACCTCATAGGGGGCTGATCGTACACATTCCGCACGCTGGAGATTTCTTATGCTCGTCGTACATGATCGTACGCGCCGCGCGCTGGTATGCTCTTCGATGGCAGTATCAAAATCTGATTCCGCTTCTTTCCTCAACACGTTTGCTAGGTTGACACGTGGTGTCATCTACGTGCGTTGGTGACCTTTAAAAAGGTCTCCCTTTTCTTAGTGGCACCCCTAATTGTTTTGTTGTTTTACTGTCAAAGGGAAAAGACCCGAATCACATGACAAAGCACCACTGGCCAAAACCACACATGATGACATGACGCGGCCGTCGGACAAGTTATCTGTTGGATCCAGAGTCGTCGACGCGGTCGGCCCAGAAGAGCCATGATGGGCGAAGAGAACACCACGAAACAAACCCATCGCTCTCGGCCCTGAAAACGCCGGAAAGCAGCCCAGCCAAAAGCGCTGGCCGAGCGCGTGCACGCCACGTCCCTCCGCCTGTCACCTCTCACTCCAAGCTCACCAGCTCGTTCAGTCGTTCAGCTCCGCCCGCTTCCCTTATCTCCACACAACTCTCTCCACCCCCACCACCACCCATCTCTCCCTCACGATCGCGCGCGCGCGGGAAAGAAGCTAACACGCGCGGCACGAACGTACGCCAACCCCATGGCCGCACCGATGGCCTCGCCGCTCGTCGCCCGCGCCAGCCTCCTCCGCGTCTCCTGCTCCGCCTCCACCTCCAAGAACTCCAAACAGTCGCAGCAGCAACTGCCGCGGCCGTCCACCGCTCCTCTGCCGACGGCGCTCGTGGCGGCTGCGGCGCCCCTGCTGCTGGCGACGCTCCCGCCGCCGGACGCGCTGGCGGTGGGCGGCGAGCTGGGCATCCTGGAGGGAACGACCGTCGCGCTGCTGCACCCGGTCATCATGGGCGGCCTCTTTGCCTACACGCTCTGGGCGGGATACCTCGGCTGGCAGTGGCGCCGCGTGCGCACCGTCCAGGACGAGATCAACGAGCTCAAGAAACAGCTCAAACCGGCCGCCGCCGCTGTCGCCGTTGGCGCGGGAGACTCTGCCCCACCCCCGCCCGCCGCCAAGTCGCCCACCCAGATCAAGATCGACGAGCTCACCAAGGTGACCAATTTGAATAAATGATTGATTGCTCCACCTTCTTCGAGCTCGTTGGGACATGTTGCCATGGCAACTGCATGCGCCGTGTCTGATTTCTCTGCTCTACTATGCTCCGGCGATGTGAATGCAGGAGCGGAAGAAGCTGGTGAAGGGGTCCTACAAGGACAGGCACTTCAACGCGGGGTCCATCCTGCTGGGGCTGGGCGTCACGGAGTCCGTCGGCGGCGCGCTCAACACCTGGCTCCGCACGGGGAAGCTCTTCCCGGGCCCGCACCTGTTCGCCGGAGCCGCCATCACCGTGCTCTGGGCGGCGGCCGCGGCGCTGGTGCCCGCGATGCAGAAGGGGAACGAGACGGCCAGGAGCCTGCACATCGCGCTCAACACCATCAACGTCCTGCTCTTCATCTGGCAGATCCCCACGGGGCTCGAGATCGTCGGGAAGGTCTTCGAGTTCACCAAATGGCCATGAGCGCCAATGGGTTCCGCTTACGCAAGCTTGGTCCGTCTGCAACAGGGTTGTTTGCTTCGTCTCTCTGTTAATTAGCCGACTTTTAACTGCAAAGTTTTGGTGTCACGACTCACGAGTAAATAAAAAATATATAGTTTGTGTTCTTTACCGACTTAAATGAATTCGCCATTGCTCAACATCTCGAAGTTTTCTTCTCACCATGGGGTTTTATTTGAAGATACGTGCGATCTTACTCCTCTCTGGTGCTTTGCGCGGCTGTCCTTCTTCGGCATCTTTGATAAGAAGTTTGTTCCCAATTCAGCGTGTTTTATCGGGATGTTGATGAAGCCTCGGGCGATGATGTCAAACATTAGGCAACGAGCACGGTGGTACAGAGATATGAGATAATAAGAATGTTAATCGTCCTTTAAAAAAATGTAGATGTAGTTTTTGCGATAGAGAACTGAGTGCTAGCTTAGTGGCAGTGGCAGCGAGTGTGTGCCCAGCCGACCCAGGTTCGAGTCCCAGCTGCGCGTGTTCGAGAAAATCGAGTACCAGCTCTGTCTGCTCGAATAAATCGGGTGTCTCACATATCAACAACGTATGACCAAGGAAGGGATCATTCTCCCGTTGACAACGTTTTTAGGATTTAATGATTGTATGATGTGAAAGAGGATGATGAATACATATGGATTAAGATTGTGAAAATGAAAAGGGATTTGACTAGAAGATGTATTATCGAAAAATTATGTTGATGCAAACCATTAAACCCTACATAAGCAAAATTTATGATAAGGTGTTACCGATACAATTTTCCTCGCAAGGGTTTTCTCTCCTCCGTGTGGCGACCCTGGCAGCGAGTCCATGTTACCCGTTGGTCCATTCTGATTGGTTCTGGTCTCAGCTTCCGTTTCAATCCCTTCCTTGATTGTGTGCTCCGCTCCTTGTTTTTAGGGATGTAGATGAAGCCTCTAATCGATGTTGTCCAAAGTTGGGTGACGAGCACGGTACCACGAAGACATGTAACTGTAAGGATGTTCGTTGTGCTTTCTCGAGGTGTAGATGAAGCCTCGGGGCGATGATGTCCGACATTGGGCGACGGGGGCGGTAGCACAATGCAAATACAAGAGATTCTACGATATGTGATCGTTGTCGGAGTGTACAATAAGAGATGCTTGATTGGTAAATGATGGATCTTGCTGCTAACGAGACAAGGAAGTTAGTTTTGGGGTAGCAGGGCGGGAAAAGGGGTTGCAAACACTTAATGATTTATATATGTTGTAGATGAAGACGAATAATCTGAACGTTGTGATATGGTCAGGCTACGACTAGCACAATCAAAAAAATCATGCCGTGTAAATTAGGATGATGGTTCTTTATAGGTCATGACTCATGAGACACACCTGACATGCAGACTTATAGCGGAAGTAGAGTCAGGCTAGTCGTACTACCTTATCTTCCTCGCGCATTCTCTTGTGTAGTTAGTTCGAGCGTTGCAGCTGCAACTCCTCTAAGGGCACGTACAATGGGAGGCGCTAAGAGCGACGCTAGGATGGAATTCCCAGCGGTTATGTTCGATTCCCGTACGAGGCTAGGATTTTGGGTTGCGTCGACTCAACTCTAGGCGTCGGGCGCTTCCACGCTATTTTCTCGCTCGATCTGACTTGGGGAGCGACGGGCGCTAGCCTAGGAAACCTTTTTTTTCCAATCGTACAACATATCCATACCAGAATTAACGGATCCAGCGGATCTGGTGGAAACAGAAGCTAGCAGCATCTACGATTTGGTAGGAAGGTGAAGAGGACATTCGCTGACCAACAAGAGCTGGGAGGTCGCCGAAGCTGCTGCTCGTGGGCTCGTGCCGGAGATGTCCGAGCTCAAGGATGCGGCCCACAGCGCCACCGCCGAGGAGCTCTCTCCCCGCCCAAGCTGTTCCTCAAGCCCGCCTCCACCTCTGCGGAATCCCCGCCGCGGCTGCCTGAATCCGCGAGCGTGGCCAGAGAAAGCGGCGCATCGGAGCGGAGATCCATGGCGGCGCAGGCTTCTCCGGGGACGGGAATCGATGACGAAAGGACAAGGGCAGGGCGCGGTCGTCGGGGGGAGGTGGGGATTGAGAGAGGAGTGAGGTGGGAGCAGCTCAGAGGGAGGAGGTCGGTCACGGTGTGGCCGTCGTCGAGAGAGAGAGAGAGAGAGAGAGAGAGAGAGAGAGAGAGAGAGAGAGAGAGAGAGAGAGAGAGAGAGAGCTGGGACTGGGTAGTGAGGAGTGAGGACGACGGGTTCAGCTGTCGGTGGCGCAAGCGGCCAGTAGAAGCGTCTCACGATGGGGAGGATGGACGCTAACAATTCTTTTTTCTTAATCCCGATAGTGCTGGAATAAGCGTCACGCGATGTAGACCAAGGACGCTAGCGATATCTCCCTTTTTTCTGATTTATTTTTATTTCTCTAAGCGCCCTAGAGCTGTCAAGGTTGCTAGATCCGGTACATGCCCTAAGGTATCAACACGCAAAGGAAGATTGCTAGATCCGGTCACTCGACTTCTACGTGAAAAATGACGACAAGGTTTCCAAACCCCTAGAGCTGTCAAAAGTTAATCATGCCCTCACATCGCATCTATATAGATGTCCACATATGGATTTTGACAGTCGTGGATTCTATGCTCAAAATCACCTCAGTTACAGTCAATCGGTTCCAACCGAATAAGCAATGCCACCCTATAAGTTCAAGATCACTTGGGCACGACTTGGGTATAGTCTAAGTACTAATTTGCTCTCCGAGTATCCATCTCGGGTCACAAGTACTCTATTCGAACCACAAGCACTCGTACTCAATCGGATAGTTGGTAGCGACCTCTATACCAACTCTCAAGGGCTCATCACATTTTAATTAAAGTTAGGTTTATTATATCAAAATACCTTGCTTATAGAAGGTACAAACCTACAAGTATCCAAGCAACTACTAATCAAGAGACGACCAACAGGGCCGGCATTAAACATGAGCTAGCAGATCCAATGGGTTGGTGGTAACATTACGGCCTTCTATGAGTTCGCCATACCGAGGTTTGGCTAGAGGTTAGGCGGTACCTCCTAGCGCCACTGCAGAACGAAGTCATGTTGGTTAAGCGAACCGATCCCATGTTAAAAAAAACAAGATGACTACCTGCAGTGCGATCATTCTGTCGGACATGTGAAAGAACCCCTCATGAGACAACTTGGGCATTATTATGCGTGAGATCATGAAGGCTGTAGTGCTCGACGCCTTGAAATCTGCATAGCTTCTTGGGTATTTCAACAACATCACGAGATCACCGGCCTAGTTCCCGTTTGTCCCAGGCTTGTCATCCTGCCATGTTCCGGCAGGGACGATCAGGCATCATGAGTAGGCAGCCGTCACCGCTAAGCTCGCTAGAAGTAGCAGCGAGGCACGACTCTCTTTAATCCATTTTGACAGAGATTGCAGGGGAGCGAAAGGCCAAATATCAATGTTTGGGAAAGCGAAATACTATATTTTCCTCATTTAAGCCCTCACCAAAAAAACTTTGTATCATCATGTTTAAGAGAGAGATCAATTGAACCCATGAACCCGAGTCCTTTTTTTTAACATAAGAAACATTTTTTTACTTAGTTTACCGGCTTCTACAAATTGCACACTATATTTTGAAAGTACAAAAACATGTATTGCATTTCTCTTTATTGTTTTTTTACTTTATTTTCACTGTCAACAACACTCTTACTAAACACCATTGTACCTGAGAACTATCACGATACAGTTGGCTATAACAAGGTAAATACTTTAAGTTTTATAGATTGCTCGAGGAGGTAAAAGAGATTCAATAGTTTCCCACGTTCTATATTGAAGCCTGAATCGTTCTTGTTGGGAAAGAACCACTTGGTACAAGATTCCGCACATAGAGTTACAACGAATTTGTATATGTAGTCTATTTCTGTCAACGATTGTGAGGTATTGTTATTGGTCTCCCAAACTATGTGGCCTATATAGAGATACCAAGTGGTAGAAAATATGTGTGAATACATAATTCATCAAATTGTATCCTTTGTTTCTCTCAAACGGCACAATTTATTAAACTCAAACTTCACAGACCAATATAAATTTGGTACTACAATGTGTAGATTAATTTCTAGTTTTGTTGTAAACCTAAAATATCTAAAAGAAATGAGGGTTTAGGCATGTGTGCCCTTCCTTCGGTCCCAAAACATATACGAAAATGATGCATGATCAGATTGCCTCGTATGGAGTATACAAGGCTAAATTTTGTAGAAATGAAATTTATGTATATTTTATATTTTAAAAGTCGTTAGGATTCAGGGGTGTAACTTATTATTCAGGGGTGTAACTTATTGATATAGATAAGGTGAACTCAACGGGCTGAAAGAAAGAATGATGTGGATAGCTTGCATTAAGATGCCATGCACATTACAACATAATTAATGTTTCTAAACTTTTTGAGTGTTTACATATATAAGAGCACATAACATCGAATAAGAGTTATATGATTTTAATCATTCAAAATAATTGTCAATAAAACAGTTGATTGGATAAACTAATTTGGGTGTTTCACTTGCACAAGTTTTAATTTTGTAGTTAGATAGCGGGATTGTGTCAAATTATCATTCGAATGACAAAAAAAATAGCGTGAACAATTTGTTAGCTAAAGGAAAAGATAACGTGGATACATGCATGTAGAGATAAGTAATAATTAATTAATATTACTGGGATGATACGGACAATTGATTGGCTAAAAGAGTAAGTGATGTGTATAGCTTGCATGTTGAAATAGACACATTAATTACAGTTAGTGGGGTTTTTGCTTTATAACAAGTACTAGAAGAATACCCCGCGTGTTGCAGCGGGAATCTCTATAAGAAATTAATATGTAAATAAAATGGGTATAAGACGCATGATCAATTGCCAGGATTCAATTGATCACAATAGTCGAGACACTAAATATAATTTGTGTGAAATTGTTGCATATTTGAGGAATAAATATTAGTGATGTGGAAAATTATATGGCTGAAAAAAGATGACATGAATATGTTGCATGAAAGATGTATTATTATTTATTGTTAGTGGAGATGACATGGAAAATTGATTGGCTAAAATAGTGGGTGATATGGATAGCTTGCATGTTGAGATGATAGAAAATATTTAATGCATCTTAGTGGGGTTTTGTTTTATAAGAAGTATAGATATATAGATATATAGATAGATAGATAGATAGTATCTCTAGCGATTGTCTCCACGGATAGACACCAATCTCGTGCTTGGTTCTCATAACCGGAAGAGTACACGTCCATATTAATATTAGAGGTGCAACTGTATCAAATACTTGGCTTATGTATAGAAGATACAAATCAACATACTAGTATCTAAAGACATTCACATGCCACCGTTCTCGTGACACGATCATCATGAGGACATTCTGATTTTTAAAATTGTATATCTTTTGTCCGCAGTAAGTCATAGTAATTCTAAAGCAGCCAGCACACTCACAAGTTCACATGCCACCGTTGTCGTGACAGGATCACATGTCTCCAGCTCATCTCCATCGTTGACGCAGCAAACATTTCATATTCATCTTGTACTGAGGTCTTTCAAATATGGGGCTTCTTTGATTCAAAATAATTTCATAAAAATTAGAGTATTTGATTTTTTTATATTTTTCTTTGTTTCTTGTTTGATTTATAACATTAGAATACCTAACTTATTCCAAGGATTCTCTGCGTGGTGAGAAATGTTCTTTTACCCAAATTCTTGTAGCTTTCTAATCATGTACGATTTCAGAGGACATGTCATTCTAATCATGTTTTTCCTATTTTTGCTTTTTGAGAAGCGGAAAGATCAAATAAAGAGTACCAATTTGATAAATGAACAATGTGACATCTATTCCAGAAGAGGGTCAATGGTGCCGACTTAGTGCTTTCTTTCTATCTATGTTATAAATCACAAGATTTTATTGGGATCTCATGTCCCCCTAACTCTCCCGTTTTCTTTCCGAAGTAAGCCCGTGAATAAATTTGGTTAGATAACTCAGAAGAAAACGTTGACCAACCGAGAAGGATTCCTCCCTTGGCTATGTTGTTAGGTAGCACCCTGTTTAGTCCTAACGCTTCACCTACGATTTGAAACCAGGTTGACGAGTTCACGGTCTAGACACCAAGCCAGCGCTTGGTTCTGATCACCTGGAAGGGTACACGTCTACATTTTTTTTCCGAGAGTACGCAATTGCGTACCTTATTTTTATAGAAGGCAGAGGTTTGAGTACAAGAAAATGACAGTTCGTTGCGCACAACACTGTCAAAACACCACTCCACACTGGCTAATCCGAAGACAGCCCCCCACACAACAACCAACAACAAGAAAAAGCCTATCCTAAGCTGAGCAACAAGGCCGCGTCTCAACCGGTGCCACCGCCTCCAAAGAAGAACATCTCCATCTTGACTTCCCTTGTCGACGCACCATCTTAAAGGAGGTGGATGGCGGGACTTGGTCCATCCCGAGAAAGTTGTCGTCTTGGCTGCGCAAGCGATGGTGTGCATGGCGCCCCTGCATATCAAACTCGGACAGCAGCAAGCACCGGAGGAATGCAACATAGGACCTCCAAACCGTGTCTCCAAACGTGATACTACCAACAGAGTAACGACGTCGAGGACGCTGCTATCGCGCCGACCCAACTCCGAATCAAGGCTTTCACCTGGAGACAACAACCAAACCGGAGTGATAGCGAGTGAAGTGCCGACACATCTCGGCGACGCCTCCAAGGAGGGAAACGACACCCACGGGAGCCGTCGTCGCCGGCGCCGACTGAAAACGGACTAGCCTTTTGTCTATAACGTCGAACACCTCCCTCCTAACCCACCGGAGTGGGGCAACCGTCCAAATTGCTTGTACCGCCGCTGCTGCAGCACTTCCATGTCGACGTCTACATTTTTTTACATGTCCAACATGAAGAACGGTGTCATAGACATGGAAAGGTAGAGGCCGGGCGCCAAATTTTCCCTCTTCTTTCCACATTGCTGCCGCCGCCGCAAACCTATCCTTTCCCCGGCGCGGCGGCATGTAATTTGTAGGAGAATTCACATGAAATCTCTCTAAATACTAAGCTCCCTAGGATTTGTGTCTTCTCCTTCTCCCACATGTCAACATGGTAGACCCCACTTAGCTCACTTTATTTACTAATTTATAGTTCATATTTTTAAATTGGGTTTGAAAAAAATTCTATTGGATATATATCCTCTCCTTCCCACATGTCCACATCATGGTAGATCCCACTTAACTCACTTTATTTATTAATTTATAGTTAATAGTTTTAAATTGAGTTTGAAAATATCCTTCTAATAACTAAGCTCTCTAAAAAATAGAGCTTATTGGTTGCTCCACGTGGCAACTTTCTATTGGTTACATCAGATCCAGCTAGAAATAATATTATTTGTCCATTTAACTGAATACAAAATTTACTTTTCTATCTACTGCACACAACAGTGTCGCCCCTCTCTTATACTTCAATAGCTGCTATATTTTACAACATAGATCATTTAGAGCAAAAAATATTGCTCTAATAGGTACTGCCCTGCATTTGATGTAAATTTAGCAACAAAAAAATTGTCAAACAAAAAACACCAAGTGCGGCAAATATAAAAAACTTGGGCTGCTGCTATATAACAGAAAGGCCAAAACACGCGCGCTAACTGCCAATCGGAATTTTCATGTCGCTCTCACGCCTCTTCTCCGGTGACCATTGTCGCCTCTTCTCCCATCGATGGCCTCGGATCGGGTAGTTCCGCCACAACTCTAACCGATTCGGCAACAAATTCAATACCATTGGTGCACTACTCAAGGGCACCACATATCGGGTGCCGGCCGTCGCTTTCCTCCCGCGCGCGGCCACCATCGACTCCCATCCGTATTAAGTCATTCGGGACAAAAAAAATGCTGCTCGAACAACTAACCGGTCTTGACGAAAATTCTGTAAATTATTTTGTCAAAAAGAAAAAGGCAAGTGCTGCAAAAATAAAACACTTGGGTTGTTGCTATGAAACAGAAAAGGCCAACACCTGCACGACAACTAAAAATCGAAATTTTCATGCCGGCCTCACGCCTCTCCTCCGGTGACCACCACCGCCTCTTCTCTCATCGATTCAGTTTCGAATCCGGCCGCTCCGCCAAAACTCTAACCGATTCGGCCGTGAATCCACCATCACATCTCAAGGACACCATGGATCGTGAGAGATTTGGCCTTGAATAATGTTATCTCTCTCTCCTCCCGTGCACGATCACCAATGACTCCCTTTTGTAGCTCCGACTGACAAGCCACCCGAAAGGCCCTCTCGCTTCCCCTTCCTCGGTGCCTCCTCCCTCCCTGGGAGCACGAGCACGTGTGACATACGGCAGCTCTGCCTCTGGCTGCACCTCGACTAGCACCAGTTGTCGGGCTCGCCTCGTTAAGAGATTAACAAATTTAAATTTGTTACTTTTGCATTATACAGTTTATACCGCAGTTTGTTAGACCAATACATGCAATATTTTTCTGAATATGGTATGAATTTGTACCTGATGATGTATCAGAGACTAATCTTTACTCAGATCATCATATCATGTATTGATAACCGCAATAATAACATCTGGCGCACCAAAGCGCGCCAACCTCTTCTAGTTTGTATGAAAGACTAGAAGGAAAAGACGCGCGTTGCCGCGTCTATCCTAATACGAACAATGATAAATGAACAAAAGAAATTTAGCGAGACATAAATAAAAACTGGTATCAATGATAGATAAAATAGTATCATTGGCTCACTATCTTAGAATAGGATTACTCAGACATCCTCACATAAACATAGAGAAGTAGAGAAAGGACAGAGTTATTTAGTTGTAGTAAGGTTAGGAGTACACAACTCAACAGAGAGAGCATGACCCCCTTAAAAAACGTTTACACTCAGTTAGCATACAACAACAATTATGAAATGTCATGAAAGTTAAATTGTGTACATGGTTCTATAATGGTTCGAACAAAAAAAATTGATCAAAGTTCCAACAATCTGCAGACACTATACGATATGATGAAAATTGCAAATTTGGAGAGATAGATTAGCCAAGATTTGATTATTCATCGAGGTATTACAATGAAGGTCATTGATTTTAATATAATGAAATCAAGTAGATTTTTCTGACATAAATTATCCCAAAATCAATAACAATAGTTGGCGTAATTATTTTACATAGTTAAATAAATTGCATCGAATATGATCGATACTATATAAAAACAGAAGAACATTCCACCAAGAAATACTAAATAATTCACCAAAATACAGTGAAAACTGAGACCTTACACTCTTTACATGCTATATTAATTTGTGCATTGGATCTAGATTGCATAAAATAAAATATAAACAAAAATAAACTGCGTGAATACCACCAAAATTATATATCTGATTGCAGGAATGGCATTCTCTTAACCTATAGTTTGTCATGTTCGCCACACGGTTCAACACCACATGTTATTTTATTATTGTACCCTCGTGGTCATGACTTTTCTACACTCTAATGATTGCAACTGAGGCTAGGCAAACATAGGTCCTTCTTAGTGTATGCATTCAACCATCTAGAAAATGTACACATGCATTTTATTACATAATCTGACTCGTTCTCTGAATACAAGTGAGATATATATAATCAAATATAAGTAGAAAAAAGTTCACAGATAAATACCCACATCATCTTTTATCAGTAATAGGTGGCATCTAACAAAGAGGCGTATAACTCATCCTTCCACCCCCATTCACCGTCGATTTGTCGTTCACGGTTTCAACCGCAGCTGTCACCACCACCGAGTCGAGCACTACTAACACTCTAGCAGCAACGGTGACAGCGGCGGTCGATGCGAGAGGCGACATGAGTGTTCATGTACAACTACTACGAGGGTTGTAGGAAGTCTTTCAGCTTAGTGGCGTTGGGTGGCCACCAGAGGGGAGCGCAGGTGGCGTGTAAGTTAACGATGGACTTGAGTCGCGACATCAGGGATGGAGGTGCCTTGTAGTTCCAAGTGTTTAAAGGAGCCAGAGATGTGTGCGGAGAGACAGGCAAACTTTGCGTAGTGACTGCTGTTTTGGGTAGAATACGACTCGAGGGAGGCGAAGGGACAGAAATGGTGTTTTGTGGCACAGGCTGCGCGACGCTACGGTGAATGCTAGCGGCATAGATAAGAGAGAGTTGTCGGGTAGCGCCAGTAACTCCGGACTCACCACATAAAAAAATCGAAAAGACATGTTTAGGTTTCAATTTGTTGAAATAAAACATACAACTACGTGTACGTATTGTACGCACTCTAGAAGATATTTTTTGTATTTTGGTCTACCCAAAAGGAGTAATTTTGAGGAGAAATTGAGCTATTTTTCCTTTTTACAGCCACAATTTTGTTTTTTTATAGATGGAAATCCCTTTTTATTTAACCAAAAATTTAGCGGATAAGTACAAACATATGTATATATCCAATAGAATTTTTTTCAACTGAATTTTAAACAATGAAATATAAATAAATAAATAATGTGAGCTAAGTGGGGTCTACCATGATGTTGACATGTGATTTAGCAGATAAGTACAAACATGTATATATCAAATAGAATTTTTTTCAACTGAATTTAAAACTATGAACTATAAATAAATAACTAGACATCTTAGCACGGCAATGCCGCGCCCGTTTGGTGAAATTTAAATTTGAAAGTGTTGTTATGTAAAAGTTGTGAAGGTTTGAGATTTTTTGAAATGCGAAGAAAGTTTACGTTTAGAAATTGTTCAGTTTTTGGGATTTAATCGAATTGGGAAGTGGTTTAGATTTGATTTTTTTTTTGCGTTTGCAAAATGGGTAGATTTGAAAGCCATTTAATTTTTTGGAATATTCAAATGTATATGATATACATGTGTGGTAAAATTCAAATTTGAAAATGTTCACATTTGGAAATCGTGCAGGTTTGGAAATTATTGGAATGCAAAGAAAGTTTACGGTTAAAAATTGAGCGCGGCAAATGCCGCGCCGATGTTTTTAAATTCTAATTTGAAGATGGCGACGTGCTAAAATTGTCTAACTTTGGAAGTCATTGAAATTGGGGAAAAAATCGTTTTGAAAATAGTCGGATTTTGGAGATTGCTCAAATTTGAAAATGGTTGTAATTCAAAAAGAGTTTATGGTCTAAAAACGTTTAGATTTTAAAAATTGGTTAAAGTGAAACCGTATTAAGGTCTGAATTCTTTTGTCGCTCATAAAATGATCGGATTTGAAAGAATGTTAAAATTTCTGCATGTCTTAAATTTGAAATTTGGATTGAAATGGCATACGCCGCGGTCGGGTGGTTAGAAGGGAAAATATCGCGGAGTAAAATATTCAAATTCGAAAATGTTCGCATTTGAAAGTTGTTTAGATTATAAAATTGTTGGGATTGAAAAAAATGTATATGTTGAGAAGTTGTTCAATTTTTTGAAATGGTCAAATTTGGGAGCTATTCATATTCGAATTAGTTTCATGTTTATTAAATGCTCAAATTTTGTGGTCATGTTGATATATCTGTCATATTTGTGAATACCGTGGTGTAAAAAATACAAATTCGGAAATGTATGTATTAAAATTTATTTGGATTTGAGTGCACTGAAATTTGGAAAATGTTTACACTTAAAATTTGTTTAAATTTCGGTGTGAACACCGTGGTGTAAAAAATTCAAGTTTAGAAATGTCCACATTAAAATTTGTTTAGTTTTGAATGTATTGAAATCCGGAAAAAATTTGCACGTAAAATTTGTTTAAATTTAGATAATTTAGCGCGGTAATGCCGCGCCTGTTTGGTAAATTTTAAATTTGGAAGTAGTTATATTCAAAAGTTTTTGAAATATGAAAATTATTGAACTCAAAAAAGTATGCGCTTAAAAAATGTTTTGAATTTAATAATTGTCCGTATTGGAATGTATTAATTTAAATTATCTTAATGTTTACAAAATATTTGAAGCTGGAAGGCATTTGAAATTGTAAGATATGTAAATCTGAAATTTAAGTGAAATGCTCAAATAGATTTTAAAAATTGTGCAAATTGTAAATTTGGAAATGACTATATTCAAAAGTTGTTGAAATATGAAAATTATTGGAACTCAAAAAAGTTTGCGCTTAAAAAATACTGTAAATCCAATATTTTCTTTTGCCGCCACATTCTAGCTGTAGCCGATTTTATAATGGACACAGCTATAGTTCTATGTGGCACGTCACATATTCACGTGCAGAGTTTTTCTTTCACATACCGGAGAAACATTAGAGTATGGCGAGACTGTATATTGGTCATTTTTTTTGAAAAGTTTCTATATGTTGGGAAAATAACGTGGAGTAAAAATTCAAAAGTTGTTCATATTTGAAAATTGTTAATTTTTTTAAAAAGTTTGTGTTGGAAAAGTTGTTCAATTTTTAAAAATGGTCAAATTAGAAAGCTATTCATATTTGAATTATTTTCATGTTTATTCAATGTTAAGATTTTATGTTCGTGTTGACATATTTGTTATGCTTGTAAATACCGCGGTGGAAAGAATTCAATTTTGGAAATATATGCATTCAAATTTTTCTGGATTTGAGTGTACTGAAATTCGGAAGAAGTAAGAGTTCGATGACATGCCGCGTCCTTAGTGATATTTTAGTTAGATTAACATTTAATTTGAAGTGAAAAGTTAGATTAACATTTATGGGACAATTTGAAAACTTAGTTAATTTGCAGATGTGATCATCATGTTTAAAGTGATTAAGAAATGTTTGTAAGTTGGCACTTATAAGTTGTTCAAATTTAAAAATTTGTTAAAGTTGGGAAGTTATTCATATTTGAATTGTTTTTACGTTTATTGAATGCTCAGTTTTGGAAGGCAGGCAAAATATTTAAGTATTCAAATTTGAATTTTGATATCATCAGGCAAAATATTTAAGTATTCAAATTTGAATTTTGATATCATGTCATAAATAGTTAGTGCTTTCTGTTGTGGTCATGTTGATTTTTCTTGTCATAGTTGTAAGTACCGTGGTGTGAAAAGTTCAAATTTGAAAGTCTGCAAACTCAAAAGTTGCTTGGATTTAAATCTATTGGAAATGCTTAGATGTGAAAGGTATTCAATATATTGAATATTCAAATTTGAATTTTGATCGTATGATGTAAATAGCTAGTGTTTGTTTTTATGTTCATATTGAAATATTTGAAGTTATTGTTGTACTTCGCATTTCACATTCCTATTATCTTTTTCCTTTGCTGGAATAATAATCCAAATATTTGTGTTCTTTTTTTTAGACAAATGTCTTCGTTATTAAAAATTGGAACATTGCTTATGGTTTTTATGTAACGTCCCAAATTTTGGAAGCTAGAAAAACTTAATTATAACAGACCCAAAATTTAGGACCGTCAAAAACTTTTTGACATGTCTTGTTAATGGGTGTGTCTTTCCTCTGTTTGCTCTGTTTGCCATGATGTGGTTTGTGTTTGTGTGGATGACCTCTCTAAATTACAACCTTGTAACTCAACCTTGTTTTAAAATGACCCCTTGTGATCAATGTCATGACAAGTAAAATAGTCCATATATCTTCTCCTATCTTCTTTTTAACAAACTCTTTTCACCAAGATGTTCTGATTTTTGCATCTCTTAGTTCAAAACTCTTAATTTAATATTCCTTTGGAAACTATTACTAAGGAGTGGTTTAACCCTCTTTCTCCAAAATCTTGTCATGATCATGTTGGTCACCACCTCACAAATATATGTGTTTTATCTTAAGTGTTTGTTGGAATGTTTAATTGTTTGCTTGTTTGAAATGTTTAACTTATGCTTGAAATTGTTTGCTTTGAATGTAAGTATGTGGATAATGTGTGTCCACTAAAGTGTATGGTTTGATTTGATTTCTTCCATGCTTAAATGTGGTCTTTTATGATTTTGGTGTGTTTACCCCTTTTTATTATGATTTGGTTCTTAGGAAACTCAAAAATTGTATTTTCAAAATAGTGGATGACTATCTTCATGTCTATTAATTTTTAGAATTTCTAGAGCGTGATAACTTGAGTCTATCTTGATCATTTTGGAAATGCACCACCACCTCATCCATCCTTGTCACCCTATGTATCATCCTATGTTTTATTTGAGCTATGAATGTTTTTAACAATCTTATACCATGATGATTTTGGTGTCATCAAAATAACAGTTTTCTGAACCTGTTATTTTGTTATCTTTTTATGTCTTTCCAAAACCATCCAAACCTTCCCGCAAAGATGTGCATTCTTGACCCCTGTGATCAGCATAGGTAGCACCTCATCCCTGTACCTTTGTTCTGGACGTTTTCGTCCATTTGGTCATGTTTCCATGATGGTTTTGTTACCCTTAGGATAACAGTTTCCTGGAACTTAGAATTTTCACTTCTGTCAACATTTCAAACCCACCCGAAACCCTAGCTAACCCTGCCCACACCCCTCCAACGGCTCATCTCTCTCTCCCACTGCCTCGAGGGACCAGCCACGACACCCCTAGTCCACTTGTCAACCCCTCATCCACCTCACTCCTCCACTCATCTCCCTCCCTTTTGCAAATTCGGCCAACCGGAGACCACTCACCCCTCCTCCCACTGGCCAGCACCACGTCTCCCGACCAACATCACCCTGCCCACACCTCCACCACCCAGGAGAGCCAGTAGCAACGCCACGGCCCACTCCCCCATCCTCCTTGTCCTGAGAAACCCTAAAAATGGCCCCTGCCCACCACCCGCAGCCGAGGCACCCACACCCTCTCTCACCTTGCCATTCGCACTCCACTCGCCTCACTCTCCCAACCCCTGCTAGCCCGCTCAAGCTCTCCTCCTCTCCTGCTCGAAATCGTCGAAGAACCGCCGCTCGGGTCCGTGGACTCCGAGCAAGCTCGCCACCTCCACCGTCCCTCTCAACCCGCCATTTTTGCGCCGACTTTCTCCCCTCCTCTAGCACTACCTCTGAGACATGGTCGTTTGGTTGTAGGGACACTGGAGCTGCAGCAGCCACCTCGTGTCCGTCGCGGGCGTCCACGACGTCGCGGTTGTTCGGGAGCTCTCCAACGCGATTTGCATCCACCCCTGGCTACCCCGACCCCCTGCACCTCTCTTGCACACTCCCCGTCGCACCCAGCAGCCCCCACGGTGAGCAACTGGCAGCCCCGGGTCGAATCCCCTCCATTTTTCACGTCCTGGACGTGCTCCGTTGAAGAAGAAGATGCACAGCAGCGTATGGGCCGAATTGCCAGCCCAACTTTGCTCAACACGAATCTGGGCCAGATCTGGCCCATTCATCTTTTTTTTAGACCTATTTTTCTGTTTGAATTTCCTGTTTAATTTACAGTGTAGATTTAATTCATTTGTGGTAGATCTGTGTGTGCAAATATTGTGAACTAAATTTTGTAGCGGTCATATGTGTTTTCTTAACCGTGTGGAACTGGCCGTTTTCAAAAATATGTTTTCATCTTTGTGCTAGGTTGATTCTAGTAAAAAGTATGGTTTTCACCCTTTATTTAATTGTGGGAGTTCTGTAAATCCAAATCATGCAAACTTTAGTTCTATGTAAATCCTAAAACCCTACCTGCCTAGATCTGTAAGCCGTGCATGCAGGAGATTTGTAAAACTGGAGTTGTATTAGGTTTTGTTTTAACACCAGTAGCTGTTTGGCGATTTTTCATTGGTTTTTAAAAATACTTCTTGGAGTAAATCCAATTGCTTGTGTTAGATATGGGTATTAGCTTTCATTTCCTAGCTTGGTAGAATTTTCCAGCTTATATTTTGCCCAGAGTGTTTTCTTTCCAAAAACAGTGTGGTTTTGCACTTGAAAAAGAATATTTTTTATTCTCTGTTAATTGTTTGTGTCTAGTTTTAATTGTTTGTGTTAGATCTGTTCATGCTTTGAACTTAGGAGTATTTTTGTGGAGTGCCTATGAGTTTTCTTTAACCTGCAGCACTGGTTTGGTATAAAAATAAACTTTATTTTGTGCTGCACATTTAATCTAGTAGAAAGTGTGTTTAACACTCAAATTGGAATATCTTGAGCTAGGATGATCCAAACAGAGTGAATCCAATTTCTACAGAAAGCTAAACTCTATACCTTTCCATACAAATTAACCTTGCATGCAGGAGATTCCTAGAACTGGAGTTTTAATTCTTTTGGTTTTGAGGCCAGTAGCTATTGTAGGATTTTTAATTCTTGTTTGGAGTTATGTTTTGATGCAAATCCAATTCCTATAGCTTTGTATGACTACTATGAGTACTGTGTTAGAAGGATTTAATTTTTGGAACATTATTCTAGGACTTGTGCCTTTTTCCCCAAAACAGCAGCATTTCCTTTATAAAAGGGTCTTATTGCAATGGATTGTTTTTAATTGCTTGTGCTTAGGGTTGTTTTATATTTATGTCCAGAGGATGTTGGTGTATTGAAATGCTTGCTGCCTTGTTTAAATACTTTAGATTGTTGTCAACACGCTTCTTAGAGTTGACGGTAGCTACGTTTAATTTTCCGGTACCATAGAACCGCAAGAGGAGGAGCAATACGTGGGAGCTGAACCCACCTACGAGGAAGAACAAGACCAGGGATAGTTTGCTGAGCAAGGCAAGCCACCTCACCATACCCTACTGAAATCCTATTATTTCATTAAAGCATGTTTTGTTTTCAAAATAAAATAATGCATGTTTTATTTCTTCTGTGGCACTTTGCCACCCAAAACTATTTTATAAAATCTTGTTTGGCCAAAGATATCTACTAGTATACAATAGGTTTATAAAAATAGATCTTTACTTGAGAAGCCTTCTACTGAAGGTGCTATCAAGAAAATTATATTTTCTAGTAGTATATCCTTATATCCTTACCTCAAATCTATAGGATGGGAGCCTGGTCTTTGGTAAAATGTTTCCAGAGGAAAAACCCGAGTCGCTGGGAGCGATCGGCGAGAAAGTATTTTATAAAACCCATGTTGCTGGGAGCAAATGGAGATGTTTATGAAAACCCGAAGTGCTGGGAGCATTCGGAGAGTTTGTGAAAACCCGAGCTGCTGGGAGCAGTCGGAGGTGGAGATGATTTTGAAAAACAAAGTACAGCCCTAGCGGCCGCCCGAACAATTAACCCGTGCAACCACACTACCTGATATGGGTAGGGCTTAGCCGGAATCTTGTCTACTTTAGTACGGATGGTCTCATACTCCTATAAGGGTTAGAGTCCCTCGAAGCCGGGTTGTCGTCTGTACGAGGCAATACACATGCGGATGGACCCGCGCCGGACGATTACGTTGGGTCCCCTGCCGTGGCGGTGTGGCGTCCTAAGAGAGACCAGGGGTCTAGTGGAGCACACGGTGCTGGGGGGGAACAAACCTAGCGGGAGTCCTCTGTACTAGGGTGGATTAGGGGAAAGCTTTGATCATGTTATCCGAAACACCGCATACTGTCGCATGAGGACCGTGGCTGATCACGGCGGAATGACTGTTTGGTGTGGTGAAAGTGCACCACCTCTGCAGAGTGTAAATCTATTCGAATAGCCAAGTCCTCGGTCATGGACGGTTGGAAAGGCCACCGATCTAGGCGTATGGGCACTTTTATGTTTTAAAAAAAGAAACTGTTTTCTGCAAAGGAAGAAAAGAGGCATCAAAAAGGTACCTGGGAGGTACGGATTTTGGGAGAAGATGGTTGGTCTCGGGGAGTCAACCAGTCGGAACCCGGAAAGGAAAAAGGGGCATCCCTATCCTAGTGTTTTGAAAAAGTTTCACAAAAGTGTTTTCAAACGTGGAAATGGTTTTCTGCCATTTCTAAAGGAAGGAGAATTATATCTCCAAATGCCTTTTTCAACAAAGATATAGAGATGTTGTATTCTCTATGTCTAAAAGCATCGTTTTGCGAAAATTAAGCCCTATAGTCTTATTTAGCAGCTATCCCAGCTTTTCTAAAATGATTTATTGCATTACCATGAAAACTTAAGCCTTGAGGTGGTTTTTGCGAGTACGTAATTGTACTCATGGCTGTGTCCCTGGATATTCCAATGTCCAGATTACAACGAGGAGGTTTGCGCTGAAGAGGAGGAGTACGCCGACGACTACGCCCATTGAGTGTCACCGGTCAACTGCACCGTGGGAATGCGTCCGGTTGTGACGAGGGCCGACGCTAGCCGAAAGCTTCCGCTGTATCGTAGTTAATTCCGTCCTGCGAGACGATGATTTGCAGACTTGGTCATGTGACCACTTTGTGTTGTAAGACTTTTATTCGTATGACTTGAATGATGTAACTCTTGATACCATGTTCGTTATGTGATTGCGATGCACTGATCATTGGGATCGTGATCTATTTTACATAACGTGGACATCTCGGACTTCGGTACGAGGGGTCCTTACAGACTTGGTATCAGAGCCATCATTGACCTTAGGAGACCTTAGTTAGCGTGGTCGTTAGCTTAGGAAGGAAATATTTTGCTAAAATTTATTTCTACAGAAATCTATTTTCTTCAAGGTAAGCCTAGTATGGTTTCCACTCCTCACCTATTCTCAAAAATTTCTTGATCTTGCCTCTCTAATTTCAAGTATTTAAAAAAAAAGAGTTTTCTCTACTCTCTTGTCCCTATTCGAAACTTGTTTAGGCTTGACAATGAACCCAAATCAGACCTAAGTAGCTAGCACCCAGATGGAGAAGCTCGTTATCAAGAAATTACAATGCAGCATGGAGCCTTCAGATGCACAGTCCGCAAGACCAAGGTCGTTAATGACAATAAAGCCAAGACCTCCAAATCCTTTGGAATGTGCAGAATGCAAGACCAGAATGCCATATCACCTTCACTCCCTCGACTCGACCCCAACAATGTTACGCCATCGGCAACCTCAAGAATTCCAAGCTTTCCAGCAGGAGCCCCATGCGAGGAAATGAAGATTCCAACATTTAGGATTGACCAAGACCCATAGGACATCTAGGATATGACCCTTGGTTGGAATACACTACCCGCGATTGTTAGGTGCTCGTTGATAAAGTAGGTGCTTTGTGTGCGCATTGTTTGTGCGTGTCTTGTTCGTGTGCATGCATGTTGCTTGTGTGTTGTTTTGCTGGTATCTTTCACAAGCGCGCCTTGTCGGCAACACGTATTAGGCACATACTTCCCTTTTGTTTAAACATCCTTTTGCCTCTACGCAAAATACCTTTTTGGTCCTTTTAAGCGTTAGATGCATCGTGATGCATTTCACAAAACTTGTTTAGAAAACCTCTCTAAATTGTTTTGCCTCTGATCTAAACTTTGACACGTGAAAGCTTTTTAACCGCACCTGATACAGAAGACCACCCCGAGAAAGCCCATCCTCGTGATGTGACGAGCCTTGCCTAGTTTAATTAACTCTTCGATTTACCAGTATACCATCACCAACTTAGCGTATCTAACTTTAGAGTAGCATATAGCACCAGTAAACTTGCTGCTAGCTACCCTCTTCGAGACCTACAAACGGCAACAAGAAGGACTCAAAGATCGGCAAGAACCACTACTTTTTGAAGATTTTTGTGAAGCCCTCAAGTCATGAAATCCGAAGGAGATTGAGGTCAGCAACAACGAAGACAACCAGCACTGAAGATCGTCTACATCAAGATGAGTCCCCAAAACAAGAGTCATAAGTGCCTTCGATGCGCCAAACTTATTAACTCGACTTGTCCGACTTGAGACTGATAGCAATAAGTATCTTAACTAATCTTCTAGGCTAATTAAGATAGAACCGACCTCTGAAGGATAGTGTGTGGCGTCATGAAGTCAACAAACCAAGAAAGTCTTCATCAACTTTGTTCGTCAGCTAAACCGAAGGTGGGCACAATAGAAGACATCATATCTAACAAGACGCCAAGAACGACGAAAGGCCCGAAGACTGTTGCTGTTGACAACACACTAAGCAAGTCAGACACCATTAGTAGCTTGTAGCACCCTTTGAATTTTTCGGAAAAACCGGAGAGAGTCAAGTCTACGGACCTGACACCCATGTGAGGCTTGAAAACTGTTGGCGAATATTTAGCTGCTAACCCCTCAAGACGGCAATACCTGGGCAAGTGTCTACATCAACCGCAAGCGCCAAGGAGCTACGACCAAGACGAAGATCGCCGTGGTACCCAAGAACAACAACATATTGAATTCGCCAACAACTTATACCTTCAACAGCTACCCTTCAAGGCCCCTTTTTAAGGGGGAAGACATACGCTAGTTTTATTAGGGAGTTTTGGCAAACTGCCCTTTGTGCCCTAACTCTAGAGTATTTGAAGTCAACTCGACAAGAACGCTGATCAGCATCGACCTTCATGACAACACCTTCAGCAGAGGCCAAAAGCCTTCCAGGAAGAAATCCGATGAAGTATCGACAAGGAGCCCTCAGTTGATAATCAACAACCCCGGAAGATGAAGGAGCAACAAACCCACTAACCTTGCACTCTCTTTGTACCCGCTTAGGAATCTCGGGACTGAACCCACAACCCCGGAAAATTAGTCGTAATTTGCCGTCTGGCATACCTTCAAATTTTGTAGCCAATTTAGATTTAGATGTTCAAATATGTTTGTAGTTTGACATAGATATTTAGTTAAGTTCCAAAATTAGGGGGGGGAGTCCACTGTATAAGTATTTTTAAAAATTAACTTCATTTATTTAGAGGGAATGTATTTATGATGTTTGCAAATATTTGCTAAATTAAAATGTCCAAAAAAATGTTTGTATTTTATCGTAAGTAGTTAGTATGTATTTTTCTGGTCATTTTGATATTTTCCCCATATTTTCCTGGTAGTTAGATTTTAAACTATTGGTTTTGCAATTTTAATCTTTTTTCTGTAAATTGTATAAGCAAACTGGACCCACCTGGGTAGATTCTAAAGCCATTTAATTTTTTGGAATATTCAAATGTGTATGCCATGCACATGTGGTAAAATTCAAATCTGAAAATGTTTATGTTTGAAAATCGTGTAGGTTTGAAAATTATTGAAATGGAAAGAAATTTTACGTCAAAAAAATTGTTCACATTTCAGAAATAGTTTAGAAGAAATATTGTGGTGTGGAAAATTCGATATTGGAAATGTCCACATTTAAAAATTACGTAGATTTGGAAATTATTGAAATGCAAAGAAAGCCTACGTTTTGAGATTGTTCAGTGTTTGAAAATTATTCAATTTGGGAAGTTATTTAGATTTGAATTATGTTATCGTTGACAAAATGTTTAGATTTGTAGGGCGTTTTGTGAATTTGAAATATTCAGTATGTAGAAGTTTTTTGAAAATTGTTCGAATCTTGCAAAACAATATCTGTAAAGTATTCTTTTTTTTTGAAGAATGTACTATTTTGAATTTTGTTTTTTTGATTCGATTATATTTATTTGGGAAGTAAGTTAAAAACAGCTATGTGTTAATATTTGTATTTTTAGTTGCAGCATACAGTAGTTTTTGAAATTGTTTGTAAACCATAAAATGATGTTTGTGAAATATTTTATATTGTTTGAAGCATGTTTTGGTTTAAATGTTGTTTTCTGATTCAGTTGTAGTTGTTTAGAAAAATAAGTTCGAAACAGTTATTTCTCAGTATTTTGATATTTTAAAGCTCATGATATAAATATGGGTAATTGTATATTAAAATAATTTATTAAACTCTATTTAAATAAGTTGTTGTGTATCAAATTATTTTGTTGGGTTTGTCATATTGAATAATATTAATAAGTTCCGAAAATATTTAAAATTTTGAAATATGTAAATTTGAAATTTGATTGTATGGCACAATTGGCTAGCATTTTTTTTGTAAGGGTACTTATAGAAATATTTTCATGTTCTACAAATTGCTCTAAAGAGGAAGTGCATTTGGATTTTCTTCAAATATTCATCAATTCGAAATATTTAAACATTTTTTTAATGAGTAATTAGTATTTATTTTTGAAAGTTTTTTGTTCAAACTTGACTTTATTTTGCATTAATGTTTACTGAATTAAAGCATCTACAAATATTCTACTACAAATATTGGCCAATTGAAAATATTAAAACATGTTTGTGAGCATGTTTATATATTGTAGAGTATCTATTATTATTCAGCAATTTTAAATGTTTGAAAAGCATCTACAAATATTTACAGTACAAAGAAACACAAAAAAACTGACTTTTGGTTATTGCAAACTTGATGCATGATTTAATTTTTCCAGTTTACTTAGTCATTATACTTAAAAAAATTCAATGCACATGGTTTTTAATGCATCTGTAGCTAGTGTTTACACTTAGGAAAAAAATACTACCTCGTATTGCATTTAGGTTAGAATGTGGCGTGTATCCTACTCGCTTTTTACTTGGTTTGTGGAGCTCCATTATGTGTTGATCAACAAAAGGTTAGTGCAATTTTTAAATTATATTTTCCTTGGTGCATGAAGCAATTTTTTCATGGTAAAAAGAGATGGACTTTAAATAGTTTTGAAATAACTCGAGTCTCCTGATACATACAAGTAATAAGAAGCAACGATTTTTTTTTCTAGATTGTCCTAAAAAATATAAAAATCTAGAGCGCATTATATTCATGCAAGATAATTGATGGTTGAAAGACTGAAAGTCTAACAGCTGTGAAGATCACACATATCAGTAGATCACCTATCTGGTATCAAATACTTATTACATCCCTATTAAAATGTAATATGAAAATTCCTCTACTATACAATAGGAAAAGAGCCTACATAGCTACAACCTACAAGGAGTATGTTCTAATGGACAACAGCATGTGCAAGAGCTAATCACCTTCTACAGACCTCTTGTAAGATTTTGTTAAACATGGTGATCAGGAGCGAACCCCTTGTCTTAGTTCTGGCTTCTTCTCTCCTCCGTGGATGTTTGTCTCGCTTGACCCCCATGCTCCATCACTCATGCTCATAAAAGCATCACACTTATAGAGTTTTAGTTCTAGAGCGTGCCAGAAAGAAGAAAACATGGAAAACATGAACTATATTACGGTTGAAAAAGAATTTATAACTAATCTTCCTTGAATATTAGCATTACCGGAAACCGCATTAGGCTGACATATATTTTGAGCTGCAAGTTTCTATCGAATCTGCGCCAACACTTTGCAATTAGAGACATCAATAAAAATAAATCATGCTAGCTCAACTACAGTACTTTCCCTCGCTGTGCCTTCACCACGCAACTCGCCCTCCCGGGTAAACTGGAGCTGGAGCTCCAAGCTCCTCTGCAACATCTAGTACATTTATGCCTCATTGATGCACCTAAGAGAAAAGCACCACTTTATCTAAAAAATAGAAAAGCACCAGTTTGGAATTTTCTTAATTGTAAGATAACTAAAGATGGTGAGAGATGAATAAAAGGAAATAATGATACCGAGAAAAATGTGCCTCCAAAGATGTATATCGGATAGTGGACAATTACAGTATCACATGGATGAAATTCAACATGGCTACTATTTTGCATTACATTGCCCCCTGTATAAGAAAATTGCCAAATGATTTGTTCCACACGTGGTTATGATTTTGCACCTGGTTGCAAAAGAAAAGGAAATGTAATACATAAAATGTGACTGGGCTTATGTTAAAGAGGCATTTCTGTGAACAGGTCATAGATGAATGTGCCCCATGGCATGTACAAGCACTGGCCTATACTCTTTAATCAACATCAGTCCTGATGGTTTTTGCTAATTCAGTGCAAGCAGTGGCACAACCAAAGCACCTAAAAAATAGATGAAGACATGAAAATTAAGGAAAGATAGAGCGCCGAAAGAATGAACAGACAAAGAGAACTGTACGTCATATACTCCGAAGGAGCTTCATCAGGTTTGACATTTCAAATATAAAGAAATATTATCTTTACTTTCACTTAATCCAAGCAATTCAACCCAAAAAAATCCATAGCTTTCAAGTTATTCCAGCAATCATTACATCCCAAGTCAAACTTGAAGAGCTCAAAAGAATTAAGAACATTATACCCAACAATTATACAACCTGGTGATATTGTTCTTACTATGTTGCCACAAAATATAATAAAAACTCACGGAGCAGTATATTTTTTCTTTGTTATCTTCTGAATAAATTGAACAGCATGGTCCTTCAATACGTAGATCTAAAAATTGGCAAAGGAAACAACAATATTGTTATGTTGTTCCCAACTGGTGACTATTAGCTTAAGAGTCAAACATTTGGTAATGAAAAATCCAATGCCTCCCTGATTTGAACATTGGCATGACTATCCTATTCCTTACTCAGACAAGTATGCAACAAGAAAGTTATATTCAGAGTAATACCACACAGATTTAAGTCGGCAGTTGCACACTGCAATTTCTAAATTCAAATATGTGCCTAATGTTGTAATAAAACGTTCTGGATCAGATCAGTTCAGTTTTCGCTAACACCTACACTCCTAAATTAAACATCAAGTACCCCATTTACCAACAGTAACATAACAGTTAAAGGTTAAGAACAGGTCACTGTACTTGTTTCAGAGTAGGGTGTGTTGGATCACCACACACATATGTACATTTAATTTAGGAAGTCACATAAAAATATGAACTGTAATGCCGTTTATTTTACTCACATACTCGTTGATTAGAATAGAGAAGCAAGTAAGGTCCAAAGTTGGTCGAAGATTTGCAGTGTACTGCAACAGTTCTAAATCCAAGGTAAGCACACATAGTTCGCATGGTTGTGGTCTGTGGAAGCAAGCTGCATTGATAGAGTATGTCTTATTATTTTCAAGGAGTGTAGTTAGAAATAGTACAGTATAGCTTGGCCACCACATCAAGTCCTTGAAAGCTCATGAGGATATGTTAAAAATAAGTATGCAAGTGCAGTCCATATGCTCATACTTCCACTGAATAAAAGAACCAGTACTAACGTTCACTTATCTCCACTAATATTAAAAGACAGAGTCTGTCAGATCCAGAGGATCCGAACCATTCATCACACCTAAATTAACGTTTCAGATTTGCCCACTTAAAAAAAATAGCCCACTTCCGCGAAAAAGTAAACCGTCTGCTCCACGTTTCCCGTCCCGAAACAGAGCACCCACCCGCAATTCAACTGTCATCTATCTATCCACGACTCGGCCACCGGAGCTGCGAATAAATCGGCGAGGAAGAACGAACAGGAGGAAGGAATCAATCCGAGCAAGAAAAGAGCAGTGGGTTCAATCAATCGGAGGAGGAGGAAGGCGCCTGGCCGGAGGGTGGAGGAGGGAGTATTGGTGGAGGGTTCAGTGGGCGGAGAGGGAGGGAGGAGGAAAGGGGAGCCGCTACGCCGGCCACCGCCGCCGCCCATCCACCCAACCGCCGTCGCCGCCGTTCCAACCCACCGACGAGCCGCGGTCGCTCCCGCACAGCCGCCCACCCACCAATGAGCCGCTGTCACTCCCGCAACGCTGCTGATTACCCCCAAGAGCAAGGGTTCACTGTAGCACCTCTCAATGTGGAAGTAAGGTATCGATCCGCAGGAGCAAGAAGGAAAAGTTATCTATTCCCTACAACTAAAGTGTCACAAGTTTTAGTTGATTATGCACTAAACAAGTTTAAGGAACAAGGTGGTTGATTTAATGGATGGAAGTTTGATGTAACAAGGCAAGAATGTGGAAGTGTCCCAATCCTCTTCAATGCAAGAGGACAAGACAAAGGTTTTCTAGGATGCTTGGAAATAAGGCCTAGGGATCATACTTTCACTAGTGGACACTCCCAACAATTGAATACATAGATATTTCCTCTTCACTTTGCTACTCTGAACTATTCTCCCGTTGGATAGAAATACCAATCTACTGCGTAGGGCTACAAGAGCACACCTTAAAGTCTGAGTGAACAAACACCACAATATCATAGAACACCAAGACCATCGTGTAGGGCTACAAAAGCACACCTTAAAGTCTGTCTTCCACATCTAGGGAACCCCAAGGTCACTATGAGTGCCCCAAAATAGTACTAAACAAACACCACAATTTTATAGTGACATCCAACACAAAGAATAACTCATGGTAAGTATTTCTGTAACCTTTAGCCTAAGAGTCACACACGGTGCGCACACTGTCAACTTCACACCATGGGACAAAGGTGACTCCGGAAATTACATTAATAAAACCACTTGAGTAGCACAAACAATGAAGGAGAAACATCCATGAATTCAATTAGATTACAAAGCTCATGATCACATAAAGATCACATCATGGGAGAGAGAGATGAACCACATAGCTACCGGTAGAGCCCTCAGCCCCGATGAAGAACTACTCCCTCCTCATCATGGGAGGCAGCAACGGCGATGAAGATGTTGATGATGAACACGCCGGAGGGGGGTGGAGCCCTCCGGAGGCGATTCCGGCGGCGTTTCCCCCCTCCGATCTTCTCCGGCGGCAGCCTTCTGACTCTCTGTTTCGTGGTTCTGTGTTTCTCCGCCGCCTCCTTTCGCGAAACGCCAGGGGACCTTTTTTATAGGCGTTTTTAGGTCAAGACGGAGTCGGTGGAGAAAATCGACGGCACGGAGCTCCGAGGGGAAACGAGCTGGCCCACGCGGCCATGTACTTTTGGCCGCGTGGGACCCTCCCATTTCCAGCCTGTTGGGCTTCTGGTCTTCAATTTAAGCCCATTGCGTTCGTCTCGAAAATTCTGAACCGTGCTCTTTGACCTTGCCCTTTTTGGAGTCCCGAAGCTCCCGGAAAGTCTGAAACACTAAAAAAGACGTTTTCTGGAAAAACAGGGTTAATTCCAAATAAATGGGAAAACTATGAAGTATTCCCAAAATCATTATAAAACATTGATATAACCCTTATATGATGCAAATATGATTGGAATATAAGCAATTAAAGTGCAAAGTTCATGTATGCATTTTACATGCATCAACATCCCCAAGCTTAATCCATGCTCGTCCTCGAGTATGAAGATGATAAAACTAACATGGACTTTGCAATTTAATACTTAACAATGATATCAAAGATGATTACTATTGCTACATATAGTCAAATGATTCATTCTTCAAAGGAGTAGCAATATGCAAATAGTTTATGAAGTGATATCAAGTATTCAAGACAAGGATGTTCATTGATAGTTCACAAAGTGTAACATAACAGATAGTATGGACACATGTATGCATAATGATAAGTAAACATCCTACAATGGTCATAGAGTGTAGATGAAAATCTGAATATGATAGGTGTACACTTTGGAAAGATGTATATGTGAGTAGAGGTAAAGCATGCATAAGTTTCATCCAACTTCCAAACTCTTCTACTTAAGTTAATGATTGCAATGTGGTAATACTTGGTGTCAAGCTCTCATTCCCCTATCATAGCATCTTGAATGATTAAGTTTAATGTGAAGCAAATATGAGTAGTGTGCTTGACAAAGTAAAGGTTGATGTCTCATGCCCCTTGAATACAAGTACCTACACCATGATTACTCAACTTAGGAAACAAAGCAAGTTCAATTATATATCATTGTAAGTAATAATAGTATCATCAAGAGCGTCAACTGGGGTACCTCTTGTCCCAGATATGGAACAAGCCCATATCAAAATGACAAGACAAACAAACAAATGAAAAACCTCAACACCCTTTTTATTTACCATTGGAATAGCTTTTTATTGTAAGGTGTGTCATAGATAATTCACCATAGCATGTAAGTAAATTTCCACCATGAATAATGCATGGCTTAGATTAGCGGCCCAGGCGTCTCTCTAACCATTTATACAAACTCATTTAAACTTCTTCATTTCCACTCATTTCACCATGATAGCATCCATAAACAAAAGTACATGATATCAACTAAATGAGATGAAGAGCATGTTGAAAGCTTGCATGTGACAGCACATATGGGCTAACTCCAACCGAACATTTATCAAGCCACTAGCATCATAATCTTAATCACAATGGGTCATGTTTTATTATGCAATGATAGTAAAATGTGCATCAAGTTCGTGAGAGCTATATAACCAACTTTTCCATGCAATCAATAACATAAACATTTTCATTCAGAGGTATAGATAACACAAATAACATGATGAACATACTCGGAATAGCATAAAGCTAATAGGTAGATATGGTGGACTCACTGGAATAACTTTGGTTGAAGGTGTTGGAAACAAGTTTTGCTTGTTGGAGTTTGGGCTAGCAAAAGGGAGAAAGTTGACCATCTAGATGCATGCATGAGTGTCCATAGAACTAACTAATCCATGTTAAACCAAGTAAAATAACAATCAGCACCAAAACATGAATAAGTGATAGCTCTTCAAAAAGATTTGCAAACTATTACTCATAAACAAGCTCATGAATCATGCAACTATATGTATCATTAAAAATCAACTCAAACATCCCTTTTCCCAATCTTATAAAAGCATCCAACATATTTCAACCCATATTTCCAGTAGCTCTCTCATATATAATTGATAGTGTGGTGGTCTCTCAAGACTCAAACAAAAACAAAAAACGACGCTCCAAGTTTATGCGATAAAGTGTTTCGATCGAAAAACAGAAGTTGGACGTGTGCAAACCGAGAGTGTGTAGGTCCAGCGGGGTTGTCTTCACATCCCCAAGCTTATGGTCTTCACCATCCTTGGATAGCTCTTGGTGCATCTCCTCCAATCCCTGTGAAAAAACTTCAAAACACCGTTTCTCCCATCTCTTTTCTGTGGGGTGCATTAATAGTGATAAACAAATAGGTTCCTTGCTGCATATAATCCTTGAACAAAAATTCATATGAATGTCCAGAAAGTGTATAATGTTGTATGCCTACTCATAAACTCAATTGGATCAAAAAATTCAACTTAAAAGCTCAAAGCATGCATCAAACAAAATGGGACAGAATCTGTCCAGAAAAACAGCAGCAAAACGTATTTTTCTACCCTACCAAACTTTCTCGAAAAATTCCGAAAAAATTCATGCATACAGAGGATGAAAAGTTGCAACTACAGTTCAAATATGAGCTCATTCGGAGTTACAGAATAAGAATTAAAAATCATACCGTGCACTGACTTGTGCAGGAATAAAATCTCCGAACGCTATAAGCAACTTTTCAAACCAAAAAGGGTAAAACTTGGCACTTTATTGAAAACTCCAGAACTAAACTAGACACAAAGTCTCTTGTTACAGCAAGAGGACACAAAGAAAATCACACAAAAAATAACCGGGTTGCCTCCCGCAAAGCGCTTTCTTTATAGCCATATAGCTAGGCTTGATAGTTTTAATGATGCTCCATAGGAATAAGAGTTGAAATAAAAGAGCATCAAGAAAAATATCAAACACATTTAAGTCTAACCCACTTCCTATGCATTGGGATCTTGTAAGAAAATAAATCAATAAAGCACAAAGTGACTAGCATAGGAAGGCAAAGCAAGTGCAACTTCAAAATTTTCAACAAAAAGAGAGGAGACTTAATATTATTGTGGTATATGAAGTCATGTCTCCCTCTCTCATAAAAACTTTCAGTAGCATCATTGATAAACCCACAATATAACCATCACATAGAGCATTCTTATCATGATCCACATGCATAAAAGTATCATTACTCTCCACATAAGCATAAACAGTTTCATTAGGAATAGTGGGAGTAAAACATTCATAATAATCATTGTAATCATCATATATAGGAGGCATATCATAATCACAATAAACTTTATACTCAATAGTGGGTGGACTGAAAATATCATATTCATCATCATAAATGGGAGACATAGTATCATTAAACAAGTTAAAGAACCTCCCCAAGCTTAGATGATTGCAAGATATAAAAGAACCTCCCCAAGCTTAGTCTAGTGCACACAAGAATAGAAACTTAAGCGCTACGCTCCCCGGCAACGGCGCCAGAAAAGTACTTGATAACCCCCAAGAGCAAGGGATCACTGTAGCACCTCTCAATGTGGAAGTAAGGTATCGATCCGCAGGAGCAAGAAGGAAAAGTTATCTATTCCCTACAACTAAAGTGTCACAAGTTTTAGTTGATTATGCACTAAACAAGTTTAAGGAACAAGGTGGTTGATTTAATGGATGGAAGTTTGATGTAACAAGGCAAGAATGTGGAAGTGTCCCAATCCTCTTCAATGCAAGAGGACAAGACAAAGGTTTTCTAGGATGCTTGGAAATAAGGCCTAGGGATCATACTTTCACTAGTGGACACTCCCAACAATTGAATACATAGATATTTCCTCTTCACTTTGCTACTCTGAACTATTCTCCCGTTGGATAGAAATACCAATCTACTGCGTAGGGCTACAAGAGCACACCTTAAAGTCTGAGTGAACAAACACCACAATATCATAGAACACCAAGACCATCGTGTAGGGCTACAAAAGCACACCTTAAAGTCTGTCTTCCACATCTAGGGAACCCCAAGGTCACTATGAGTGCCCCAAAATAGTACTAAACAAACACCACAATTTTATAGTGACATCCAACACAAAGAATAACTCATGGTAAGTATTTCTGTAACCTTTAGCCTAAGAGTCACACACGGTGCGCACACTGTCAACTTCACACCATGGGACAAAGGTGACTCCGAAATTACATTAATAAAACCACTTGAGTAGCACAAACAATGAAGGAGAAACATCCATGAATTCAATTAGATTACAAAGCTCATGATCACATAAAGATCACATCATGGGAGAGAGAGATGAACCACATAGCTACCGGTAGAGCCCTCAGCCCCGATGAAGAACTACTCCCTCCTCATCATGAGAGGCAGCAACGGCGATGAAGATGTTGATGATGAACACGCCGGAGGGGGGTGGAGCCCTCCGAGGTGATTCCGGCGGCGTTTCCCCCCTCTGATCTTTTCCGGCGGCAGCCTTCAGACTCTCTGTTTCGTGGTTCTGTGTTTTTTCGCTGCCTCCTTTCGCGAAACGACAGGGGACCTTTTTTATAGACGTTTTTAGGTCAAGACGGAGTCGGTGGACGAAAAATCGACGGCAACGGAGCTCCGAGGTGGAAACGAGACAGGCCCACGCGGCCATGTACTTTTGGCCGCGTGGGACCCTCCCATTTCAGCCTGTTGGGATTCTGGTCTCAATTTAAGCCCATTGCGTTCGTCTCGAAAATTCTGAACCGTGCTCTTTGACCTTGCCCTTTTTGGAGTCCCGAAGCTCCCGGAAAGTCTGAAACACTAAAAAAGACGTTTTCTGGAAAAGCAGGGTTAATTCCAAATAAATGGGAAAACTATGAAGTATTCCCAAAATCATTATAAAACATTGGTATAACCCTTATAGGATGCAAATATGATTGGAATATAAGCAATTAAAGTGCAAAGTTCATATATGCATTTTACATGCATCAGCCGCCCAGCAACGCCGCCCACGCGACGAGCCGCGGACGCTCCCTGTTCGGCCGCCCACCCACCAACGCGCCTCTGCCGCTCCCGCATCGCCGCCCACGTTGGCGCCGGCTTCCGGCTTCCTGCTGGTGATAGCGACACCGCAACGCCGCTCCCTCGATATATGGCGATGAAAATTTTCCACGCCGCGCACTGCCTCCACGCCGCTGCCCTCCAAAATGCGAGCAACGCGAGGAGCCTAGCGGTGAGCAGCCAAGACGACGCCTCCGTTCTCCATGAGGCCTTGTTCCAGTACATCGTCATCCACCCCGCCGCGAGGATGCCGCCGCCCGACACCTGCCGTCTGGCACCAAGCCCCCTGCACCCAGCTCGACAGTGTACTGCTCCTCCAAGGCGACGGGCTCCTCGACAGCAGGGTTCCTCATCCTTACACTAATATATTCTTTGATTCTTAACAAGGTCTTTCATTTGACAGTCATCCTTTGTTTTACCTGAAGTTGTTAGTGTTGCTTACAAATGATATTACAAGTGACTGAGTAAATATAATTAATGGAGTTTTAGGGTATTCACCATTCTTTAAGAATGGTTTGTTAACCTTGCAGCGACTTGTCACACAACTTCATTAACATCGCCAACTTCAAGTGCAGGTGTTTCTCAGTGGCTCTCGGCAGCAGCAGCTCTCTGGGGCCAAGATTCAAGCGAGTTTATGAGCTTCATGGCGATATGCAGAAAGAACTTTAAAGGACCATACGTTGTAAAGCCTATGGCTACATAATTACTAAGTGGTGTGGCGTGACTTGTACATGATTAATGATGTTCTTCATTATATGAAAAAAATAGAACAATTATCTTGTATTTTATGAAAACAGTGGAATATGGGCGATTGCCCTATTGATCTAAGAAATAATATTTGCCAAACTTTATCAGGCGACAGTGGTGACACAAATTGTTATATTGTCATCCAATTTGGTCATTGTAAGAAACGTGCATGTGCACGTTCTCGGTTACTAGTAGCTTAAGGATATCCACTTTTTATAACAACAAATTAAACGCTTTCACTAAAGCAGTGGTGTGACCGGAGTTTCCCAAGCAGGGGACTGTCTTAAATCAGTCAAACAGATAGCCTTACACGAGGATGCATCCAAAGCTAACGGAACTGAGAACTACGCACTATTCCTCCTAAACTGGAGGATCAGGCAAAACATGGAACAAATTCACTGAACATCATGCATGAGCTAATACTTGTCCAGGATGAAACAGAATCAGAGACTTTCCCTTCCCAACTGCAGGAAGTGAAGACAGATTACACACTAATTAGGTGGTCTAGACTGAAGTAGCCAAATAGTATTAACAATACTGCATATAGAAGATTATTTGGAGACATCAGAACCAATTTGCTATTAGTATTGGCTAGAGTAAACACGTCATAAATCCGTGATAGCAGAAGTAATCTGAACTATACAAATCTGGTATCAAGTTTGGCTTGATGTGAGATATCGATGGATGGATCTTCTATCGAAGACAGGATGCGTATCGCTGGCTTTCTCGTTTCAAGAAGACCATTGACCTGACGATTCAAAAATTGGTTCAAGAACAGAGTACCTCGTGCAGTAGTCCGGTGAATCACGACGGAGGTCCCTCGACCTAATGATTCTAACATTAATTTAAGAACAGAGTACCTCGTGCAGCAGTCCAGTGAATCGGGATGGAGTTGGCTGAAGGCACTCCGGGGCAACGTACGGCGGAAAGGCGCTTCTGCGCCCTGCAAAAAGGCTCTGCAGCGTCTGGCGGGAACGTTCGCTTGGGGGTGTGGTAGGCGAGACGGCGCTGCGGCGGCCGGCGGGCAGGTGCTCCGGTACGTCACTTGGAGGTGCTTCGGGCATCTACAGAGGGAAGGTCTGAGGGACGGTGCTCGGACAAAGGCGGCTTCACGCGAGAAGGGGCGGCACCGTGTGAGGATGCGAGCCTCGGCTGAAGATCCGTCTTGAGCGGGGGGGAAGCTAGCTCCGGCGGGATTACTGGCGGAGGGCAGTGCCGGGAACGGCAGTGGCGCGTGGGTGAGTGGCGGAGCGGGGGAAAGCGGCGCCGCTGTGGAGGCGGTTGTGCAGGTTAAGCGCCGTCTCGGAGGCGATGCAAGGCAGATGGCGTCGTGGTGTTGAAGCAGCAGTTCCGATTGCAGGTCGTGCGGGCTGCGTCTTTTTCTTTTTCTTTTTCTTTCATGACTAGTAATGTTGCACGTGCAACTCACGTACTGACTAACATAATATTTCAAGATAAACTCAACTTACATAATTTAATTGGAAATTATTATTTGGAAAATTGACCACATAAAACGATTAAAGCATTGATTTCCATAGCATCTATGGATGCATGAGAAAATCAAAGACAAGGTTCTAAAGAACTATCTGTTGTCTACGTTAAATCCACTTGTGTGAAATCAGGGGCAGAAGCATCTATCCCAGAAACACGATCTCCACCACCGGCTGCACAGATGATTGGACTGGCATACAATTTAAATCTAAATAGTTATATGTGTTAACATAACTCGTTAATTTAAGTTGGAGAACACCAGGATCTCTTCCCCTTTCCCCATCTACAGTGAAAGGAGGCGATTTTTGGGCGTTCCCGTGCAAACCAGCTCGCCGCCGGCGATTCGTTCGATTCCTCGCCCTGCGCGGCCGCTCCGGCGGCGGGAGGACGGGGAATCAACGGATCCCGGCGTGTACATAGTCTAGGTGTGCGTGGGGTGCTTGCCGGCGGCGCTGTGGAGGTGGTGGCGTGGCCGGAGAGGCTTTTGTCGGCGGCGGTCCTCTCCTCTGCTCTGGGTGCTCCGGTGGAGGCTCTTGGCAGATCCGCCGTCCCCTGCGCGTCCACCGCTTCTCGGAGCCGCGGCGTGCTTCCCCTCGAGCCGGCGTTCGTGATGGCGGAGCTGGCTCTTGTTCGAGGGGTCCTTCGTCCTTCACCTCGGTGCAAGGTGGTGCTTTTGTTGAAGATCTTTGGGAGTTTGCAGGCGGGAAGCTCTTCTTCGCCGGTGGGCTCGGTCGGCTTTGTGGAAGAAGGGTGGCGTCTTCGTTCTCGTCTCCGGCGTGAGACGGCGAGGGCGAGCTGCCGGCGGCTCGGAGCCGATGTACGTTCATCGTTCAGATTCCGGCGCCTGCGTCGGTTGGATCTTGCGGCATCTCAACAAGGTTGTTCGGGCCGTTGTCTTCGGTGTGAGGTAAGCTTGCCTTCTTCCTCCCCGGCGGCGTGCTGCTGGAGCTCGAAGGAGGTGTGCGGCGTGGTGGTTCCGATCTCGCCGTGTGTGGAGTGTTTCCTGCCTCTGTACGTGTGTGTGCGTTCGTTCTCCTTCTGATTGTGCACGTACTCCCTTAAAAAAAACTCGTTAATTTAAGTGGCAATAGCAGCAGCTCATACAAAAAATGTGCAGCACAACTTTTAAGTTTCATCTATCATAAAACTACAGCAAAGCAAATAACTGAGCTCATTTCGTCATTAAGAGAAATCAGATCAAGACATCACATATATGCTTAATTAGTTTGGTCAAGACAAAGGTATGAACATTGAGAGTTCCAAAATGTGTGGAACAGGTGCATCAAGAAAATCCAGCATGTCATTTGAAAAAACCTAGAGAAATTTTCTAAAACAATATAATGTTTTACATGCTTTATCAGAGATAGATTTTGACTTGGGCTTGAACAAAGCCATTCTTCGCCTTTCTTCGCTAGTTCGCTTAAGTACATAGGTTAAATATCTCATATCTTTTCCCCTCCAACCTCTCATAATTCCCTTTCTTTAGGCTACAAACACAGTAGTACTGCAGCTGTATTTCATATAGGCTATGAAAAATTATTTCTAATTAGTGTATGGCATATATGGTGTGGTTGATTTTAAAGAAGCTTAAAACTAATCCTGGAAAGAAGTTGTTGATACAAAGACTCCAACAGAACGTGGAGTAATTTACGAAGTCAAAAGGATAAGAGCGTCTATATTTGCTGATGATTACTATGGCACTGAAGCCTGCCTCAGTCGTCCCATGGTCCATAGATTCGTGGAGACATGATATGCACCTAGCCTGGTGATCGAGCAATGAACGTGCGCTGCTCCGGCACTGCCGTTCGGCCGGCCGGCGGCCGCCCCAATCCATAGATCGCAGGAGCAGCAGAATAGAGCCAGGCATGACAAGGTGAGCCGAGCGGCCGACAGATTCACGGTCTTCAGACTTCAGCAGCTTGGCCATGCACCGTTCGCAGCTGGGGAGAGGCCACGGTCTCAGGGATGCCGGGTGGAGCGGGAGATGCACACCGTGGCGCACCGGGACGGCAGCCGTTAGAGCGGCGACGGATTTAGGGGACATGGCCTTTGAGTCCGGCGCTGCCGTGCTTGTATACTCCCGCGGCTACCGATGCCCTGTTTGTATCTTCCACCAGCGCGCAAACTGCGTCCAGTCGCTGCGGAGCTTGTATCTCCATCCAGCGTATCGGCAGCAGGGCTTGGACGGGCACCATGGCCCACTCCTGCCTCTCCACGGCGCGCACCGGCCGGCCGTGACTCAAGCTCTCGGCCAAGGCTGAATCCCTGCTTCCCTTGATGTGGTGCCGTCAAAGTGAAACCGACGGGCACCGGCGTCTCTTGATTTGATCCGTCGTCGGGCGGCACGCCTACCCCTCGTCCCTGCCGTCCACTGCCGAGCATTGCGCGCTCGGAAGCGGCGGCACAGTCAGAGGCGGTGGAGCGGGAGAGGCGCAGCGCGGCTCACCGAGATGGCGGAGGAGTTCACCGGAGTGATGGAAGAGAAGGTCGAGGGCGGCAGTGCGTGACGGCCGCCTCGCGGGTGTGGAGTTTCTTTAACGAACAGTTTCTTTTACTCTGCGGTGGCAATGGTTGTAATTTCCACGAAAACGAAAATATGTGTTGAGTTGTCAAACATTGAAGCTAAACCGACGGGCACCGGCGTCTCTTGATTTGATCCGTCGTCGGGCGGCACGCCTACCCCTCGTCCCTGCCGTCCACTGCCGAGCATTGCGCGCTCGGAAGCGGCGGCACAGTCAGAGGCGGTGGAGCGGGAGAGGCGCAGCGCGGCTCACCGAGATGGCGGAGGAGTTCACCGGAGTGATGGAAGAGAAGGTCGAGGGCGGCAGTGCGTGACGGCCGCCTCGCGGGTGTGGAGTTTCTTTAACGAACAGTTTCTTTTACTCTGCGGTGGCAATGGTTGTAATTTCCACGAAAACGAAAATATGTGTTGAGTTGTCAAACATTGAAGCTATCTGAACCGTTGGCCAAATATTGAAGGGCACAGATTTAATGTATCAACATAAGTTTGCTCTTTTAATAATAGTATAGAAGTGCACATCATACAACATTGGGCAAATCTGAGACGTTGAATCGGGCCTGATGAACGGTTCAGATCCTCCAAATCTGACCAACTCTTTCTTTTTATATTAGTGACTAGAAGTGAACAAACTAGTGGGGATTTTCCGAGACTCGGGATAAACAAAGCCTAAACCTAACTCCTTTGAATACTCGGAATCAAAGTTGTGGGTGGGACAAGTTGTAAACGGGCCGTACCGAACCCTGTTCCGCTTCGTCTTGTCGCACGCACGGCACATATACCCATCGCCGCCCAGACAGAAACCACACCACACCGCAGCACCAAACTGCCAGCTAGCTAGGCAGAGCCGACCCCGACCCACCCGCCAATCCTTTCCCCAACCCTCCAGAACCTTCCCCCTAGCCGCCGCCGCCGCCGCCACCTCGCCGCGGAAACCCTAGACACATCCACTCCCGCTCCCCGCCGGTTCCGTCACCGCCGCCAACCGGTTCAGATCTCGAGGAACTTCCGACCAAGATGGAGGACTGGGGTGAGCGCCTCCCTCCCTCTCCCTACCTTCTCTCGCCCCCCGATCTGTATTGGTTTCGCCTCTGCCCGATTCGTTCGTTCCCGGCGCGGACAGTTTCGTGCCCCGCGAGCGAGGGTCGCGATTTAACCCTACTGGCATGGCCCGCCGAATCTCGGGCGCGGTTACTCTTGCGAACACGACTAAGTTCGTCTGGTGATTGGTATACCGCGTTTGAGGATAATTACGAGTTCTGAGCACTGCGACTGTATGCGAGATTGGGCCGCGGTGCTCGTGAAATCGGAGTTCGGTTAGGAACGTGAGGGTACAATAGCTGGTATTCTGGGTTGTTGGCTTCCGTAGGATTTATCTGTTTATATCTTTTGTTTAGATGATTTATCTGTTCATCTTGTAGCTCGGTTAGCCTCTGGCGAATCATGTGTGACGTTTTCTGTACCCTGGCGCGGCATGTAACTAGTTAGTCCATTGCATCTTTCCTGTTCGGTAGCTTCGGTGTAATATTCGGTCCTTTCATCTACTGTTTAGTGCTGCTTTTATCTGTGGAGTATTTAGAATACTTGTAGAGCATCTGCTGGTTTTTCCTTTCGTTTGTTCACACTAGACGGTTGCTATGACATGTGTGGTTCTTAACTGCTATGACATGCTGTTATATGCTTGCTTAGAACAGGCATTGATATGGTCACGTTATTGCGATGACATGTGTGGTTCTTAACTGTGCTTTACAAAATGTGCCCAGCGTGGTTTGAACTTGATAGTTGAATAATTGCAACCAAAGCATTTCGATGGTTTATGTGATAATACGAGTCTGTGGCTAAGGGGTCCTGTAAAATGCCTATTCGTACAAATATTCTGGGTGGTTAAATTGTCGTATGATGATGCTTGCATTGCAGATTTGTATAGTACATAATCAACATTTTTTCAGGTCGTAAGAACTAAGAAGCATGAAATTGTTAGGATTTATCTTTGTTGAATCTCCTGTACTGATGTTGGTTTGCTGTGACACTTGTTTGTTGATATGTTGAAAATATTCTAAATGACATTACAGATGCTGAAGAGTTTGAACCAGTTGCACCTCTTGTGAAAGCTCAGCCTCTTAAAAGTAACTGGGAAGATGAAGACGTGGAAGAAGACGATATAAAAGAGTCTTGGGAAGAAGAGGAAGAGGAGGTACTGAAAAGCTTTTCTGTATTTTTAGTGCACATACCCTCCTCCTTCATGGCCCCGCATTTTTTGTAGTTCATCTTGGAAAGTAAAAGGAAATCACCTAATTATTCAGATTTTTTCTTCTGTTTCCGGGTATTGTTCTGTACCACTGCAATACGTTGCAAACTAGAAAATAACTTCCTACCTCAGTCTTATGAGGGACATGTGTGACCTGTGCCCACTTGCCAATATTAATTCCAAAACACATAAATTATGTATTCTTGCTAAAAAATTCCCAAGTAATCCTTGGATTCAGTGCTGACATGAATCTCATTTGATATCACTATAAAGTTAACAAAATCAAACAGCTGACCATCTGCTTCTATCTTCCATTATGTTCTGTAGTATGTTTGCCTGGTCTATTATTTTCGCCTCAACTAGTATACCTTTGGTGAAATGTTTAGCAGTGCGCATATGCTTTTTGTGTATGGCTGGTTCTGATGTTTAAATGAATTATTAAAACTTTTTATGTTTTATGGGTTAGCTTGTATTTTTCTGTTAAATAGTAGGAGTAAGATCTTCTTTGGATACATGCTAATAATATCTAATTGTCACTGATTCAACACTGGTGATTTAATATTTATAAATTGCAGAAACCTAAACCACCTCCTGTAGAAAAGCCTGCTCCAAAACCTAGTGCTAAAACTGCTGCAAAAAAAGGTAAACAACCAGCAACGAGTGCTGAAGTAGTAGAAGATGATGTTCTGGATGATCCTGCTTTAGAGAAGCTTCGCCAACAAAGGTATGCTATTTCTCTTTTGTTGCTTTGTTGTGCCTGTCGTTCAGTTTCTTCACCCTGATGGTTTACTTGTGACAGGCTTGTGGAAGAAGCTGACTTCAAGTCAACAGCAGAGCTTTTTGCAAAGAAGGACAGCAGTGAAAAGTCACTAGAGACTTTCATCCCGAAGTCTGAGAGCGACTTCGCAGAATATGCAGAGCTCATCGCAAACAAAATACGTCCCTATGAGGTCTGTTCCAACATTTGCAGAGCTATCTGTTTGTTTATAGGGATCCCCTGTTTATATTGAGACTCCCTTTCCTTCCAGTAACTGATCTCCTCTTGGCTTATGTACACAGAAAAGCTTTCACTACATGGGTCTCCTTAAGAATGTCATGAGACTTTCCATGACATCGTTGAAAGGTGCGGATGCGAAAGAAATATCTTCCTCGGTCACGGCGATTGCTAATGAAAAGATCAAGGCTGAGAAAGATGCTGCAGCAGGCAAAAAGAAAGGAGGTGAGATTCTTTGGACCTAAGATGCTTTCTGTTTGTAGACAAATATCGAACACTAAGATAGGAATACTCTTTTTGCCATGTGCTTTTGATGCTGATGTTGACTATAAATTCCCAGGAGCGAAAAAGAAGCAGCTCCATATAGAGAAAGGAGAGGAGGACTTTGTCGCCGGACCGGGTGCATCTTATGATGATCCGGACGAGTTCGACTTCATGTGATTTGCTGGGAGGGAAATAGCCTCTTCTTATGTAGTAATACCTCGAGGCAAGCAGAGATTAGATTTTGCGGCAGCCCGTGTTCCCTTCGGATACACCTGAACGCTTGGTACTGCATGGGAACATGTCCATATATTTTGAGGTTGATTTTGACTGTCAGACTACAGGAAAAACGGTTTGCGGCCTCAATCTGTAAGCCGCTTTTTTCGTATTCTCATCTGTGTTTTTTTACTCTTGGTTCTGTTGGGTGGGATCTATTCTTTTTGGCCAACTGTACTGTAACGCTTGTTTCTGGTTATATTGGGAGTCGTGCAAGTGATCCTGATAATTGTGTGATGATTTCATATTTTGTTCTTGATGTCCCAGTTGTATGCTGGAATTAGGGATGTAAATGGAGCTCTTTTCTGCGGAAAAATGGAAATGGAACAGAAATACGGAAGTGGAAACGGAGTTTTACAAAACGGAAACGGAAACTTTTATGCGAAAACGGAAACGGAACAGCGTATTCCGGTGGAACGATCACAGAAACGGAAATTCTGTTTCCGATAATATGAAACTTTCCGTTTTTTGCTATGTGGTGCTAATTGAATGTAGCAGGTTTAACAATTTTAGTGGGAATATTGAGCCACAACCCAAGATCTCAACAAAAAGGGAAAAATATATGAATTGACCATGTTTAGCCCTACGTATTTGCATATTATCTCCCTCTCGAGGCAATCCCAGTTCAGTATTTCAGGGTTGCACTAGGGTTAGGTACGATAGTAGTTTTTTTTGGCAAAGTTGATAACTTATAAACACTATATTATATTTTAATTTATTTTATCATATTAAATTGATAAGTTTGTTGATTTTCTTGAGTTTTCTGCATTATTCAAGAGGTCGCTTGGTTCCGGCAAATATCTGTTTTTTGTTCCGTGTCTGTATCGTATTCGGTCTGTATCTGTTTCTGACAATATTTGTTTCCGTATTTGTTTTCGGGGTTTCTGTATTTGTTTCCGCTTCGACAAAAGAATATGAAAACAAATGTGGTACCACCCAGTTCCATCCGTATCCGATCCGTTTTCATCCCTAGCTGGAATACTGCAAGGATTTACAAGAAACCCTTTCAAACCCTTGAGAGCATCTCTAGTAGCTTGTGTATACCATCTAAAACAAATATAAATTAGGAGAGGTAAAAAAACGCTGTCCAGGAGATTGTATAAAGCATGGTCTAAATTCGAACATGGTCCAAGTTGACCTCCACATTGTACACATTTGGACATTGTCTCCTTCCGTCTCCCGTACATGTCACCACCCCAGCTGATAACATTTGGACGTGGAGCGGAGGAGGGGTCGCATACTGGGAGTGGCGGCGCGGTCCCTCGTCGAGGAAGATCGAGCTGGCTACGACGAGTATAATAGGATGAGTCGTGCGTGCAATGGCCACAGACTTCCAGCTCTGCTTCTGTCATTTGGCATCTATACTTGGTTTACTATTGCAAAACATTATCGTGATTAACAAGATGGGCCCGTTTGTGCACTGGATAGAGAGTTTCACCCTTTCAGCTGTCGCTTCTGTTCTGATTTGGGTAATGCATCAACTGTTTGGTTGATTTGTTGCCACCGCCTTGCAATCCCACCCTGCTCAAAGCTTCGCCTCCACTGAAACCGCTAGCACCCCCATGAAGCTCCTTTCGCGTCTCCGTTGGCGCTGCCCGGCTAAGTGGTCTCTCGATCTGTTTCCGTGGCGAAGAAGGTTAGGGAGGAGGAGATAAGCGAGGAGCGGATAAGGTGAGGCCCAACGGGACCAGCGGCGTAAGAACCTTCCATCGCTCAAATATGGTGGGCGATGCTAATGTTCGCACGTGCGAGCCTTCACACGGATATTCCTCGGAATATTCCTTTGCCAGAGAGGTCGCCGGAGGAGGAAGATGGCAACGGCGCTGCTCCCAGGGTTCGATTTCCCCCGACCTGCACCCCCCTGCGATAAGGTTCATCCTCGCCGTCGCAGCCTCCGCTGTAGCCAGCCGCGGCTACGGCGGCGCCGGCTCGGCCTAGCCCTCGTCGCCGTCGGTGAAGAAGATGGCGGCGGCACTTCGATTTCCCCCGACCCTGCACCCCCTCCGATAAGGTTCATCCTCACCGTCGCCGCCTCCGCCACAGCCAGCCGCATCTCCGGCGGCTCCGACTCGGCTGGCCCTCATCGCCGTCGGTGAGGAAGAAGTCAGGGAGGAAGAAGGGAGAGGAAGAGGAAGTCAACGCGGGGACAATAGATCCGTGCGAATACTCGCACCACGCGTTCATAAGCGTTTCTGCAAATAATGGCGGTGAATCAAATACAAACCTAGTTTACTAAGGCAAGTTGTGTGAAACTCTGCTAGAAATTACTTGTGCACAATTACATTACCTTCCGTTACAAGAATAGACGGTCCAAATCCAAGTCGGTGAGAGGAACAGTACTACAACCTGGGTACGAGTTTACACAGCAGTTGATCAAATATTATTAGCAGATTGCATTGGCTGACAGCAAGTGCAATCTCAGGACTGACAGGAGCATCTGTGAACTAACCCATCCTATACAGAACCATGTGCTCCATTGAAGCCAAAGAGTTGTTTTCTTTTCAGGGAAAAGTGAGAGAGTTTTCACAACAATAAAGGACAGGTGTAAAATAAGGGAGCCACATGGTACAATAAAGGAGAGATGTAAAATAAGGAACGAACTTTCCCCATCTTTCCCCTCGCGTCGCCCCCCAGGCGACGCCAGGGGCGTTTCCAGCGCCGCCGCAAGCCCTCTCCTTCGCGCACCACCCTGCCGCTGCCGTCACGGCCTTGGCCGCGGCGGTGGTGGCACCCACTCCGCTGCCAAGAGGTGGTCGGGGGGGATGGTTTCTCGAGCTCGTCGGGGGTGGACCGGCCCGTGGGGGCGACATCGGTCGGGGCGGAGGACGCCGGGCCGGCGGGCCCGGGTGGAGGAGGCGCCTGGCGACCTGGCGGCGGCCGGCGGAGGCGCCGTCGCTGGCAGGGGCGGCACGGGGTCGGTGGAGGTGCGCGGCTGCTCCAGATGGGCTTGGCGGGCCCAATCGGGGCCCGTCGGCCCGGGCTGAGGCGCGTTTGGGGCGGAGCGTCCGGGGAGCACGGAGCTGTGCGAGGCTGTGGCGCGTTTGGACGGGGCGTCCGGGGGCGTGGGGCAGAGCGAGGAGGAGCAGGGCGGCGCTGGGCGCGGTGAGGTGGTGGTGCGCATTTAGGCCGGGGCGGCGGCCCCGGAGGCGCGGTGGAGGTTGCTGGAGGTAGTCACCGGCTCCTTGGCGCGGTGGTCGCGTGGAGGCTGCAGATCGCGCCGCGGATCTGATGGATTCGGCGGCCATCTCGGGGGCCACTGCGCGTGGCAGGCTGGCCGGGCGCGGCGGTTCCGGCCAGTTTCTGGAGCTCCGTGGCGGAGGTGGCCACGGAGAGGAAGGTGGCGTGGCGGCGCCGCACCTGCATCTGCCGGCCGTGGGCTGCCGGCGGTGTATCTCGCGGTTCGTGGCTCGGCGTCGTGAGGTGACGCCCGCTGCTGCCGCGGTGGAGGGGTGGTGAGGGGTGCCGTGGCTCGAGGGCGGCTGGTTCGGCAGCGGAGGTTTGGCTGTTGGAATCGTGGCGTGTGGAAGCTGGTGGGCTAGTCGGTCTCATGGTGAGCGGGTGCAAGACTTGGCTACGTCGAGCGAAAGCTCTGCTCCGGCTGTCGTCGGGCAGGTGGCAACGACGCCTTCGGACGCCGTTTCTCTTCTTGAAGATGCCGTCGAGACGTGGTGCTCGCCTTTCACCCGGACCACTCCGGGGGAAACCCTAGATCTTCTGGGATCGAGCGATGATGGCGCTCTGTGTCATGCTCCCCCTTGGGGGCATCGTTCTTGGAGTGGTGACTGGCTGGAGGGACTTGTGGTTGCGGGAGGTGGCCGCGAGGATGTCGGGTCTGGTGTGGCGGCAGCATCTGCGGCTGTCTTTTAGGCCGGGGCGGCGGCCCCGGAAGTTGGTACGACGTCCGTGGTCTGCGAGCAGCTATCCCTGAGCAGTTTGGGCTGCGGGTGGCTGGTTCGTGCGGCGTCGTGGCTCGGTTGCGAGTGGTGCTATGTCGGGACGGCGGTCCCGGAAGGGTGTGCTGGCGGCGAGGCTGTCGGGGCTGCTTGGGCAGCGACAGCAGCGGTTGCCTTTTAGGCCGGGGCGGCGGCCCCGGATGTTGGTGTGGCGGCCGTGGTCTGCGAGCGGCTTTCCTGGTGCAGCTTGGGCTGTGGGTGGCCGTGTCGTGCGGCGTCGTGGTTTCTCGTGGTTGTGGGGCTCCGCCCGTGGGTTGTGTCGGTTGTGGCGGGCTTGTCCCCGTGGCGTTGCTGTTGTTGTTTGTGGTGTTGCTGTTGTTGTATGGTTTTCGCCCGGTTTCTTCCAGTAATAAACCGGGCACCTTCTGCTTAATTAATGAATAAGGCAAAGCTTTTGCCTTCGGTTCAAAATAAAATAAAATAAGGAACATCAGTACATGATCGAACAGTACCAACAAGTTCCAGATTTAATTGCAACTCCAGCAAGGTCATATACATAATTAACTCCCAACCAAATTGTCACGAAACATAGTTCAATATATATTAGACATAGATGCCAAGTCGCGAAACAAGATTTACTGACTAACTACAAAATCATAGAAGCACCCTTAGCAGGGCATGCAGAAGACTAGCCAAAACACCACGACGAGCAAAGACGGTCTTTCACTGGCTGCCGCTGCCGTAGAACAAGCTGGGGAGCACCCAAAAGTTCTCCAGATACTCGTCTCTGCTTGCAATGATGTACGAAGCGGGTGGGTTCTCCTGCATAATGACTTGCCAAGCTCTACCGCAATCCAAGGTTAATTGGGATCTTCGGATTTGCTCGGAACGTAAATGCAGTTACTTTTCCCGCCCCATCTCTCTGGGCTCATGCAAGAAAATGTCTGGCTCCTCCTATCAGTGCTAACAAAGAGAGCCCAGTTCTCCAGCTTCTCCACCCTCACCCACTTAGCTGGTTTGGCTGATAAGTCGAGGCGGAAGACACGAAAGCCGAATATCTTATGGGAGCTATTGGATGTCTGAACAAGTCCGACATAGTCAACCACGAGAAGCATGTCACCACAGACAACTAACCATGGACGTTTAGAGAAGCCAGCAACCATGTCCTCTCCCCACACAACTGGTAATTCCTGCATGCCAAGCTGAGGTGCCAAGGATATTATATTGAGCTTCTGATGAGAGTTCATGGCAAACATCTGACCTTTGAAGGATACAATCTGGAGAATGCATTCAGCAACAAGGGGGTGTTCTGTCCAGGCGTTTGCTCCAACCTGCCACTAGAATACGGACTTTGTTGAGAAAAGGAGCAGGCTCGAGTTGGGTGAACATATCGGAGCCATAAGAGCATCTCCAAGCGGAGCCCTCAAATTCGGCCCCCAAACTTCCGCGGACGCGTCGGGCACCCCCTAAAAACATGTTGCTACAACCACACACCTCTAATTTAAGATACCAAATTACTACAAAAGCATGCAACGTGCATACGAGTTGCTACTTAATCCTACGTGCAGTTCATGCGACCGGATAGCCACCTAGCCTAGTCTACTCATCGTCGGACATGACGATGACCGTTGCCGCGCGGCGGCGCCGGAGCCGGAGCCGCCCTGTGCCGCAGCTGGAGGAGGGTTCGGAGAAGACCCTGCTCGTCGGAGTCGGTGTAGAAGGAGCCAGATCCAGAAGATTTTGGCACGTAGATGCAGCCTTCACGGAACGCCTCCTCCGCCTGCTTCTGCTTCTCGACGAAGCCGACCCTGTTCTTCATCTGCCGGACGAAGATGCGGTCCGTGGCCTCGGCCTTGAGCTGCTCCTCGGCCAAATGGTGCTCCGCTGTCACCCTTGCGCGCTCCTCCACCCGAGCCCGCGTGGCCTCGTCCTCCGCCCGCGTCCTTGCCAGCTCCGCCTCCGCCTGGTGATTCCACTCCTCCGCCATCGCGTCCGACTGCGCCCGATTCGATTCGTGCATCTGCCGGAGATACTCCGAACCCGTCATTTCGACGATGTCGGACCCCTCACGAAGGATGCCGTAGCCGACGTATGTCCCCTCCGCCGCCAACACTTCTGCGGACACACGCGATTTCGCGGCCTCCGCTTCGCGGCGGAGCTGCGCCCACTTCTCCGCCGTCAGCTTGGCACATGTGGTGGGGAGGCGGCGAGGCATGGTGTATGAGGTGTGAAAGGACATTTCTTAATCCCTTGTGTTTTGTGTGTTAGGCAACAACACTAGTGATGATTTAACATGTGAATCAAGTGATGCAGGTTTTAAGTGTGTAAAACATCTTTGCATCAAATCCAAAAAGGGAGTTGAAAAGAGCCAGTATTGTTGCTGAAGAAAATCGGATTATCCGATGTTGGAAGATTCGGATTATCCGATTTGCAAAGACTGCTGGAATTCTGCTAAGGACTAGAAGAAACTTCACACTGAAAATATTCGGATTATCCGAGTTTGGAAGTATCGGATTATCCGATGATCAGGATTTGCTCGAAATCTGCTAAGGACTACAAGCAACCGAACAATGAGGTTCTCCGGATTATCCGATTGTGGTCTGCTCGGATTATCCGATTCCGATGTTGACTTGGATCGGATTATCCGATTTACCTGTCTACAACGGCTAGATTCTGGGAGCAGTATATAAAGGCCTTCTCCTACCTTGGAGAGGGCACCACGACCAGAACTGAATTCCCCACCATTGTTGAAAGCTTCATCTCCCTAGATCTCTCTCCCTACCCACTCAAACACCTTGTCCTTCTATGACTTGGGAGAGATGGCCTATATCTACACTTCCACCCAATCGATTTGATTTTCCCCTTCGTTCTTGAGAGGGCTTGAAGCTTGTAAGTTCGTTGATACTTTGGATTGTCGTTGGTCGTTCTTGTGGCTTTGGGAGCCGCGGGGACTAGCCGGGAGCCTCCAATTAAGTTGTGGAGTCGTGCCCCGGCCTTGTGATTCTTGTGCCTTTGGGAGCCGCGGGAATTTGGTGAGAGCCTCCAATTCGGTTGTGGAGTGTGCCTCATCCTTGTAAAGGTTTGTTGCCGACCTCGAGGGCATCATATAGTGGCTCGTGGAACTCCTCATCGGAGGATAACACGAGGGAGATACGGTGTGCCATATCAAGGCTATTCGGAGTTCACTTTGTGACTCCGCACCGCTCCAACGGAGACGTAGCTTCTATTGGGAAGTGAACTTTGGTAGAACATCTCCGCGTCACCGTGTGGCTATCTCTTAACCTTCCTTTACTTGTATTGCTAGCTTATCTGGTGTAGAATATCTTGCTAGCCCATTAATTGTTCATCATATAGGATTGTTCACCTAGTTGCATATCTAGAGAAATTATATTTGAGCAATTCCCAAATTTGTATCAAAAGAAAATTTGTAGTTGCCTATTCACCCCCCCCCCCCTCTAGTCAACCTACTCGATCCTTTCAATTGGTATCAGAGCAAGGTCTCTTTATTAAGGGCTTAACAGCCTAAAGAGGAGGATTACTAGCGACGAGGAGTTAAAACTTGCTAAGGAACAACAAGAGAAAAATGATAAAGAACAACTTGAGAAAGAACTAAGTGAAGCGGGGATAACCCCTCCCGATGATAATGCCCCGGTCACCATGAAAGCCATGATTGAACTCTTTGGGTTCATGAAAGGCAAAATGGTGGACGAGGTGTTTACTCGGGTCATTAATAATCAAAATGCCTCCTCATCAACCGGTATTTCTAACGTTGAGGCCTTGGTTGTTAAGGATAACAAAGATCAACCTAAAACTGGTGAGAAGCCTCCTCATAACTTTGATCCACCTACTTCATATCTCACTCAAGTTCCACTCACTCAACCTCATATAACCAACCTAAGTAGGCCACCTCCTAAGCTTGATAATACTCGTTATTTCACTTGGAAGAAATCTATGGAGTCTTATTTTCGCAGCTCATCGGTGCATCTTTGGAGGGTGGTTCTAAATGGTTATACTCCAGTTGATCCCTCCAACTTGACAAGGCAAGAAGAGATTGATGAACAACTTGATGCTAATGCCAAGTACATCCTTGAGAGTGCCATGACCGCCCATGATGAAGATCAAGTGCGGAATCTCAAAACCACCAAGGAGGCTTGGGATTTTCTCGCATCGGTATATGAAGGAAATGAGGGCCTTCAACGCTCCAACGATGCCATCCTTCAACATCAACTGGACAACTTCATCATGCTAGAAGAAGAGACACCATCGGATCTCTTCCGAAGTGTAACAGCCCAAAGTTGAAAACCTAAAAACCTGAGTAAAATTTTCACTTTTGCTTGATACATGCATCATTGCATCATAGCATCCTTGTGACATTGCTAAACAACACACACGAATGGGTTGGGAAACTTTGAGAAACACAAAATGCAAACTCTGTTTCAACCACATCTCCAAACAATGTGGTACCCAAAGTTGCAAAACAAAAGTACCTTGACAACTCATATTTGTCAAGGAAGTTCCAAGTGTTCAAAAGTAATAATTTGCAATTGCTCTAAATTTTACAAAGGAGCAACATTTTCAAGTTTTTTGCAAAATTGCCACTTTGACACCTATGAACAAATGTGGTCCAAACTAATTTATTTTGAGGTACCAATTTTTGTGGGGCTCCCACAGGGTAAAAAAAGGCTACACAAATTATCTCAGATTTTTATAAAATTGTTTAGTGCCTTAATAAAATTCTTGAAGTTGCTGCTGGTTTTAAAAGCTGGACAGGGACCCATCTGTGATAGCACAAAATCTGCCAGGGACCTCCTTGCAATTTCCTCTTCTTCCCCGTCGCTGTAGCGACCGAAGCCTCGCTGCCGCCGGACCCGCACCACCGTCTCGCGCGCGCCCGGGCCCCCTGCTCGACCTCCACCTGCAGGAAGAGGAACCCCACGAGGCCACGCTGCCCCACCCCCACACCTGCTCCTCGCCCCTGCCCCTTTTCCCCTTCCCCGCGAGCCACCATGGCCGCCGATCCCACCTTGCTCGTCGCCGCCGTGTGAGAGCTCTCCGAGCGAATCGACGACAACCACCGGCTCCGCCGCGTCGCCGGGAACACCTCCGCCAAAAGAATCGAGGCGGGAGGCCCTGTATCGCCGCCGCCACGCAACTTCGTCTCCGCCCCCGACGCGTCTCCGCCGCCCGATTCCCGTCGTGCTCGACCACGCCTCGCCTCACCGTCGGCATCACCGAGTTCGTGGTGAGCCCCCGCCCTAGCTGGCCCTCTTTCCTCTCCCTCTCTCGCACGGGTTCACGCTCCACCTCGCCGTAGCCGCGCGCCGTCGTCGCCGTTCGTTTCCGCGCTTGGCCGGTCGAGAGAACGGCAAGGCCGGCCTCTGTGCCGCTCCGCTCTGGCCCCCAACCGATTCTTGGGCCGGCCCAGCCGGGCTGAGAGCCGGAGCCCTCGGTAGCGTGGCCGGCTGCTGAACCGGCCGTAGCCGGGCTGTGTGCCGGGCTCCTCTGGAGCAGGCCCGGCCTGCTAGCCGGCCCAGCCGGGCCACAAACCGGCAGGGCAGTTTTTTTTTCTGTGCTGCTCATGTTTTTCTATTTTTCCTCTTCGATAGCCTATGTTCCCCGCTACTCCCTCACGACGTTAGGGGTATCAAACTTTGACGATTCCTTCGAGTTCCATCGCTCACGCTAGAACTCGACTAATTATTATTAATGTTGTTGAGTTTTACTTAAAATGTTTAAAAGCAAATATTAAAAAGGGGGAAATTAATAAAAGTGCTAAGTTTTTATCGGGACCTCCGAAAAATGTGTTCTTCATATCAAAACGCTCAGAAAAAGGTGCATTAATCCATAGCATCATCTTCATGCATGTTTGAATGATCTATAGCACAGGAAAGCATAAAAACAAAGAAAGAGCTTGATTTTTCTCTCTTGTTGAGTAATTATCTCGCACCCCCTTTAAAATTGGTAGAACTTGTTAGAATAATTCTAGTGCATTAAAAATGTCATGCCATCATGTGTTTGCGCATTGCATTTGCTAAACATGTGTGGTGTTTGATTGTGGCTTCTATGTTTGTGATTCGATAGATCAAGCAGACGGGGTTACTCCACAATACCCCGAGGATCCATACTACCCGTACCCTGAACAAGGCAAGCGTAATCCCCCCTCCGAGCATATCTTATCCTATGTTTCCGCAAATATTTTCTCCACTATAATATTGCATGCGGTTCTAAATGTCAATTTTATTGGATTAGAGTATCCTATAGTTGCATTAAGTTTCCGATGCAATACCTGGTTTCCCTCCTATTATCCATAGAATTGTTTTGTGGCCTGAGATACTTACTATGCTGTGTTGATGCTTAGCCATGCTTAGTAAATTGCATAACTATACGATGGATGGTTTGTGGTGGAAACAGGTGATGAGATAAATGGTGGATGGTGGAGAAATTGTGGTGACGGATAATAAAATGCTTAAAGGTGGGGATGAGAGGCCACTGTGGTTGTGGTGTTTTGTCTCGTTCTCGCCGCCTAGGTGCGAGTTCTATACCTCTTGAACCAAGACTGAGCGTGCAACCATGCGTGAGGCCTATGCATTTGCAGGAACCCTCATAGACTAAATAACTCGGGCGGGGCTAGCCAGGGTCCTCTAGTTCGGGCTTCCATTTGCGCGTGCGTGATGATGGTGGTATGAGCTGAGATGAGGATGATGGTGTTAGGAAAATGAGTGGCCACGGGGCACGTGTCGATGATCCGCTGCTCCGTCCTCACTGATGATCCTGGAAAGTCCTTAACGAGGGGAAGTCGACACCGCTCCCACCCAGCCGGCTTTCCAAGGAAGAGAGCTAATGATCAGGTAATGGGCCGGACGGTACGCGTGGCAAACATTTGTACACCCCTGCAGGGTTAAATCTTTTCGAAAAGCCGTGTCCGCGGTTATGGACGAACTTGGGAAGTGAAGGTAAGATCATAGAATAACTTTAACGGAATGATTAAAAACTGGGTACTAGAGGTACCACTCACGAATGCAAGGTGAGCTTCCTCGAGGGTGATTCGGGGAGGTGCCTTTGATGAACAGGTACATGTTGATGATGGTGATGATGGTGAGAAGGTGATCAAGAGAAAAGAGTACTTCTTACCCCTTTTGAAAATATTCTGATTAGTCGATGCCTTGGAGTTATGTTTTCATAAATAAAATCAGCTTTATGCAAAACAACCATATAACTTTGAAAGCCTCATCGAGCATATATTAGCTCTTAATCTTGCGAGTTCGTCGAACTCAACGTCGTTTGTTTTTTTCAGAGGAGGACTTCACCGACCTCGAAGGTGGGTTCTTTGTGGACGTCGACGAGTAGTCTGGGGTTCCCAGGTGGCAGCTTGGGACATCCTGGAACAGCTGGCGTTGTGATGTTTATCTGTAGGCCTCTTAGGCCATATTTGGTTCTTGTTGTTTAGAACAACCTAATTTGCTTCCGCTTGATGTAATGTTGGGTCTGTGACCTCTGGTTGTCATTTGCTATCTTTCTCTATTATAAGAGTTGAACTATATGATTTGTGTCGTAGAGTCTGTGATGTGCCAGTTGTTCCACAAGTCTTGATCTTCTATTATGCATTGAGGGTTGTGCCTGTGTTAAGGCATCAATCGGGGTGTTGTGTTGTTGCCGATGTCCATCAACGCCTGCCAAAGGTTTTGGCCGGGGATTGGTAAACCCGTAACCTCCGGTTGTATCGCTTAACCGGTGACACACAGCATCACTGTATACAGTCGGGTCGGGGCGCCACAAGTTGGTATCAGAGCAGTACTGCCTGTAGGAAACCCTTCTACTGGTCGATGTTGAGTCTAGTGTTTGTGAAAATATTTTTAACCTAAAAATGAGTTGTGAAAACCATCTTAGGATTCTTTTTACTCCTTATCTGGTTACCCTCTAATCTCGGAGCAATCTTACCTCGATTTGAGTTTAAAGGTTTTACTCCTCGTCTGTTACTTCAAAATGATTAGAAACGGGGTGGGTTCGACCTTTAGTGTTATGTGTCACGTTGCTCCCGCTGCGTTGCAATCCCAAATCAACTCAGATGTTTCTACCGAGTTTAATCTTTTGATCCTTTCTTTGGGTTTTAACCCAGGACTTGAACATAAGGTCCCGGATTGTGTCAACTAGAGTGTGTTAAGTTGTGATTTCTTAACTCTCACTAGTAGCACATGATGCTGATCTTTGACCCAAGTTCTATCTTGTTGTTTTCCTTCTCGCAAAGTATTATCGTCCCTAGTCTGTGTACTTGTGTAGACGCTAATGCTATTGTTCGACCATTCGGAGAAAGATACTAACCGTGTCATTGTCAAATCTCCAGAATGGCTCGAGGAGGTCGTGGAGGCCGTGGTGGTCGCGGTAACCACAATGATGATGAGGATGATCTGCCGCCACCACCCTCGATGGCTGAGGTCTTGATGGCCATTGAGGAGAACCGTGGGCGCAATGAGCGCTTGCTGAACAGTTGGTGCAGCAGAATGCACGGAGGAACGAGTGCAACACTCTCACCGAGTTCCTGCGCTCGCAGCCACCCACCTTTGCTGATGCTAAGGAGCCACTGGAAGCTGATGATTGGCTTCGTGCTTGGAGCGCAAGTTCTCCGCGCTTCATGTCCCATTGGCGGAGCAAGTCAACTTTGCCACCTACCTTGGTTGGTGCTGCTGGCTGTTGGTGGGAAAGCCATGTGGCTTTGTTTCCAGCCAACCATGTCTTCACTTGGGAGATTCCGCACTGCCTTCCGTGCGGAGTACATTCCCCAGCCAATCATGGACTTGAAGAGGAGGGAGTTCCTGGATTTGCAACAGGGACGGATGGACCTCCGCACTTATGGTCGTGAGTTCAACCATCTCTCTCGTTACGCCCCAAGGGACGTGACCAATGATGCTGACAAGCAAGAGCTGTTCCGCAAGGGTCTGAATCTGCAGCTCCGCTATGAGCTATTGCCCTTCAGGTTCCAGACCTATCAGGAGCTGTTCAACCAGGCTTTCACCCTTGAGCAAGGAAGAAAGGAACTTGAAGCTTCCAAGAGGCCCGCACATGGGGACCACCAGAGTTCCTCGGGTTCTGAGAGCAAGAAGCGCAGGGTGTTTGTTCCCTACAGCGCTGTACCGCGTGCTCCATTCATGCCAAGAGCCGCAGGATATAGGCCACCTCCTCCGCGCCCCACTACTTCGACACTTGGGTAGGCGGAAGTGGGTACCGTCCTATGCTACCTGCTCCACCTGGAGTCACTTGCTACACCTGTGGCCAGGCTGGTCACTACTCCAGGGAGTGCCCCCAGAAGGCACCTCTCGCGATAACTCCTGCACGAGCCCCTGCCACTCCAACTGGCAAGGCTGGACCTATGGTGCGTGGTCGCCTGAACCACGTCTCTGTTGAAGAAGCTGAAGAGACCCCGGCGTTCTTATGGGTGAGTTACGAATCAACGGCAATACAGCTACAGTTTTGTTTGATTCTGGAGCATCGCATTCATTCATATCCATAGCGTTTGCAAAAGACCACAACATACCGTTCGAGAAAATGAGCCGCCTTTGGTGATCTCCACTCCTGGTTCCAAATGGCAAACCGATGGGGTTACTCCTGAGGTCCAGATTAATATAGGTTCCTTGTCTTTCCTTATGCCTTGGTAGCTCTGAAGTCCAAAGGCATTGATGTCATATTGGGCATGAACTGGCTAGCCAAATACCGGCTAATCTCGACTGTGCCGCCAAGACCATTACCGTGACCGCTCCTTCCGGTGACATTGTGAAGTATTGGCCTGCAACATCAATACCTCCGTCCGCCGTCGTACCCACTCACCTGAGATTCTCCTTTGCTTTATGGAAGGCGAATCCCCTCCTGAAATCCAGGACATACACGTGGTGTGTGACTTCCCGGATGTGTTCCCGGAAGAATTGCCTGGCATGCCTCCTGACCGAAGTGTGGAGTTTGTCATAGATCTACTTCCCGGTACGCTCCAATTTCCAAGAAGCCCTACCGTATGCCGGTGGAAGAGTTGGCTCTGTTGAAAGAGCAAATTGATCAGCTGTTAGCTAAGGATTTCATCCAGCCTAGCAGTTCACCATGGGGTTGTCCGGTACTCTTTGTCAAGAAGAGGGATTCTACCGTGCCTCGTCTAGTCTCTGACTATCGACCGTTGAATGCGGTGACAATCAAGAACAAGTATCCTATTCCTCGCATCAATGATCTGTTGGATCAGTTAGCTGGTGCAACGGTATTCTCCAAGATGGATCTGAGGTCAGGCTACCATCAGATAAAAATCAGAAAGGAGGATATTCCAAAGACGGCATTTGTTACTCGTTATGGCTCATATGAGTATACCGTCATGTCCTTTGGTCTCACAAATGCCCCGCTACTTTCATGAGGCTCATGAACTCCATTTTCATGGATTATCTTGATAAGTTTGTCGTCATTTACATTGATGACATCTCATCTATTCCAAAACCAATGAAGAGCATGAGGAACATCTTCGTTTGGTTCTGACAAGACTTCGAGAACACCGCCTCTATGCCAAGTTCTCCAAGTGTGAGTTTTGGTTGGATAATCTCATCTTCCTTGGTCATGTGATATCCGCAAATGGTGTGGCTGTCATTCCTGACAAGATTCAGTCCATTTTGGATTGGAAAACTCCAATGTCAGTCAAGGACATCGAAGCTTTCTCGGATTGGCGGGTTACTACCGCCGATTCATCGAAGGTTTCTCCAAGATAGCCAAGGCCCTGACTGACCTTCTCAAGAAGGATAAAAAGTTTGTATGGTCGGCCGAAGCTGAAGAGAGTTTCCAAACACTGAAAGCCAAGCTCACGTCCGCTCCTGTGCTTGTCCTGCCGGACACGAGCAAGGATTTCGTCGTCTTCTGTGACGCCTCTCTACAAGGCTTGGGCTGTGTGCTAATGCAAGAGGGCCATGTTGTGGCTATGCTTCTCGGCAGTTGAAGCCACATGAGCTCAATTACCCAACTCATGATCTAGAGCTTGCCGCTGTGGTCTATGCTTTGAAGCAATGGAGACCATACCTGTTCGGTAACCGTTGTGAGATCTTCTCGGATCACAAGAGTCTGAAGTCGGAAGTCCTATTGCAACAATCTAATGATTGAAGAGGCCCAACCTGCCCTCTATGAAGAGTTTGCCCGTTTGAACCTGGAAATTGTTCCTTCCGGCTACCTTGCAAATCTGGAGATCAAATCTACTCTTGTGGACCAGATTAAGGATGCTCAGAAGCGTGACAAGGGTATTCTGAAAATCAAGGAGAACATTGCTAGCGGGAAGGCCAAATGTTTCTCTGTCAATGAATCTGGAGTGGTTTATTTTGGTGACCGCCTGGTAGTGCCAAAGAAACGAAAATTGAGGGAGTTAATCCTCCAAGAAGCTCATGAATCTCCTCTCTCTATTCATCCCGGTAGTACCAAAATGTACCAAGACCTTCGGCCGCAATTCTGGTGGACCCGTATGAAACGGAAATTACTAGGTATGTTGCTGAATGCGATACCTGTCGACGGGTAAAGGCTGAACATCAAAGGCCTGCCGCACTCTCCACCCTATTGCTATTCCCGAGTGGAAATGGGATGAAATTGGTATGGACTTCATTACCGGTCTGCCGAAGTCTCCAAAGGGACATGATGCCATCTGGGTCATCATTGATCGACTATCAAAAGTGGCTCACTTCCTCCCCGTTCGTGTGGACGTTACAGCAGCCAAGTTGTGGCAGACCTGTATACATCTCGTATCGTCGTCCTTCACGGCGTTCCCAAGAAGATAATTTCTGATCGTGGAAGCCTATTCACCTCCAAGTTTTGGACTAGTTTCCAAACTGCCATGGGAACTCGTCTTAACTTCAGCACCGCTTTCCATCCTCAAACTGATGGTCAGACCGAGAGAGTGAACCAAGTTTTGGAAGACATGATTAGGGCATGTGTAATCTCTTTCTGCAAGGATTGGGAAAAATATCTCCCTTTCGCTGAGTTCTCCTACAACAATAGCTATCAAGCTAGTCTGGGCATGGCCCCATTTGAGGTTCTCTATGGAAGAAAATGCCGTACCCCGCTGAATTGGTCCGAAACCGAGAGAGGGCACTCTTTGGTCCAGATATTATTAATGAAGCGGAGGAGAAGGTCAGAATTATAAGGGAGAATTTGAAGATTGCTCAGTCTAGGCAGAAGAGCTACTATGATAAGCGCCATTAGGAAATTCACTATGAAATTGGTGATAAAGCTTATCTCCGTGTTTCTCCCCTTCGGGGCGTTCGCCGCTTCGGTATCAAAGGGAAATTGGCACCTCGCTATGTTGGCCCTTTCACCGTTCTGGGCAAGCGAGGAGATCTATCTTATAAATTGGAGTTACCTGTCAAGTTCCCAAATGTACATGATGTATTTCATGTCTCCCAACTTCGTCGGTGCTTTAAAGATCCTATCCATGGGGTCAATCATGAAGAGCTAGATCTCCAGGAAGACCTCACTTATCGCGAGCATCCTATTCGTGTCCTGGATGAAGCCAAAAGAAAGACTCGTAACAAGACCACCAAATTTCTCAAAATTCAGTGGTCTCACCATTCCGAGGAAGAAGCTACTTGGAACGAGAGTCTAGTCTACGTGAGGAGTATCCCGACTTCTTCTCGCAATCTTAGAATCTCGGGCGAGATTCCTGTAAGGAGGGTAGAGTTGTAACAGCCCAAAGTTGAAAACCTAAAAACCTGAGTAAAATTTTCACTTTTGCTTGATACATGCATCATTGCATCATAGCATCCTTGTGACATTGCTAAACAACACACACGAATGGGTTGGGAAACTTTGAGAAACACAAAATGCAAACTCTGTTTCAACCACATCTCCAAACAATGTGGTACCCAAAGTTGCAAAACAAAAGTACCTTGACAACTCATATTTGTCAAGGAAGTTCCAAGTGTTCAAAAGTAATAATTTGCAATTGCTCAAAATTTTACAAAGGAGCAACATTTTCAAGTTTTTTGCAAAATTGCCAATTTGACACCTATGAACAAATGTGGTCCAAACTAATTTATTTTGAGGCACCAATTTTTGTGGGGCTCCCACAGGGTACAAAAAGGCTACACAAATTATCTCAGATTTTTATAAAATTGTTTAGTGCCTTAATAAAATTCTTGAAGTTGCTGCTGGTTTTAAAAGCTGGACAGGGACCCATCTGTGATAGCACAAAATCTGCCAGGGACCTCCTTGCAATTTCCTCTTCTTCCCCGTCGCTGTAGCGACCGAAGCCTCGCTGCCGCCGGACCCGCACCACCGTCTCGCGCGCGCCCGGCCCCCCTGCTCGACCTCCACCTGCAGGAAGAGGAACCCCACGAGGCCACGCTGCCCACCCCCACACCTGCTCCTTGCCCTGCCCCTTTTCCCCTTCCCCGCGAGCCACCATGGCCGCCGATCCCACCTTGCTCGTCGCCGCCGTGTGAGAGCTCTCCGAGCGAATCGACGACAACCACCGGCTCCGCCGCGTCGCCGGGAACACCTCCGCCAAAAGAATCGAGGCGGGAGGCCCTATATCGCCGCCGCCGCGCTACTTCGTCTCCGCCCCCGACGCGTCTCCGCCGCCCGATTCCCGCCGTGCTCGACCACGCCTCGCCTCACCATCGGCATCACCGAGTTCGTGGTGAGCCCCCGCCCTAGCTGGCCCTCTTTCCTCTCCCTCTCTCACACGGGTTCACGCTCCACCTCGCCGTAGCCGCGCGCCGTCGTCGCCGTTCATTTCCGCGCTTGGCCGGTCGAGAGAACGGCAAGGCCGGCCTCTGTGCCGCTCCGCTCTGGCCCCCAACCGGTTCTTGGGCCGGCCCAGCCGGGCTGAGAGCCGGAGCCCTCGGTAGCGTGGCCGGCTGCTGAACCGGCCGTAGCCGGGCTGTGTGCCGGGCTCCTCTGGAGCAGGCCCGGCCTGCTAGCCAGCCCAGCCGGGCCACAAACCGGCAGGGCAGTTTTTTTTTCTGTGCTGCTCATGTTTTTCTATTTTTCCTCTTCGATAGCCTATGTTCCCCGCTACTCCCTCACGACGTTAGGGGTATCGAACTTCGACGATTCCTTCGAGTTCCATCGCTCACGCTAGAACTCGACTAATTATTATTAATGTTGTTGAGTTTTACTTAAAATGTTTAAAAGCAAATATTAAAAAGGGGGAAATTAATAAAAGTGCTAACTTTTTATCGGGACCTCCGAAAAATGTGTTCTTCATATCAAAACGCTCAGAAAAAGGTGCATTAATCCATAGCATCATCTTCATGCATGTTTGAATGATCTATAGCACAGGAAAGCATAAAAACAAAGAAAGAGCTTGATTTTTCTCTCTTGTTGAGTAATTATCTCGCACCCCCTTTAAAATTGGTAGAACTTGTTATAATAATTCCGGTGCATTAAAAATGTCATGCCATCATGTGTTTGCGCATTGCATTTGCCGAACATGTGTGGTGTTTGATTGTGGCTTCTATGTTTGTGATTCGATAGATCAAGCAGACGGGGTTACTCCACAATACCCCGAGGATCCATACTACCCGTACCCTGAACAAGGCAAGCGTAATCCCCCCTCTGAGCATATCTTATCCTATGTTTCCGCAAATATTTTCTCCACTATAATATTGCATGCGGTTCTAAATGTCAATTTTGTTGGATTAGAGTATCCTATAGTTGCATTAAGTTTCCGATGCAATACCTGGTTTCCCTCCTATTATCCATAGAATTGTTTTGTGGCCTGAGATACTTACTATGCTATGTTGATGCTTAGCCATGCTTAGTAAATTGCATAGCTATACGATGGATGGTTTGTGGTGGAAACAGGTGATGAGATAAATGGTGGATGGTGGAGAAATTGTGGTGACGGATAATAAAATGCTTAAAGGTGGGATGAGAGGCCACTGTGGTTGTGGTGTTTTGTCTCGTTCTTGCCGCCTAGGTGCGAGTTCTATACCTCTTGAACCAATACTGAGCGTGCAACCATGCGTGAGGCCTATGCATTTGCAGGAACCCTCATAGACTAAATAACTCGGGCGGGGCTAGCCAGGGTCCTCTAGTTTGAGCTTCCATTTGCGCGTGCGTGATGATGGTGGTATGAGCTGATATGAGGATGATGGTGTTAGGAAAATGAGTGGGCACGGGGCACAGTGTCGATGATCCGCTGCTCCGTCCTCACTGATGATCCTGGGTTAGTCCTTAACGAGGGAGAAGTCGACACCGCTCCCACCCAGCCGGCTTTCCAAGGAAGAGAGCTAATGATCAGGTAATGGGCCGGACGGTACGCGTGGCAAACATTTGTACACCCCTGCAGGGTTAAATCTTTTCGAAAAGCCGTGTCCGCGGTTATGGACGAACTTGGGAAGTGAAGGTAAGATCATAGAATAACTTTAACGGAATGATTAAAAACTGAGTACTAGAGGTACTACTTCACGAATGCAAGGTTGACTTCCTCGAGGTTGATTCGGGGAGGTGCCTTTGATGAACAGGTACAATGTTGATGATGGTGATGAATGGTGAGAATTGTGATTCAAGAGAAAATAGTACTTCTTACCCCTTTTGAAAATATTCTGATTAGTCGATGCCTTGGAGTTATGTTTTTCATAAATAAAATCAGCTTTATGCAAAACAACCATATAACTTTGAAAGCCAATCATCGAGCATATATTAGCTCTTAATCTTGCGAGTTCGTCGAACTCAACGTCGTTTGCTTATTTTCAGGAGAGGACTTCACCGACCTCGAAGGTGGGTTCTTTGTGGACGTCGATGAGTAGTCTGGGGTTCCCAGGTGGCAGCTTGGGACATCCTGGAGCAGCTGGCGTTGTGATGTTTATCTGTAGGCCTCTTAGGCCATATGTTGGTTCTTGTTGTTTAGAACAACCTAATTTGCTTCCGCTTGATGTAATGTTGGGTCTGTGACCTCTGGTTGTCATTTACTATCTTTCTCTATTATAAGAGTTGAACTATAGGATTTGTGTCGTAGAGTCTGTGATGTGCCAGTTGTTCCACAAGTCTTTATCTTACTATTATGCCTTGAGGGTTGCGCCCGTGTTAAGGCATCAATCGGGGTGTTGTGTTGTTGGAGCGGTGTGCCCATCAACGCCTGCCAAAGGTTTTGGCCGGGGATTGGTAAACCCGTAACCTCCGCTTGTATCGCTTAACCGGTGACACGCATCATCACTATATACTAGTCGGGTCGGGGCGCTACACGAAGACTCACCAAGCTTGTTGTGGCATGTAGGGAAAATGGAAAGAAAGATATGGATGATGAATGGGTCAAAGCCAAGTTCCTCAAGACCATTGTTCCATACAATGAAAATATGGTGATGAATCTCCATACAGAGCGGACTACAAAACAATGTCTCCCAATGACATATTGGCACAATTCGTCACTTATGATACCTTGAAGGCCACTTCCAAGTCTTCCATCAACCAAATTCGTGGCACAAAGAACCTTGCCTTGAAGGCTCATGTGGAAGAACATCCAAGATATGAAGAAAGCACAAGTGGTCATCATGAAGAAGATTTTGTGGGTGAACTCAATGAGGTGCTTGCTCTTGCCGCCACCAAGTATTGGAACAAAAAGAATATCAAGAGCAACTTCTCCCCTAGAAGCAACTTCTCCCCACAAATGAAAAGAATGTGCTTTAATTGTGGAAAGGAGAATCACCTTGTGAAGGATTGCCCCTATGAGAGAAGAGAAGATTTTGGAGGCCAACTCATCTTAAAGAAGAAGAAGTTCTTCACCAAGCCCATCAAGTACCTCATCAAGAGAGAACCTCAAAAGGCTCTTGTCACCGCAACACATGAAGAAGAGTATGAGTCCGGTGGCGAAGAGGAGGATGATGATACAAGTGAGGAAGTGGGGATGGCGGCTCTTGCAATGGGCAACCTTCCTCCTTCATTGGCACCCCTTTCTCCGCTCCAAATGACAACAAGATCCCAAGCCTATGTGCCTCATGGCCAAGGAAACCAAGGTGAATTCCCCACCTAAAATTACTATCTCCTCTAAACCATCTCTCTTGGATTGTGTTGAGGATGTAGGGAAAAATGAGGAGAAAGAGGATACAATTACCCTCTTTATAAACAAGCTCCAAGGTCCAACCAAGAAAATGGTTGAGGCTCTCATGTACCAATATGGAGAAGCCAAACACCTCCTTGAGGAGAAGGAGAATAGGATTTATGAGCTTGAGGGGCATGCACGTGATCATGCCGATAAAATTGGTGAGCTAGAAGAGCAACTTGTTGAGGAACAAGTGTTCCGGGAGCAACTTGAGGAGACCCAAGCCAAGGATTTATCCAAGGCAAAAGAAACCCGTGAAACCTCTATTCAAGTTGCTAGTGATCTAAAAATTAAAAATGATGAGCTTGTAGAGAGTCATAACAAACTCCTTGAGAATTTTGAGCAACTTAGGGAAACCCACAAGGTGACCTCAAGTGAGCTCACCAAGCTCAAGGGGTCATATGCTAAATTACAAGCTCAATTTATATATGCTAGCTTCACCACTCCTCATAATGATAAAGATGCCAATGCTTGTGCTACTAACCCTTTATGTCTTAAAGCATCTCTCATGGAGGAGAACACTAGGTTGAAGGCCCAACTTGAAAAGGGTCTAGCCACTTGTATCCAAGGGGAAAAGAACCTCAATGATCTTTTGACCAATCAAAAGGGAGTGGTTAGCAAGGAAGGGCTTGGGTTTGCTCCCAAGTCCAAGAAGGCAAACAAGAAGAAGATGCCTACCTCCCCTTCAAAAGATATTATTTTTGTGAAGGAGGGGGAGTTGGGCAAGAAGAATGTTGAACCCATTGTGGGTGGTAAAGCCACAAGGGGCAATGCCACTCACAATGACTTTGCCGGAAAATATAACCCCTCATATGTGCTTATGAAATCTAGAAATGGTTATGTTTTTGCTAAATATGTTGGTACCTCATATGGAGATGATTATCACTATGCTATTTGGGTTCCAAAGACCCTTGTGACTAACAAAAGAGGACCCATTCCAAAATGGGTACCTAAATCAAAGACTTGATTTATTGTAGGGCTTTTCTTCCGGTGGATCTTCATGGCTCATTGATAGTGGGTGTTCATCTCACATGACCGGAAGCAAAGAAGTAGTAAAGGGCTTATTGAAACAATTACTCTCATTCTCTCATGTCACCATTGGGAACAATACAAGACTTAAGGTATTGGGATATGGCAAGGTGGTGATCACACCGGAGTTATCAATTGAGAAGGTCCTCCTTGTTGAATCCCTTTCATATAATCTACTTTCCGTTGGTCAATTATGCGATGCCGGTTACACCGTTATCTTTAATAAATACCACGTGACCATCCTTTTCACAAAATCTCTTAAAGTAGCCTTTGTTGGATTTCGTGAGAACGGTTTGTATGTGGTCGATTTCTCGAAAGAGACCACTCAAATTGCCACGTGTCTAATGGCTAAATCCGACAAGGGTTGGCTTTGGCATCGCCGGCTAGGCCATGTCGGTATGAGAAATTTACAAACTCTTGTAAAGGGTGGACACGTGGTAGGACTAACCGATGTTAATTTTTCCAAAGATCGTCCTTGTAGTGCTTGCATAGCCGGAAAGATGCATGAAAAGAATCACCCCAAGAAGACCATTATCTCCACTAAGAGGCCTTTGGAGCTCCTTCATATGGATCTCTTTGGGCCTCCCACATATGATAGTCTTGGTGGCAAGAAATATTGTTTGGTGATTGTGGATGATTATTCAAGATATTGTTGGACTTTCTACATCAAGAAGAAGAGTGAAACTCAAAAGATATTCATTGACTTTGCAACCCTAGTTCAACGCCAATATGACTCCAAGATTTTGGCAATTAGAAGTGACAATGGTACGGAGTTCAAGAATTACACTATGGATGATTTCCTAAGTGGGGAGGGCATTCAACACCAATATTCCGCTGCATATACTCCCCAACAAAATGGTGTCGCCGAAAGGAAGAACCGCACTCTTATTGATATGGCAAGAACTATGATGGCCGAATTTCATTCCCCATACAACTTTTGGGCCGAAGCCATCAACACCGCTTGTCACTACTCAAACCGGCTCTTCTTCCGTCCTCTCATGGAAAAGACACCATATGAACTCCTCACCGGTAAAAAGCCAAATGTATCTTACTTTCGAGTCTTTGGTTGCAAATGCCATGTTTACATTAAAGGTTGCAAAATTGCTAAATTTGAATCTAGATCTTTTGATGGTATACTTGTTGGATATGCCGCAAAGTCTCATGCTTATAGGGTCTACAACATATCCACCGGGTGTGTTGAAGAATCTATGAACGTGGAGTTTGTCGAGGATAATGGCTCCCAAGGAGCATATTGATCATGATGATGTAGGTGATGATGCTCCATCTCAAGCCATAAGAACTATGGGGATTGGAGAACTTATTCCTATTGAAGGACCTATTGATGATACTCAAGAAGAAGGAACAAGTTCTACTCAAGTTGAGCCATCCACCTCAATAGTTGATCAAGAAACTATCCAAGAACAAGAACATGATATTCATTCACATGATCAAGAAGATGGTCAAGACCCACCCAACTCTAGTGGTGAACAAGAACATAATGAACCCACAACCCAAGAACTCCACTTCGGGTTGACCATGAGCAAGATGAAGGCAATGATGAAGATATTGTGTTGGTGAAACAATTGGTCAAGCCATGGAACGCCGGGTCATCCGGCGTGCATCAAAATTGGATCATCTTTCCCACTTCAAAGAAAATATCCTTGGGAGTATTCGTAGGGGTGTGTCCACACGCAAACAATTATCTAACTTTTGTGGTCATGTCTCTTGTTTGTCTAGCTTAGAACCTCTCAAGGTATATGATGCTCTTGAAGATATGGATTGGGTTGCGGCTATGCATGAAGAGTTGAACAACTTCGAGCGCAACAAAGTATGGTCATTAGTTGAAAAACCCAAAGACACATGCCATAATGTCATTGGAACCAAGTGGATATTTAAGAACAAGCAAGACTCACATGGTCAAGTCATCCGCAACAAAGCAAGATTGGTTGCACAAGGCTACACCCAAATCGAAGGAGTCGACTACGGTGAAACCTATGCCCCCGTTGCTAGACTTGAATCCATTCGCTTACTAATTGCTTATGCATCTACTCATAATATTGTCTTATATCAAATGGATGTTAAAAGTGCTTTCTTAAATGGTCCACTAAATGAGTTGGTGTATGTTAAACAACCTCCGGGTTTCGAAGACCCTAAATTTCCTAACCACGTCTACTTACTACATAAGGCTCTTTATGGGCTCAAGCAAGCTCCACGTGCTTGGTATGATCATCTCAAGGAGTTCTTAGTAGACCGTGGCTTTGAAATTGGGGTAATAGATCCCACTCTTTTTACAAAAAGGGTAAATGGAGATTTTTTCGTATGCCAAATATATGTTGATGATATTATCTTTGGTTCCACTAACCGTGAATTTAGTGATCAATTTGGCAAGCTAATGACCAAGGAATTTGAGATGTCCATGATGGGAAAGTTGAATTATTTTCTTGGCTTTGAAATCCACCAATTTCGAGAAGGAACATTCTTATGTCAAGCCAAGTATATTAAGGACATGCTCAAGAAATTTGACATGAACAATGCCAAGCCTATAAGTTTCCCATGGACTCCAAGGCGGATCTTCACTTAGATCCGGATGGTAAGGAAGTTGATCAAAAGCTTTATCGTTCTATGATTGGATCTTTGCTTTACCTTTGTGCATCTAGACCGGATATTATGTTTAGTGTGGGTATGTGTGCAAGATTCCAATCAAGTCCTAGGGAAAGTCATGAAACCGCGGTTAAAAGGATTCTAAGATACTTGATGGATACTCCTAACTTTGGTCTTTGGTATCCCCAAGGCACAAGCTTTGATCTTGTAGGTTATTCGGATGCGGATTGGGCGGGTTGCAAAATGGATAGAAAATCAACTTCGGGTACTTGCCAATTCCTTGGTAGGTCCCTTGTGAGTTGGTCTTCTAAGAAGCAAAATTGTGTGGCCTCGTCCTCCACCGAAGCCGAATACATTGCCGCCGGAAGTTGTTGTGCACAACTATTATGGATGAGGCAAACTTTAAAGGATTATGGTGTCATTTGTGACAAAGTGCCTCTTTTATGTGATAATGAAAGTGCCATCAAAATTGCTCACAATCCGGTTCTTCATGGGAAGACCAAGCATATTGAGATCCGGTATCATTTTATTCGAGATCATGTTGAGAAGGGTGATATTGCAATCAAGTATGTCAACACCAAGCTTCAACTCGCCGATATGTTCACAAAGCCTCTTGGTGAAGCAAGATTCAAGGAGTTGAGAGGAGAACTTAATGTGGTGGACATAAGCAATTGGATTTAGTGGACTTCTTGCATACCTACCCATATTAGACGATATTCATTTGGTTTGGATGTAGGCATGGACATAGGGGGAGTGCGGTCCTAATCCATTGGACTATCCCTCCCCCCATTATGCCGATAGTAAGAACTCATTTTGTCTCTATATTTTCATTTCATGAATTGTGAGCTTAAATGACGAGTAGTGGCCGTGAACCCGAGATACATCTTCGCGGTGTCACACCACAAACTCATACATGGTGGCCTTGGCCACCGCCCTCTTCTTTATGAAGAGTTGGTTCTTTTCGGTCTTAATTGAAAATCATTTGGAATTTTGGTCCTATTGTTGGTTTTATGGGAAACCCACTCATCTTGGCATTTCCTTGTTCGATTTTTGCAAGTTTGAGTGTGGAGTACCAATGTCAGTTTGGCAATCTTATCCCAAGCCTATCTTTCCTAAAAACACTCCATCTTATGCACACAAGTCTTATTTTGAAACTGAGGAGAAAGGGTTTAGCAGGCCAGAATTTCTAACGAAATCCTGACAATCGGATTATCCGATCAGACTTGCTCGGATTATCCGACTATCGGATTATCCGATCAAGTCAAGATCGGATTATCCGATTTGGCGGTTCGTCGCCTAAATAGAGCAGGGGTCGGGGTGAAGGGCTCAGTCGAGCGTTTCTTCCACCCCCGACCCTCTCTCTCCTCCAGCGCCGCCGCCTGCTCTCCCCGGCATCTCCGGCCGTCCCCAACTCCGGCATTTGGCCGGATTGGTGCTCCTCCTCCCCGGGAACCCATTCACCCAAGCTTTTTCCTCAATGGACGAGGGTAACTTCTTCTCTCTCATCTCCTAGGTGTTCCTCACCTAGATCTTTGTAAGAAGTTGTTTTGGCTGGTGGTAGTGGTTCCCCTTGGTACTTAGAACACTAGGCTAGCCCCCCTTATTGTCGATCTACTGCTAGACCTAGGACTTGAATCAATTTGTTGCTGCCAGATTCAGATCGGATATTCCGATTCAGTCTGAACCGGATATTCCGACCAGTCGGATTATCCGATTCATACTTACTCGGATTATCCGAAATTGCTCAGTGGTATTTTTCAGCCACATTTTGATTTGTCCAGGACTTAGTAGACTCAACTTAGGGATGCTCTCCTAGTGTACATTGTACCATTCCTTGCTCTGTGACTTGTGTGTACTCATCTATGCTATCCATCTATTGCTCTATCTCACAGGTGGTTCGAGTAGTCCTCCGAAGAAGCATGCTAGAAAAGACAAACTGCCATCCAAGAAGAAGCAAGTTGCCCATAAACCTTCGAAGAAGGGCAAGGAAACTCGCCCCAACTACTTGACCATGAACCCCGTTGACTATGCCCAAGTCCGTCAGTCCAACTGGTATAGGAATGTGCCAAGAGATGAAGATATTGAAGATCCCAACTTCTGGTGCATGGAGCAGATCTATATATACAATGACATCTATAAGCATTATCTCCACCCTATTCGCCCGATGCAGCCCTACAGAATGCGAGATATCAAGGCCAAGGCCAGTTATGCTCAAGCTGCAGATGTGATTGAACAGATGGGCATGGTTTCTCTCATTGAAAAGCAATGTCCCTACAATGTGCCACTGATTCTGCAGTTTTTCTCCACCTTGGTGATCGAGACTGACCATCAAAAGACCATGAAATGGATGACGGGTCGCACTCAGTGTACATCCTCCTTTGCTCGGTTGGCTTCTCTTCTTGGCTATTCATCCTACCGCAGCAACCTTCCTCCTAGTGGTTACCGTATGCACACTGTTGAGAAGCAAATAAAAACATAATGAAGGACATGTATGGGGCTGGTGGAATTATTGGCCAAAAACAGGGCCTCCTGCCCCTCTATGACCAGCTTGCGATCATCTTCCGCTCAACTATTGCTCCCAGTGGAGGTAACAATGACAATATAGTTGCTCCTCTTGCAATCTGCTTTGCCTTGCTAAAAAATTGTTGAGAATGAAGACCCTGAAGCTGATTTTAAAGTGGATGTGATGCATTTCATCTTTCGTGAGTTGTTTGACTCTATGGTCAGTGGGCTCACTATTCCTTATGCTCCTTACATCATGATGCTCATCAAGGACACTCTGAAGAACCACAACTTCAACCGGTATGATATGGAGCCCCATTCGTACAAGAGGGTTTATCAGAAGAGGAAAGAGGTCATTCCATCTTCTGCTGCAGCTCCTGCCCAGGTTCCTTCATGGGTGATGCTCGTCGTGGCGCCACCCGTCCGTCTCCGGTTCCTTCCTTTGCTCCGCCCAAGAATCTGAACTGGTTCCAGCGGAACATCCTGTGCATGAATGCGGACATCCGGAGGGGACAGTATGACACTTATCTTAGGCAGGAGAACATTCTCAAGCACCTTCCTCGCCTCGCAGATGACCCCCAGAGTCTGCTCCTCTCTCTTATGATCAGTGGAACGGGGCTCTCAGTTTCCATGGACTCAGCTTGAGTCTCATCTTCTAGAGACAGCTTCTGCTGGCCCTTCCCGGCCATCCTACACTCGTGCCCGTACTTATGAGTCTTCAGAAGAGGATGATGATGATGCCTCTGTCGGAGTGATCTACTTGGGCCGTAGCATCGCTCTTTTCCCTTTTTGGCGTTTCGATGCCAAAGGGGGAGAAGTAGTTCTATTAGGTCTCCGTGTGGGATTTGCATGGGTTTCGGGCACAAGCATATGCTTTTACCATTCTTGTTGCGCTTGTGTCCATTTATGTCGAACTTATTCGTGTTGTGTTTTCATGTGGAACTTATGTGTGTGAACCTTTGTGCTTAAGTTTGAGACATATGGATTTCTAATATGGTTATGAGTTGTATACTTGTGCTCTACTCTATTGTGCACAAGGTATAGTCCTCTCTCAAAGCTCAACCTATTTTGTATGTCTCCCATAAAATTTCCTATATAGTTTCCTTACTATTTGGAGGTGCCCTCTTCCTATATGTGTTGCATTTGTATTCCAATGCAATTTAATTATATGCACACACTCAGGGGGAGCTTCTCATGTCAAAGCTCGGGAATCTAGATAATATATCATTATGCTTTCCTTACAAATCCTAGTGTTGTCATCTAACACCAAAAGGGGGAGATTGAAAGGACATTTCTTAATCCCTTGTGTTTTGTGTGTTAGGCAACAACACTAGTGATGATTTAACATGTGAATCAAGTGATGTAGGTTTTAAGTGTGTAAAACATCTTTGCATCAAATCCAAAAAGGGAGTTGAAAAGAGCCAGTATTGTTGCTGAAGAAAATCGGATTATCCGATGTTGGAAGATTCGGATTATCCGATTTGCAAAGACTGCTGGAATTCTGCTAAGGACTAGAAGAAACTTCACACTGAAGATATTCGGATTATCCGAGTTGGGAAGTATCGGATTATCTGATGATCAGGATTTGCTCGAAATCTGCTAAGGACTGCAAGCAACCGAACACTGAGGTTCTCCGGATTATCCGATTGTGGTCTGCTCTGATTATCCGATTCCATCGGATAATCTGATGTTGACTTGGATCGGATTATCCGATTTACCTGTCTGCAACGGCTAGATTCTGGGAGCAGTATATAAAGGCCTTCTCCTACCTTGGAGAGGGCACCACGACCAGAACTGAATTCCTCACCATTGTTGAAAGCTTCATCTTCCTAGATCTCTCTCCCTACCCACTCAAACACCTTGTCCTTCTAGGACTTGGGAGAGATGGCCTAGATCTACACTTCCACCCAAGCGATTTGATTTTCCCCTCCGTTCTTGAGAGGGCTTGAAGCTTGTAAGTTCGTTGATACTTTGGATTGTCGTTGGTCGTTCTTGTGGCTTTGGGAGCCGCGGGGACTAGCTGGGAGCCTCCAATTAAGTTGTGGAGTCGTGCCTCGGCCTTGTGATTCTTGTGGCTTTGGGAGCCGTGGAAATTTGGTGAGAGCATCCAATTCAGTTGTGGAGTGTGCCTCATCCTTGTAAAGATTTGTTGCCGACCTCGAGGGCATCATATAGTGGCTCGTGGGACTCCTCATCGGAGGATAACACGAGGGAGATACGGTGTGACATATCAAGGCTATTCGGAGTTCACTTTGTGACTCCGCACCGCTCCAACGGAGACGTAGCTTCCATTGGGAAGTGAACTTCGGTAGAACATCTCCGCGTCACCGTGTGGTTATCTCTTAACCTTCCTTTACTTGTATTGCTAGCTTATCTTGTGTAGAATATCTTGCTAGCTCGTTAATTGTTCATCATATAGGATTGTTCACCTAGTTGCATATCTAGAGAACTTATATTTGAGCAATTCCCAAATTTGTATCAAAAGAAAATTTGTAGTTGCCTATTCACCCCCCCCCCCTCTAGTCAACCAACTCGATCCTTTCAATTGGTATCAGTGCAAGGTCTCTTTATTAAGGGCTTAACAGCCTAAAGAGGAGGATGACTAACGACGAGGAGTTAAAACTTGCTAAGGAACAACAAGAGAAAAATGATAAAGAACAACTTGAGAAAGAACTAAGTGAAGCGGGGATAACCCCTCCCGATGATAATGCCCCGGTCACCATGAAAGCCATGATTGAACTCTTTGGGTTCATGAAAGGCAAAATGGTGGACGAGGTGTTTACTCGGGTCATTAATAATCAAAATGCCTCCTCATCAACCGGTGTTTCTAACGTTGAGGCCTTGGTTGTTAAGGATAACAAAGATCAACCAAAAACTGGTGAGAAGCCTCCTCATAACTTTGCTCCACCTACTTCATATCTCACTCAAGTTCCACTCACTCAACCTCATATAACCAACCTAAGTAGGCCACCTCCTAAGCTTGATAATACTCGCTATTTCACTTGGAAGAAATCTATGGAGTCTTATTTTCGCAGCTCATTGGTGCATCTTTGGAGGGTGGTTCTAAATGGTTATACTCCGGTTGATCCCTCCAACTTGACAAGGCAAGAAGAGATTGATGAACAACTTGATGCTAATGCCAAGTACATCCTTGAGAGTGCCATGACCGCCCATGATGAAGATCAAGTGCGGAATCTCAAAACCACCAAGGAGGCTTGGGATTTTCTCGCATCGGTATATGAAGGAAATGAGGGCCTTCAACGCTCCAACGACGCCATCCTTCAACATCAAGTGGACAACTCACTAGTAGGGAAACCCTATATCAGTGGCGCACCAAATTGACATTCTGTGGCGCACCCCCAGAATTGCTGGGTGCGCCACAGAATTCTCGCCACTATTTTTTTTCTGTGACGCACCAGCCAGGTGCGCCACAGAAATGTCTGTGGCGCACCTGGCTGGTGCGCCACAGAATTCTGAAAAAATTCAAAAACTGAAAAAGAAAATTTAAAAAGTTTCAAAAAAAATCAAAAAATGATATAATATGAAAAATCCTAATTATTAGAATTATTTTCTGATTTTTTGAATTTTTTGAACTAATACCTTCCCGCTTGGTCACCCATCATCAAATTGCTCCAAACCTAGAACGCTTAACTTTTAAATTTCACCCACTTCACCTACCCTTGTGCAACTCAAGTTCTTATTGATATATTTCATATGAATCCTTTTAAGTCTTGTATGTGTATATGTTACAAATGTGTGTTTTTAAATTTCAGATTTTTCAAAAACTTCTAAACATTTAAAAGGAGATTCAAAAGATCCAAAAAAATTCAAAAAACTTAAAAAAAATTCAAAAATCCAAAAAAACCAAAAAAATCCTAAAAATCTAAAAAATCCAAATAAATAAAAAAATCCAAATAAATCCAAAAAATACAAAAATCCAAAAAAAAATTCAAAAAAACCAAAAAATCCAAAAAAGTAAAAAAGTCAACAATCTTCTTTGTTATGCATTTCTGTGTATTTTTTGGACTTTTTGATTTTTTTTTATTTTGCTACGAAAAATCGTCTGTGTGAAATAACTTTTTTTTCTTTTTGAATTTGAGCAATCTGTGAATTGCTGACCGGGTAAAACACGTTATTTCGAACTCGGATTTTTCTCACGTTTTTTTTTGGCATATAAAACGCGTTATTTCGACGTCGTAGGCAAAAGTTATGGCCGTTATAAGATTTCTTTTTCATTTGTTGCAGAAAAGGTCAAAATTCATATTTCAAAATTTCTACACCTACTAGACACTCATACCTAACTACATGTAAAAGGGTTATATTTATTGAAATTTTTATCATTTTCCTTTACTTCCTGCAAGACTAAAAAGACGATCCACGGGGGGTGGGGGGTGGGTGGGTGGGGGGGTGGGGTGGGATTTGAAAAATAATAATTCTCTGGCGCACCAAGCTCAAAAATATTACTTTCTGTGGCGCACCAATTAAGGGTGCGCCACAGAATACAACCTATCTATAATGGTTTTCCTACTAGTGACTTCATCATGCTAGAAGAAGAGACATCATCGGATCTCTTCCGAAGACTCACCAAGCTTGTTGTGGCATGTAGGGAAAATGGAAAGAAAGATATGGATGATGAATGGGTCAAAGCCAAGTTCCTCAAGACTATTGTTCCATACAATGAAAATATGGTGATGAATCTCCATACAAGAGCGGACTACAAAACAATGTCTCCCAATGACATATTGGCACAATTCGTCACTTATGATACCTTGAAGGCCACTTCCAAGTCTTCCATCAACCAAATTCGTGGCACAAATAACCTTGCCTTGAAGGCTCATGTGGAAGAACATCCAATATATGAAGAAAGCACAAGTGGTCAACATCCAAGATATGAAGAAACCTTGCCATATAGTCGGAGGTGGACGGTACGCTATGAATGCCGGCCGGTGCGCCATGAATGCCGACGCCGGTCAAGCTAGCTTATCCGCTCCGCCAAGCGGTCAAAGCGTGGGTCCGCACTGTCAGCGACAGGGGGGCGGACGCGCCCCCAAACCCGCCCCAGATATGGGCTGGGTTTGGGGTGTGCCGGACCGCCCGGTCGTTTCGGATGGCTATGGGGGCCTCCGTTGGGTGGAGGTTTTTGGGCCAAATGCTGTCCTGGCCTTTGGGGGCTCCGGTTGGAGATGCTCTAAGGATGCCATAGTGGATTTGTCAGTGGTCTCTACATTGGAATTTGGGGGGCTTCACCATAGTACTAGTGTAAAGATCAACAAGGAGGCATTGCTCGCCACAGGAGAATATTAAATACCCATATGAGCATCCCAAATAGCGCACAAAATATTGAGTATTTCGGGGCGCTGAACAACAAAGGGATAAGTTTGTCTTGGCGGGGTCACGAAACTGTCATTTGTATTTAGATAAAGGATTGGGCGGGGTATTAATATGCCACTGAGCATAATGAACACCTGTTTGGACATGGAGAGGCGGGAAAGTGAAGTTATATATGGTCGGGAAGGAAGAAACTGCAGCGCGCCAAGCACGGCATGTGCCAGTAACACCAAGGAAGTCATGAAACGAGCAGAATAGAGCAATGATTAGATGAAGCAGGCTTTCTGTAAGGTCTGCCCAAACATGCCGTTGAGATGAGGCTGAGGAGATAAAGCCCTGGCCGTGGCAGATTTTCTTAAGCGGCCTCTCTCCGACAGCAGCTTCTCTGTCACACAGAAAATTTAAGAACGATATATCAGATTCCAGGATCCAGAGATCAAGAAATGCAGTACGTAGGCTTTTACACCCATACTACTCACTCCGTTCGGAAAAGGATGTCACAAAAATGAACTATAGATAGACCATTTTTGTGACATCCTTTTCCGAACGGAGGGAGTACATGTTAAGGGAAACAAAGATAATAATTTCACTAAACATTAACACTTTCCACGCTAATATGTATATCAACATGCCACGTTCGAATCATAATAAAAATAATCTTTTTTAGTGAGCTATAATACATATTTCCAAAGCATGCCTGATGGGATGATATTTGTACTTTTTAGAGTATTCTGTAACATATCAAGTGACAAGAATAGCATTTTCAAAACATACAAGTGCCACAGATCCAGTTTTGGAGGACGAAGTAAAATTTTGGTATGGGATAACCGGTTTTATGGATCGACGAGTATATGAAAAACTGAAGTAGAACCGACGCTGATAACAATATGTGACAGGAAAATATCTAACTGCAATCAGTGTACCAACATAAATATATGCAGACTGTGGTTGGCATGCACTTTACACGACTGATCTAACTTTCTGCTTTACCCCAGAAAAATTGTTGCCAAACAGCCCGTGCACAAATCCTGCAATACACTCCCATCTTCATCCAAACAGCATCTATAATTTTTCATCACAAAACTTTCGCCAACCCCTCCTTTTGCATATCATTAATTTATATTATTTTTTTGAAATTAATTTCAGTAGCTAGCGTCACCACAAGATCAGTGTTTCTGTCCCGAGTGCCCAAGTATTGTGCAACGAAGCAATGTTATGTTCAATTCTGCGACTAAGAATCCATGCTGTAAAGATGGTTGATTCTAGTCTGGATCAACCACAGGCACTCAACAAACATGCATCGTGATCGGGAAGAGGAGAAGAAAAGGTTAGGGTTTTGCAGACCTAGTGGTGAGAGCAAGATCGGCGGGTGCCGCCGACGAGAGATCGGCCTCCTCCGGTGGGTCTGCGCCTCCGGCCATGAACGAGGCACTTCGGCTTGTGTCTACCAGAGAGGGCTCCTCCGCCGCGCCGCCTTTCTTCATCGGACGCGTCGGGGACGAAGAGCGGAGGAGTCGGCGGCGGAGCTGTTCGATGCGTGTAGGCGGGACTGTTAAATATTTGGTCGCAGCCTTCCTGCTAGCCCCAGCCCAGCACAACCTGCCGTGTACTGGACGTGCAGTGATTTGCTAAGCCCAGGTTGCTTCTTTTTTTCCTTCAAAGAGAAAGCAGATTGAGAATCTTTTTCGGTCTATTCGTGCCTGTAACGCTTGTTTCTGGTTATATTTGAAGTCGTGCAAGTGACCTTGGTGGCTGTGTGATGAATTGATGATTTCATATTTTGTTCTTGGATGTCTGAGTGAGTCGTATGTTGGAATACTGAAGGATTGTGAAAAAGTCCTACACGAGCATCTCTACCAGCTTTTATGTACCATCGAGAGGCAAAAAAGAAAATGAACGCTCTCCGGAGGGTTGGCTAAAGAATAGTCTAAATTTAAACACCGTACAAAGGCCCAACTGCTCAGCGAGGTCGCCGTAAGCTGTTGGTAGAGCTTTCTACATGATGAGCCATGCGTGCAATGGCGACAGACTTTCAGCTCTGTTTCTGTCATTTGGCATCTATACTTTGGTTAACCAATCCAGTAAACTATCACACTTCCAGCTGTCGCTTCTCTCTGCTTTCGCTAACGCATAAATTGTTTGGTTGATTTGTCGAAACCGTCTTGCCATCCCGCCCTGCTCAAAACTCTGGTCCGCTATACCAGCCCGGTCATCCCTCTAAAATCCGATGTTGGCGACTCACATCCCGAAGGCGGCTTTTCTAGCGATGTCGCGCTCTGCCGGGTAAGAATCAAATATCCATCTTTTGCTCGCGCTTTGTGCGTTGAGTTTGGTATTTCCCCCAAATCTAGCATGCAGGTATTGCATACATAGTTGGACCCACTTAGTATTAATATCAGTCAATCATCCTGTTAGTTCCTTGCCTATATAGTAGATAGCCCCTTCATCCTTTTTAGTTTCATTCTAAAAATTATATCGGCCATATCCTTTGAACCGAGTGTCCAATTTTTTTTATATATTTTGATATTTGAGTTTTTGGAGATGAAATTTTCAAAATAAGATCAATATTGGATACATTTTGAAAAGTTTTAAAATTCGACTACGAAATTGAATTGAAATTTCAATAAAATTAATTTATCAAATTCAATATTTTCATTCCGATGTGACATGCGTTCGAGTATAATAGGAATATCATGCATATTTCATTATGCTTTCTTGTGAGACCACAAAAATTTCATAAAAATTTCGCACAAGTAAAGATTTTCATTATGTTTTTAACACACCTTTTACAAATTTATTCCAAAAAAGATGAAACTATAATGAAAATTTTAAAACATTTACAAGAACATAATTGATTGAAACATAACTGAAATAATTCAAATATGTGTGCCATGTTTCTGAAATAACTGAAATTGTGTTGCAATTTTTCGGATGCACTTGAAATTTGTAACCTATGTGTAATGTGTCTCAGTAACTATTATACTCGAATATGTGTCATAACAAAATGAAAAGGTTGGATATGTTAAGTTCATTTCATTGAAATTTAATTTAATTTTAAATTTAATTTCATATTCATATTTTAAACATTTTCAAAATATATCCAATATTGATCCTGTCCTGAAGATATCGTCGTCAGAAACTGAAATGTCAAAATGCATCATAAATCGGACACTATTTAAAATAACCGTAGGGGAAGCCCCTACGGTAGTTCGGTCTAAAAAAAAATCGGACACTAGGTTCAAAAGATATGGCCAATACAATTTTCAGAATGAAATTAAATAGTATGGGTGGATTGAAAATAATGACTAAGAATCTCAGGGAACAATTGATGAGAAGAGTTATTGGTGAAAACACAACCACATGGGAACAATCTCAGGGAAATCACGATACATAGAGTGATACATAGAGCAATACAAGACTTGGTAGAACAGACTCACCAATCCCAGCGTTTTTGTGTGGTGGATTCTTACACGGAGGAACGCAACGGCCGGCGCACCAAGAAGGAGATGGCGGCGATGGCCCAACGGGCGGCGGCGAACCTGGCGTCCATGTCTGAGTGCTTCTTCGTTCTACCGCAGGGTGGGAGCCACAAGGGCAGCCTCGCCGGCCGGTCGAGGAGCTCTTTGTCGGGCAACTCGATGTACCTCCATGACGCCACCACGCCTCGGTCCCAGACCTGCTACGCGCGGTGATCTTCCAAGAAATGAGCCTTGCACCATCCTTGGCGACGACATCCTCCACGCCAACGGCCACGACATCCTCCGCGCCCACACCGACACCCACGGCCCCAGGTGGCGAGACCAACGGCGAGGACTTCATCGCCGGCACCCCCGGCGAGGGCTTTCACGACGGGGACAACATCGACTCTGCCGCCTGATTTGTCGTTCGTGCGCAGCGCACCATGCGCCCCTTTTTTGTGATGGCCTAGACTTTGAATTGGTGTGTCCTAGCTATGAATTTGTATGACCTACACTTCGAATTTTTGTGGCCTTTAAACTTTGATCCATTTGCACAATTTTAATTTGCAAAAAAAATTAGCTATGAGGCGTGTGTTTGGGGGCGGCGTTAGTTTCCTTAGGCAAGCTGTGTGAAACTTTCTGCTAGAAATTGATGTCGCACAATTACATTACCTTGTGGTTACAAAATGTGTATTCTCATATAGGAAAAAAGATAAAACACACACACTTGGAACTACGTGTTTTATTTATCTAGAAGAATAGACGGTCCAAATCCAAGTTGAAAAGTGGAACAAGACTAGAACCTGGGTAGTGAGTTTATACAACATTTGACTAACTATTGTTAGCGGATTCCACTGGCTGACAGTGGAATCCTGCCCAGGAACAACAACAGCCTTAAGCACAGCTTTTGAAGCTTGCTTCGAGCAACAAGAACGTCGGGAAATGAGTCAACTGCGGGAGCATCGAGAGCAAGCTTCAGCTGAAGAATTTGGGACAAGGGCAAGTGCAATCTAGGACTGACAGGACTCATGAGCATCTCTCTGAACTAAACTATCCTGTGCTCCACTGAACCGAAAGGGTTATTTAATATTTTCTTTTATAAGGAAAAGTGTAAGTGTTTCCACAACAACAAAGGAGAGGAGTAAAATAAGGGAGCCACATGGTACATAGGAGATGCGGACCAAGGAACATCAGAACATGATCGAGCAGTACCAACAAGTTCCAGATTTAATAGCAAGTCCAGCAAGGTCATATACATAATTCACTCCCAACCAAATTGTCACGAAACAGAGTTCAATATATATAAGACATAGCTAAATGCCCGTGCGTTGCAACGGCATAAAAATTCATACCCAAATATTTTCGCCAAAAAAGAAACCATGAGCTGAAAATACTTAATAGAAAAAGGATCTAAAGGGTTTAGTTTCTATAGACAGGGAAAGGGCCTAAAGGGTTATCGAATAGGAACCGGTCGAGTTTAATATGCCACCGCCCTAAACATCCCATCTTTCTATGCCACTGCCCTAAACATATCAAATATTTGCACATGCGTCAAATTTACTACTATGGTCCTAAAAACTCTATACCTGAGTTATGTCATCTAAACCGAGCAATTGAGCAAATGAAGCTGAATATCAATTCGGTTATATATGTAAATGTCATGATTTATCTCCTAATCTAATAAAAATTTCAGATAATATCAGATCGGTTATATAAGTACAGGCATCACAACATGGAATTTAGTCACAAAAATTATGCTGGTATAGCAAAGAAGTATATTGCACCATTGGATCAGAGTTGTTTTAGTTAAGGTTGACTTGGTGAACAATGGGCAAAATGCTCTGGTACATGTCATATCACGTGAATCAAATATGACTGCATGAATAACAAATGGAAGGGAATAACACACGGCAAGAAAAGGTAGCACATGAATGACAGAGAAACCTGAAGAGATGTAAAGTTGCCGTTAAAGTTCATATGAGAACATCAGCAAACAAACTACAATAGGATAAAATGACACTGATAGGTTTAATTAGATGAGAACTTCATGTGGGTGAAAACTGGAGCAAGCGACCAAACTGAACTGCATCAGGTGAAATTAAGGCAGGCGACCAAGCTATAGCTATGGCCTGTGGAGAGCGGGAGCTGCGGGAATCGTCACATCATCACGTCACTACAGTCTCGGCAGACAAATCGCGAATTAGCGGTTGCTTGCCTTCAGTTCGATGGGGCGGAGTGAGGCGAATACGCCTGGACGCCGAGCCACATGGCTCTCGGCGCCGACGGCATCTCCCCCTGATCCTCTCTAGCCCAAACATGGCCAGCCGCCGTCGCCCTCGTGCTACCGAGCCGCCACCGCTGCCTGACTGCTCTCTGACCGACGCGGTCGGTGCTGGAGGCCGCATGGTCTGTTGGGCGCTGCGCGCTCCCAGGAAGAGCAAACGACGGCGCTGTTAGTTGGGCATTACGCCGGCTGGACTGCGACGAGTCGGAAGCTCCACCCAGGCGTCAGAGCAGGCTGAGCTTGCTGGTCCGGTGACCTGGGCGTGGGGCGGGGTAGGTGTTCTGCCAGGGCGGCGGATCTGGCTGCCCCCGGTGATGCTGACGCTGGTTCACTTCAGACCACCGCAGCAGATTTCTAACGACTCCGCACGCGTATCCCCTGCTGTCCATTGCAGCGCCCTCGATGCCGTTCAGATCCAGCGAGTGGGATCTCGCAATTCGGGAGAGATTTGCGAGGGATGGGACAAGGGAGAGGCGAACGGGATTTGTGAGGGATTGAGGTCGCAATTTTTTTTTTGGGTGAGAAGACAGGCGAAGCGGTACCTAATTAACTTATGGAGGGCAGCGGTGGGTAATTTACTTGAACGTCAGGGGTAATTTTGGAACATTAAAAAACACACCAACACCTTCTCAAGCAATATTATATAGTAGAGATATATGTACCTAATGACATAGATGCCAAGTCACGAAACCAGATTTACTGATTAACTACAAAATCATAAAAACACCCCTTAGCAGGGCATGCAGAACACTAGACAAAACCACAAGCTTTCACTGGCTGCCGCTGCCGTAGAACAAGCTGGGGAGCACCCAAAAGTTATCCAGATACCCATCTCTCCTTTCAATGATGTACGACGCGGGGTGGGTTCTGCTGCATAATGACTTGCCAAGCTCTACCACAATCCAAGGTTCATTGGGATCTTCGGATTTGCTCGGAATGTAAATGCAGTTACTTTTCCCGCCCCATCTCTCCGGGCTCATGCAAGAAAATGTCTGGCTCCTCCTATCAGTGCTAACAAAGAGAGCCCAATTCTCCAGCTTCTCCACCCTAACCCACTTAGCTGGTTTGGCTGATAAGTCGAGGCGGAAGACACGAAAGCAGAATTTCTTATGGGAGCTATTGGATGCCTGAACAAGTCCGACAATGTCAACCACGAGAAGCATGTCACCACAGACAACTAACCATGGACGTTTAGAGAATCCAGCAACCATGTCCTCTCCCCACACAACTGGTAATTCCTGCATGCCAAGCTGAGGTGCCAAGGATATTATATTGAGCTTCTGATGAGAGTTCATGGCAAACATCTGACCTTTGAAGGATACAATCTGGAGAATGCATTCAGCAACAAGGGGGTGTTCTGTCCAGGCGTTTGCTCCAACCTGCCACTGGAATACGGACTTTCTCGAGAAAAGGAGCAGGCTCGAGTTGTGTGAAATTAGCGGAGCCATAAGGATGCCATAGTGGATTCCGTAGTGGTCTCTACATTGGAATTTGGGGGGCTTCATCATAGTACTAGTGTACACATCAATAAGGAGGCATTGCTCGCCACAAGAGAATAGTAAATACCCATATGAGCATCCCATATAGCGCACATAATATCGAGTATTTCGGGGTGCTGAACAACAAAGGGATAAGTTTGTCTTGGCAGGGTCATGAAACTGCCATTTGTAGTTTGACAAAGGATAGGGTGAGGGATGGCAGTGAGTATAATGAAAACCTGTTTTGACATAGAGAGGCGGGAAGGTGAAGTTATAAATAGATGGGAAGGAAGAAACTGCAGCACGCCAAGCACGGCAGGTGCTAGTAACACAAAGGTAGTCATGAAATGAGCTAAATCGAGCAATGATTAGATGAAGCAGGCTGTCTGTAAGGTCTGCCCAAACATGTCGTTCATATGAGGCTGAGGAGATAGACCCCAGGCAGTGGCAGATTTTTTTAGGCGGCCTCTCTCCGACAGCAATTTCTCTGTCATACAGAAAATGTAATAATAATATATCAGATTCCAGCAACCAGAGATCACAGAAACATAAGTAGTAAACGGTATAAATGCAGTACGTAGGCTCTTACGCCCATACTACATGTTAAGGGAAACAAAGATAATTATTTCACTAAACATTAACTCTTTCCACGCTAATATGTATATCAACATGCCACGTTCCAATCATAATAAGCTACACTAAAACAACAAATGGTTTGTTATATACTACAGCATAATCTCTTTATCTTTTGCAGAAATAAAGATAACCTTTTTTAGTGAGCTATAATATATATTTCCAAAGCATATGCCAGAGGGATGATATTTGTACTTTTTAGAGTATTCTATAACATATCAAGTGAAAAGAATAGCATTTTCAAAACATACAAGTGCCACATATCCAGTTTCGGAGGACGAAGTAAATTTTGCTATGGCAGAACGGGTTTTATGGATGACGAGGATATGCAAAACTGAAGTAGAACCTACGCTTATAACAATATGTGACATGAAAATCTATAATTGCAATTTGCAATCAATGTACCAACATAAATATATGCAAACTCTGGTTAGCTTGCACTTTACGGTTTACAGGACTGATCTACTTTTCTGATTTACCCAGAAAAATTGTTGCCAAAACGTCACTGCACAAATCCTGCAATACACTCCCATCTTCATCCAGATAGCATCTAGAATTTTTCATCACACAAATTTCAGTAGCTAGCTAGTGTCACCACAACATCAGTGTTTCTGTCCCGAGTGCCCAGTATTAGGCAACGAAGCAATGTTATGTTCTGTTCGTCGTCTCCCCCCTAGGCTAGTTCCACGGTCTTCCACTCCACCACCTGAGCATTGTTTGATTCTAGTCTGGATCAACCAAAGTCTACGACTAATAAAGTAATAATCCATGCCGTAAAGATGGTTGATTCAATTTTGGATCAACCACAGCCACTCAACAAACATGCATCGGGATTCAGGAACAGGAGAAGAAAAGGTTAGGTTAGGGTTTGCGGACCTAGGGGTGAGAGCCAGAGCGGCGGGTGCCGCCGCCGAGAGCTGGGTCTCCTCCGGCGGGTCTGCGCCTCCGTCCATGAACGTCGCACTTTGGCTTGTGTCTACCAGTGCGGGCTCCTCCGCCGCGCCGTCTTTCTTCGTCGGATGCGTCGGCGACGAAGAGCGGAGGAGGAGTCGACGGCGTAGTTTTTTTGTTTTTTTTAGAGCATCGGCGGCGTAGCTTTTTTTTTTTTGAGAATCGGCGGCGTAGCTGTTCGGGGCGCTCCTATATCTATACTACTATTAAAAGAGCAAACTTGTTGGGATACTTTAAATCTGGACCGTTCAATATCCGATCAAACAGTCCAGATCGTCCCAATGTTTGACAACTCAACAATGTCCGATTTTTCCCATTTTACCCTCCCACCAAATCACATAATACTACTAAATTGCCACTCATCTCCAAAACGCAGAGTCTACGGCAACCGCGCCCAGGAGCGCCAGCAGCAGCAGCACGGTCCCAGACCACGCGTTCACGCCAGCGGCCGCGTCAGAGCCGCCACCACCTAACAAAACGGTTCTGAACGCCGCCGGCCTACACGAGATTGACAACATGCCCGCCCGCCGGAAAAAAAATCAACACCGGAGACCTGATCGATCATGGCCCCGATCATCCCAGGCTGCTCCCACCGCATGGCCCGATCTGGACACCTGCCGCCGACCTGGCTGCTCGTGCTCCTTCGTCACGTGACCCTCCACGGTTTAGATCCAAACCGCTAGCTTCATACGATCAATCAGATCTAAAAGAGCAAACTTGTTGGGATACTTTAAATCTGGACCGTTCAATATCCGATCAAACAGTCCAGATCGTCCCAATGTTTGACAACTCAACAATGTCCGATTTTTCCCATTTTACCCTCCCACCAAATCACATAATACTACTAAATTGCCACTCATCTCCAAAACGCAGAGTCTACGGCAACCGCGCCCAGGAGCGCCAGCAGCAGCAGCACGGTCCCAGACCACGCGTTCACGCCAGCGGCCGCGTCAGAGCCGCCACCACCTAACAAAACGGTTCTGAACGCCGCCGGCCTACACGAGATTGACAACATGCCCGCCCGCCGGAAAAAAAATCAACACCGGAGACCTGATCGATCATGGCCCCGATCATCCCAGGCTGCTCCCACCGCATGGCCCGATCTGGACACCTGCCGCCGACCTGGCTGCTCGTGCTCCTTCGTCACGTGACCCTCCACGGTTTAGATCCAAACCGCTAGCTTCATACGATCAATCAGATCCAAACTAACTAGCTTGCGTGTATGTACGCAGAAACGAATCCACGTGCACACGAGCATAGCGTTCGGATCGGCGGCCGTCCTACTACTCCCCGTCAGCCATGACATGCTGGTCTTCAAGGCACTGATCTTTTTCATGTACAAGCCGGCGGCGCCAAGGGCTGCGACACGTACTGCAGGCAGAGCAGCGACCGGGGCGATTAATGGCGTATGGGTGATGAGTTGCACACACGGGGCCGGTGATGGATCAGCCGGCCGACTGTCGATGGTGTGCCTGGACGGAAGGATCCACTAGGCAGTAGGCACTGATGATGCGAAGCATCTTCCGCCGGCTGCACATCTTGGTATGCATAATACTGCCTACACTGAATTTCGTTTCTCTCAATTTTGATCTCTTATTTGTTGCGGATCCTGTATTAGATAGTGTTAAGTCCTAATCCTTTTCCTTTTGTTTGACATGTTCATTTTTTCCTTTTCTAGATCGGGCGTCTCGGATTTGGGTGTCAAAATGGTTTGAAAAACATTTAAATCATTTGATGCCGTCAAAGGTTATATAAGAATATTAAGATTTTTGAAAATAGTTTCTATTGAATATTTTAAAATTTGTATCATCAAAATATTATAATCATGCAGGTCATCCATTGGTCTATGGATGTTAAATCTTGTGGAGTATTTAACTGGAGATTCTTTTCTGACACTCCTCATCGTAAAAACGTAAATAGTGGATAATTTTTCTTGGTTCCTGTTTTAAAGTATTTTAGAACTAATAATTATAATATATGTTTATATCGTGAATAATATTGAAGACATGTGTGTTGATGTTACACACATTGTTACATCTTTGGACTATGAGACGTATTTAAGTGCCTCGGTAATAAAACTTGCTAAACACAAATATTATTCAAAAGATATGTCCATATAAAATATCATGAGACGCATGTTGCACGTGCATGTTTAATTAACTTGGGCGTTTTCACGATATAATTTGATTTTTGTCTTCCGTGCGTTGCACGGACATGTTTGTTATACTATTAAAAGAACAAACTTGTGTTGATACATTAAATCTGAGCCCTTCAATATTTGATTAACGGTCCAGATTACTCCAATATTTGACAACTCAACATATCTTTTCGTTTTGTGATAATTACGGGATTTGCCACCGCTAAAAACAAAACGTTCTGCATTATTGCCACCGCAAAACGTACAACAGCTTCAGACAACGGCATGGCGGGGGACGGCGCGGCGGCGGCGTACGGGCTGTACCAGTGCCGCGGTACCTGGATTACGACGACTGCGTGGCGTGCATGCGGGGCTTCATGGCCGGGGGCAACGGCACGGCCGTGATTCCTTGTACGGCGTCGTCAGCGGCACGATCCCTCTCAAATCCTAGCTGCCCCGCGGTCGGGTCCGGCCCGAAGGGCGACGAGGCGGCCGCCCGCCGTTGGCCTCTCCACCCCTGACACATCGCAAGCTCGCACGGTGGCACCTCCGTCCTCAGCTAGCCCCGTCTGGCACCTCCATCCTCAGCTAGCCCCGTCTGGCCGTCTCGGCCAGCTACATGAGGCCACCGGCATCTCCGGCACCAAGGCTGGCGAGTGCCAGCATGGGGCGTCCAGTGTCACCGGCGAGGCAGCAGAGGCCGGCACAGGTATTAATGATGTTTACTGCCTTTTGTACTTCTGATATTATGGCAGGAATTCCAGTAATAAACAATCCAAACTTCTACCAAATATTATGAATCATTCTCATTTATAATATTCTTGTTGATGTAATTTTAAATAATTAATTTTCTATTGTGATATACACATCTCGGAAAATTGGCACCGAGAAGAAGAAATATTTTCCTTCTATAACTTACGGCTTGATACACATGTTTTGTTAAACTTTGTTCAAATTTGCAATGAATGGCCAAGTCAGTTTATGTTGACAGCTTATTGATGATGTGTTTTCTAGGTTAATTGAAGACAATACAATATGGGGCCGTCGAATGTCAACTCGTGCGGCGGACTTATTTTACCGGACATTTTGTGAGCCACTGAGTGTGATGATTGATGTTATGGTAATGTATTCAAATTTTGAATTTTTCCTTAATGTTCTTGCAATATATGGAAGAATTTTAATACTCCTAAAAGGGATATAAATAATGTCAATTGTTGCAAATGAATGTTACGAATACAAAAATTATGTTTTTTTTCAATAATGTACAAAATAGTACTAGAAAAACTTTACAATCAACCATTCAAGATGAAAGCATTGTGCAAATAATTGATAGTAGTCTATACTACTATTAAAAGAGCAAACTTGTGTTGATACATTGAATCTGAGCCCTTCAATATTTGGCCAACGGTCGAGATCGCTCCAATGTTTGACAACTCAACACAAATATACTTTTGCCCATTTTACCCTCCCACCAAATCACATAATACTGCTAATGCCATCGTACCGGTTTGTTTTATTTCAACAGACCTTCTTCGAGCTCGTCCCCGGAGCGCCCCTTTCTGCACCAGCAGCACACATGCCGTCGTGCACCAGCTCGGGCAGCTTTGGTGGCTCCGGCGATTTGGGGATGAGAACGAGCAGTTGCGGCAGGAGAACTCGCGGCTAAGCTCTGCAATAACATCTTCATCCTCATGTCCAAGTACACCGACGAGGCCCAGCAGCTCGATGCCTAAGCCGCCGCCTCCGTCGAGACGGAGGCTATGCCGCTCGTATCTCCGTCCGTGCTTGACCTCTTGCCTTCGTGTTCGGACGCTCCCGCGGCCGACATGGAGGACGAGGAGGATAAGATGAGCGCGAGGCTCTTCGGCGTCTGCATCGGGCGGAAGCGAATGCGCCATGACGACGAGGACCCCGCGAGGCGAGGAACGGCGGAGGTGAAGCCGTCCCCGATGGACGGTCACATGACGGAAGCGCAAGCCTAGCCCATCTACCGGCTTAGGCCCGTGTACCACTACCACCCCTATCCGCGCCTACAGCAGCTCCTATCTCAGCGACAGGTCCAAATCCAGGTGAGCTGGGCCCAGGGTCCTGCCATAAATTAATTATTAACTACCTTATTACTAATCCAGTATTATTAGTTACGGAGTACTCAAGTAAAAAGAGGTTACGAAGCACTTATGAATGGCGTCTACTAGAAACTAAAAAGAGAGGAGTCTTGTATGTTATGAGACTCCAGTTGCTTCGTAAAGTCTCTCGGGAGTTTTTCATTATCTCCTTCCTGTAAATTAAACAGGGCATAAAAATCAAAACAGTGGTCCACTTATGTGATGGGATAAAAGAGTTTTGGCGTGTTCTTCTTGCGCACTTTGCAACCTCAGCTGTAATAAGATACTACGAAGCCAGTTTCAAAATAAGTACTTGGAAGCCCGCAGAGCACCCGTAGTTCGTTCTTAAATGAGCTTGTTTTGATGAGTCGGTTGCAAGAAAATTTTCATCATAAATAAGGAAAAAGTCCAAAATGACCCTCAAGTCACAATTCCCAAAATCGACACTCTCAACTCTACAATGCCGGTCTAATTTCAACCCTGACAGTGTTTCCTAACAGGGATTGTCAACATGGCAAGTGAGCCCAGGATTGCTGAGAGAGAGGCTGCGCGTAGAAGATTGTGAAGACGTGCGTTGCACGTACATGGCAATCGTGAATCGCGATAACGCCTAAAGACTCCCGCTGATGGGCCGGCCCAGATAGAGTGCTGTCCTTTCCTTTCCTTATCTTTCTTTTGCTGTTCTTTTTTTCTTTTCTTTTTTCTTTGTTATTTTCTTTTCTTTTTTCTCTTCCTATTTCAATTTTCTCTTCCTATTTATATTTCACTTTTAGATTATAAATTTTATGAAAAATGACGAGGTACATAAGAAATTATTATTTGCATGGTTTAAACAAAATGTTCATAAGAATAAAATATCGCGTGGTTAAAAAAAATATTCGCGATGTCTTCAAAAAATGTTCACATGCCACACAAAAATGTCATGCAGTACGGAATAATTGTTCATTATATTAAAAAGTTATTCACGATGTTCATATGTGAAATAAAATGTTCATATAGTATGGAATAATCGTTCATCTGATTTAAACATTGAGATAAAATAAAAATATTTACAAGGTTAAAAAATATTCATTAGGTTAAAAACATTGTTTGTATAGTTTCTAAATAAAAAATCCACGGGGTTTTAAGAAAATGTTCATGACATTAGAAAATATGCGTATAATTCAAAAAATAACTCATGTGAAAAAACTATTCACATAGTTTAAAATAATGGTTTACGAGATTCAAAAATTTCACATATTACACAAATAAGAAATTCATGTGATTATCAGGAAAAAAATCATAAAAATGTGTTCACCAGTTCATGAAAATTGTTCAGGATTTCCAAATATACATGTTTTACATAATAAAAAACATTATGATTTTAAAACAAAAATTTAATAATATAAATAGGAAACAAAATTGAATAACAAAAAAGAATAGTAAAATAGCTAAAAAAGAGATACAAAAAACAGAAAATAAAAAGGAAAAGAAGCAAAAGAAAAAAACAGAAAGAAAAAGTGAGAAGGATCGAAAATAAGAAAAAGGAAAAACAAGATGAAAAACCATACCTCGGTCAGCCCAGGAAGCCAGCGCTTCACGCGTCGCCCCTTATTTTACGCAGCGAGCGTCAAATAGGGTTTGACAGTTGTTTGGTGTGTGTAAGCGTGCCTACTTAATATTTGGTTGCAGCCTTCCTGCTAGTCACAACCCAACCTCGTGTACTGGAAGTCCAGAGATTGCTAAGCCCGAATTTCCTTTTCTCCTTCATCTTCTACTGGTTTGATAAAATTTGTTTTTTCACTAAGCGAAATTTGCTGTTGCACCATATCATATCTTCCACTTGAGTTTATTCACCGACAGGGAGTCGGGTTAGTACCTTTCGTTGCGTCCAACTCATGGTGACGTTAAGTGTGGTGACGCTGGAAGGAGCTACATGGTGACTTTAGCACTGGTGACATGCGAGCGAGGCACACACCATGGCCTCAACTTTAGTAACAGCGCGAGCAAACGACTGCAGGAATCCACCAAAAATTTGTGCCGCCTAAATCGACGAAGCTACGCCACACCCCGCTACCGTCGTTGATGAATTCGACCGACAACACATCGTCCATGTCCGACGACCATGCGGGTTCAGCCCTCGCCTAACAGCTCGGCATCAGCCTCTACCAATCATCAAATGTGATGATTATGGGCGATTGGTGCGGTGCTAGGTCTCGAGCATGAACAAACGTTCCAGATGGGTTTTCTACAAGTGTGAAGTAGACAAAGTGAGTGCTATTTTATGCCCTTTTTCTTCATATTCTACGCAATTTAACACTCATTGTTTGCTTAATGTTGTGTAGAAAGGTCTCGTGTTTTGGAATGGGAAGAGGAGTACATTGATATATTGATCGACAAAAATGCATTGGATGTTGGTGCGCTAGTTATAGATTAGTTATAGATGAGACTACATAGAATGCAAGAATGGTGAAGCTCTGTTGATGTCGAGGGGGGGGGGGGGGCCTCCCCCCAGCCCAATTTTTTTCTTGATTCCTACTTAGTCACTTGCTAGATTAAAAAAAAATCAGAGCACTTGGCCCCCGGAGCTGCATCTGTGCAATTAGAGAAGTACGCGCCATTAAAATTGTGTTCGTAAAAGAACTAGAGCACGGGCCACCACAGCAACAACGACCAGAGGAAGAGCAACGACCATCAGACTATGCAGATCCGCCGTTGAGTCATCAGTCACGGGTCTGATGGCATTCATCCCCTCTACCAGTTCACCTCTTCCTGCTTGATTTGGCAACAAATTATTTGTAAGTGGTGAATTGGTAATCTAGTTAGTTTTTTCAATTTCAGTACGAGCGTATCCTCCTCAATCCCAGGTTACTAATTGTGGGTTATTTTGTTGTTTGAACTGCAAAAAATTGGCTTAATTTCTTTTGTCATTCGTCCCCCTCCCCCCTCTCCCCCCCAAACTTTTTTCAAGCTCCGCCACTGAACACAATGTCCAAGATTGAAGAGGCAGAGAATGAACAGTGCAAGCTAGAAAAGCCAATGGAGAAGAGCTACGGTGTAGGTGATGAACATAAAGAGATAAAAAAGTATTGATCGGACTTGCATGAGTAGTCAAGAAGGTTGTGTTTTGATTGAAGCTCGTAATTTTTCATATCTTTTCTTTGGACAAGTTCTCTTAGCGGGAAACCGGTGAATATGTGACAAGATGTCATTTAATGAAGTAATTGAGCAGCAAAGTTTAAATCGATGGCCCAAATGTAAATGAATTTGTGTCAAAAAAATTGAGAGTTAAGTTTTAGGCTTCACTTTTTTTACTAAGAAAATATAAGGAGTTGAGAGGGGCCATATACCCGTCTCAATTTTAGGGGTTCGGCTAGAAATACCCTAAGTATAGAAATCGCCCGGACGATCTCGCGTCACACACAAGTGCCCTACACACAACATCATACATGCATGGGTTAGCCTCGGTGTGGTGTACGGTATTTTTTTTACGTTGAGCTTTCGTTTTGGGTCCGCCTCCGCCTCCCAACCGACATGCCACCATGAAATTTCCTCAATCCACCCGGTAGTGTTGTTGGATGTATGCCCAAAAAGCAATGAATTCAAACATCTGATTCATAAATTATGATTTGTAATCTCTATGCTATAACTACGGTGGTTTCTGAATACGTGATTCAGGGGAAAGCTCACTCGTACGTGTAGAGAATATGAACACGTAAAACATACCCTAGTTCTTTTACGACTAATTTGTTGATTGCTTGATGACACTGCTTTCCTAGTCATGAACATTGTTTATGTCAGCATCAATGAGTGGCATATTATTGGATAATAATATGGCTGGGTAACCCAAGTTTTGGTATGCTAAGAGATTCCGTTAAATTGTCTTTTTGTCCTTAGCTCTATCACAGTGAGGTTATTATATAACATGTCCTATAACCATGAGGTTATTATGGTTATGCATACTGGAATAGTTACTTTGGTACTGTCTTAACCATGGCCGTAACTGGGTGGGAAAACGACAGTCACTGGGTGATTCCAAGGTGTGTGTATATCCTAATGTTCTGAGTTGGGAAATTACTCCTCGGTGATTAGAGAGATACGCCCTAAGCCCTCTCGGTATTATAAAGGTATCCAATACATTCTGCAGACAATGCATGGTGAAGTTACACCGTGTGGGATATCATAATACTGAAACGAGTAAAGGAAACTTGCCGGTTAACGAGATAGACAAACATGTAGTGAATCAATAATTGATTCATGGCAACATCACGGATCTATATCTCGGGTGAAGTTTTGGTATCGCGAGTAATGGGAATGATATATTAAATGACCACCAGGTTCAACAGAGTGTCTTTCGCATAACGGTAGCAGTTATTCAGGTCGTCCCTGGATCTGACCCTGGCCGGTGATTGGATGGAGACATCCGATCATAGCTACACGTTATCGAACCTGTAGGGTGGACACGCTTAAACTAGGATTGGTTAGTTGTGTATTTTGGTTGGTCTGGAACATGAAGAGAGTTTCACTGGCATGGTGTCTGCGTGATAGATATGGAAATATCGGAGAGATTGTTTTGTGATAGAAGTTGCTATCACGGTCGGAATTATTCCCAGGGTTTATATGTAAAGAAAGATATTTGTCCAGAGTATTTTGTCAGCGGGCACTGGGTGTCTCGGATCATATAAAAGGTGTTTTATATGATAGGTAATTAATTCGGTGAAATATTCTATAAAATGATATTCAAATAAGAATTAATTAGACAAAATATTATTTAATTAAATATTAAATTATTTAATTGATAAATAATTATGGAAAATATTGGAGCCCAAAATGGGGCTACCAAGATGGGCCCTAGGGGCCCACCAAGGTAGCCGCACCACCATGTGGTGGTGGTGGGCAAGAGCGTTGAGGGGGGGGGGAAGTTCCCCCCTAGCCGAAACACTAATGGACCTTTGGCCCATGGGGGACGACGACACGCGACGGCCAAATGCCGGCCGGCCTAGGTCGGTGCGACCCAAGGCGGGCCCCACCTAGCGGTGGCGACGTGGCGGCCAAGGCAGCGGCGCGGCGGGCCGTGGTGGGCCCGACGCGCCTAGGTCGGTAGACCTAGGGCGGGCCCCACCCGACGGCGGCCAAGGAGGAGAGGCGGTGGGGGATGGGGAGTTGGAGTCCTACTCCAACTCCTCCTCCCATGCTGAATTGGGCAAGGGGAAAGTTTCCCCTTGTCCAAGTTGACTTGGACTAGGAGAAAGGTTTCTCCTTCCCCAAGTCCCTCCACCCCTTGGGCCATCTATATAAACCCCACCCCTCCTATTTGGAGGACACACAATAGACACACAATTGTCTCTCAAGTTTAGAGCTCTTCTAATTGGATTAGAGGAACCTCTAATTAGAGGCAACCTATCCGACTAGACTAGATCTAATCTCTCTCTCTCTCCTTCTCATGTGTTGAAATCTCCACCTTCATATACACCAGTAGTGATTCAAACTTGGACGGCGAAGCCCTGCTGAACCTTTCCCGGTACGCGTGCAAGCTTTCGGAGGGGTTATCCGTTGAGAAACGGTTGGCCCTCACTCTGCTGGATCAAGGTGACAAGGCGAAGGAGGAGGAGGCGCCGGAATCTCTCTACCAGGCTTGGTTGAGGGAGACGGCGACATGCTGCATCAACTATGTAATCAACACTTCTTCCGCAACTTCGGTGTTTGTAACGTATTCTATCTAGATCTATGGATCTTCGTATTCACTTGTATCTTTGACGAGGTGTGGACTCGGCAAATCCCTGGGTTGTGTACCCCGGGTTGATTGACGGGGAGAGAGATGGCGCGCTGGTAGTTCCGTCGGCTGACAAGTAAGGATTTACCCAGGTTCGGCCCCTCATGGTGAGGTAAAGACCTACATCCTGCTTGTCTGATCTGTATAGATGATGATGATATTACATGGTGGCCGCGAGGGCGATGAGAGACGTGGTCTCGTGGGGGATCCGGTTTATGGGGTGCCCCTGCCTGGCTTTATAAAGGGAGCCAGGTAGGGTTTACATGAGGTTCTTGTCTTGTACTCCAAGTTGTAGTTTATTGGGCTTCATGGGCCTCCAGGTGCTAGGCTGCATCAGGTACGCCAACGGTCGGGTGCCCGGAGGGTATGCCCACGTCAGGAGCCCCCGAGTGTCTGGTCGATACGAAGAATCAGGCAGAAACTCAAAGCAGCATGTCGTGTAAGCGTAGTCGATGCGTCGGGTAAGTACTCTTTCCTCCTGGGCACGCCGTCTTTGTTCCTGAAAAGGATAGTTAAAGAAATTCGACTTCGGCCGTTGAGGGCTTACAGAGCATGCTTTAGTCGGTAATGTTTCGACTGAGTCTATCGGGAGCGCGAACAGTGCTCCCGATGGGAGTAGCCCCCGAGATTAAGCTGAATTGCTTGTAATTGAGGTTAATCTCAAAAAAACCTCTCTCAGTCGAAAGAAATTTCTGAAACCCTCCCGATGGGAGTAACTTAAGGAATCACTGATAAAACAGAGTCCTTTTTTCAGCCTGTGGGCTTACTATATGTTGCAGTTTTCAGCCTGATGGCTTACTTATGGACCTCGAATGAGTTTCGAGTGTTCGCTCAGCCTGACGGCCTACTTGTGGAACTCGAATGAGATTCGAGTGCTCATTCAGCCTGACGGCCTACTTGGTGGACTCGACAAACATATCGAGTATTTACTCAGCCGAACGGCCTACTGCGTTGTTGGACCTGTATGGCGCAGCCCCCGAGTGTTCGAGTGCGGCCTAGGTTTTCGTGTTGGACCTGTATGGCGCAGCCCTCGAGTGTTCGAGTGCGGCCTAGGTTTTCCTGTTGGACCTGTATGGCGCAGCCCCCGAGTGTTCGAGTGCGGCCTAGGTTTTCCTGTTGGACCTGTATGGCGCAGCCCCCGAGTGTTCGAGTGCGGCCTAGGTTTTCTTGTTGGACCTGTATCGCGCAGCCCCCGAGTGTTCGAGTGCGGCCTAGGTTTTCTTGTTGGACCTGTATGGCGCAGCCCCCGAGTGTTCGAGTGCGGCCTAGGTTTTCTTGTTGGACCTGTATGGCGCAGCCCCCGAGTGTTCGAGTGCGGCCTAGGTTTTCTTGTTTGTGGCCTGTGCGGCGCAACACCCGGGAGAGCATCAGGTGTGGCCAAGGCGAATTTCTTTGTGGCCTGTGCGGCGCAACACCCGGGAGAGCATCAGGTGTGGCCAAGGCGAATTTGTTTGTGCGCGCCGGACCGGAGTCGACGCGGCGGAGTTGTGCCGTAGAGGCAGTCGACGCGGCGTACCGGAGTCGACGCTTTGTGCCGTAGAGGCAGTCGACGCGGCGGACCGGAGTCGACGCGGCGGAGTGGTGCCGTAGAGGCAGTCGACGCGGCGGACCGGAGTCGACGCGCCGGAGTGGTGCCGTAGAGGCAGTCGACGCGGCGGAGTTGTGCCGTAGAGGCAGTCGACGCGGCGGACCGGAGTCGACGCAGCGGAGTTGTGCCGTAGAGGCAGTCGACGCGGCGGACCGGAGTCGACGCAACGGAGTTGTGCCGTAGAGGCAGTCGACGCGGCGGACCGGAGTCGACGCGGCGGAGTGCTGGATGCCGATCTTGGCGAGTTGTGGATGTCGTAGTGGACGGAGTTGACGCCGTGAAGTGCGACGGAGGGAGTCGAAGCGGCGGGCCGGAGTCGACACGGCGCGGGCAACGCTCAGCCCCCGAGTCCCTTATCAGGCCAGCGAAGGGAAGTCGACGGTGCCAAGTCGATAAAGGCACTCGAGTCGCGTGTCGAGTGCAGCGATAAACTTGTCGTTGACAAAGCGCAAGCCCCCGGGAGTCGGAGGTGGAGTCGATGAAGGCGAAGTCGACGAAGGCAGGGCCGCCAGCCCCCGAGTGTCGGAGGCGGAGTTGATGAAGGCGAGGCCGCCAGCCCCCGAGTGTCGAAGACGGAGTCGACGAAGGCACCCGAGTGTCGGAGGCGGAGCCGATGAATGCGAGGTCGCCAGCCCCCGAGCGTCGAGTAGTTGACGTAGACGCTTGGTTGTTGAAGAGGAAGTCGACGCAGCGACCAGCGAGTCCTTCCACATAATCGTTGTCCTCGTATAGTAAATAGAACAATTAATAGATGAAATAAAATATTGATTAGATATAATCTGAAAACGGCGTGAGATTGATCGGTTGCCGATGAACGCGCATGCAGCCGCCTCCGCGTGGACACGCGCAACTCGCGGCAGGCCAGTGCTGGACTGACGTGGCGATGGAATCTCCGTTTCGCATCTCCGAGCTGACTCGTGCGAGCGTCGATCCGGAGTTGATGATGATGTCGAGGACTGTCGTGCTAGCCGCGGTGGACGGGGTCGACGGTCCGTCGTGTCGGTGATGATTGAAGCCGATGTGCTGGCGGCCCAAGCTGATCGCGGCCGCAGGGATCGATGAGGCCGAGGAGTCGAAATTTGTCCGCAGTGCACCACCGCGTAGCTGGAGCTGACCACGGCGATGGTCGCGATGGTCGCCTCCTTGATTTTCTTCTTTTGCTTTGGCATTCACGTAACTTGCCTTGATTTGCATGCACGTGATTAGCACTGATCTGGCCGCATAATCCATGCACATGTGCGCAGCCGGACGGATCGGTTGCTTGCTTTTCCTGTTTCTTGATTGGATGGGATGTAACCAGCTCGGCTTTGTGTGCGCGTGTAGCTTCTGTCCACGGTGAAGCCAAAGGAGTTCGTGTCGTAGTCGCCGAGATATCGAGTCCCAACTCGTACGGTGTTGCATCTGTTTAGATTGGATCGCGCCAGCGTCTACATGGGACGCCTCCGCCAGATTGAATCGTGCATGCCGCCGCCGCACGCCGAGCGTATAGACGGATCGCCGCCGACAGATTGGATCGCGCGTGTGGCGCACAGAACGTCACCATCAGTTGCAGCGCTGCGGTTGTTTGTCGATGAAGATTGGATCGCGCTGGCGGTGCACGGGCCGTCACCGTAGTTGTCGATGGAGATTGGAGCCGCCGAAACGTTGAATCCAGCGCGCGTTCTTCCCACAGACGGCGCCAATTGACGAGGTGTGGACTCGGCAAATCCCTGGGTTGTGTACCCCGGGTTGATTGAGGGGAGAGAGATGGCGCGCTGGTAGTTCCGTCGGCTGACAAGCAAGGATTTACCCAGGTTCGGCCCCTCATGGTGAGGTAAAGACCTACATCCTGCTTGTCTGATCTGTATAGATGATGATGATATTACATGGTGGCCGCGAGGGCGATGAGAGACGTGGTCTCGTGGGGGATCCGGTCTATGGGGTGCCCCTGCCTGGCTTTATAAAGGGAGCCAGGTAGGGTTTACATGAGGTTCTTGTCTTGTACTCCAAGTTGTAGTTTATTGGGCTTCATGGGCCTCCAGGTGCTGGGCTGCATCGGGTACGCCAACGGTCGGGTGCCCGGAGGGTATGCCCACGTCAATCTTCATAGTAGATCTTGACATGTTGCGTAGTCTTTTGATGAATTTTTTAAATTTCCGTGCACGCAACCCAATAAGTGATTATTGGGAGATGGGGTGTCATGGGGATGAGTTCAGACTCGCTAGATCTGCCTCGGATACGCCGCCGACAAGATACAACGGCAAGGTCGGTGGTTGAAGTAGAGTTTCTCTAGTAAATTGCGATTCTATTCGATACCGCATACGATTTGTTTGAGGTGTTGCAATCATACTAGCGAGGTGCTGCAACGATTATTGTGAGCGTCCGTTTCAAATGTTATTATGAGCAGCTGCGAATATTATCGTTCCGTGTTTCGGCTTTTTCAAGAGACTATCAGCGGGGATTTCGATGTATACTCAAATTTTCTTTTGTTGCATATTCAATTTCTACATCCCCACCCCTCCCACCTCTCTCGTTTCCTCCGCTCCTCTCCTTGAGAGTCGCCACCAAATCCCCGGCTTGCTCGGCTCGCCTCTCCGGCGGCGCTGCCGTCCGGCGTCGTGGAGAGAGTAGAGCGCGGGTTGTACAGAGTAGTTTAGGTAGTTTAGTAGATGTAGCTTTGTGTGCCTATATGGCGTTTGGCTCCGTGCTGACTGAGAGTAGGTCGGTGGATCGCTGCGACCAGATCCGCCGCGCCGGAGTCTTCTTCGTCCTTGCTACGCTCCGCCGGTGGCAAGCGGTGCTGCAGGTGATGGCGATGGAGCTCTGCATCTCTCCTAATAAGGTTCGCAAGGGAAGTTTTGAGGTCGGGCTCTCTGGCCAGCTCTGGCTTCATGTCGCTCTTCTTCTCCTCGCAACTCTTCCGTGGTGGGAGTGGTTGGTGGAGATAAGATCTGGCAGCTTCTTCAATAAGGCCAAATCCCTGGTCATTAGCCTATCTCTCCATGATTTGTCTCCTCTAGCTAGTGGCACGAGCTTGGAGTTTGAAGGCGAATCAGTGCTGCTCTGTTCGCTGGAGGCCAGGTTTGGTGGTGTCTTCGATTCTGCCTTAGTTGTTCTTCAACGCCGCCATGGTCGCGGGAATGAAGAAGATGAGGCTCTCTCGGCGGCTCCACGAGGAGATTGCAAGGCTGCTGACTACGGAGTTCATCAACGGCGGCAAGGATTTGCCACTGTTACCTTTGGCCGAAGTGGCTACTCCGTGCCATGGCTCCATGGCTTCTTCAACCTCCAGGCCGATGTGCCAGTGCGGAGGCCCTACTTCAGTTCCGCGGTGGCGCTCTACGCCACTCCATCTCCAAGTGGTTTCGTCCCCGGCGATGGTGCTGGTGATCGCCGCGTCGAGCTGCTTGTGCGCGGTGGAGAAGGACTTGATTGCATTCCTTTTTTCTTCGTGCAGGTCTTTTTTGTAAAGTTCAAGGGCTTGGTTGTAATTTTCCTGTTTATTTTGGTCCTTGTTGTAATTTGTATGCCCACCGCTTAATGCAGCATGGACCCTTCGGGGTCCGTCTCCATGTTCAAAAAAAAAAAGCATGGTTTAACCCACCTTTTGGAAAAAAAGTGATACAACAACATTGTAATACGTAGCATATTTTTTTGTGTGTGGTGAGAGTCATGCTGCCTGGCGTTGTCAAAGAAAAGCTTCACTCGCACGATAGGGAAGAGTACCGAGTACCGGAGTGTTTGCTGCAGGAGAGGAGCCGTACGGCACACTCGCAAGCCGTAACAGCTACAGCAACGGTACACACGGCAACGGCCTCCATCGGCCGCATCACCATCCACACGATCCCTTTCCACTGCTACCACTGTACTTGTACCACTCCACCGCGGTACACTCCACGGACCACGGCGCACTCCACCCTCCAGCGATGTCCGCCCACCTCCGCCTCCTCTCCGCGGCCGCGCTCCCCCTCCCCTCACCGGCCTCCATCCGCCGCGCCCGCCCGCTCCCTCCCGCGCCCCCGCTCACCTCCACCCGCCTCTTCGTCGCCCGCTCGCGCGGCCTCGGCCTCTCCCCGCGCGCGGCCCGATGCGTCGCCGTGTTGAGCGCCGCGGAAGGGGGCGAGCTGGAAGTCGTGGGGGAGGAGGAGGGGGTGATGGCGCCGGACGCGGGGATATGGGAGCAGGTGCGGGACGTGGTGGTGTTCGCGGGGCCGGCGCTGGGGCTCTGGATCTGCGGCCCGCTCATGAGCCTCATCGACACCATGGTCATCGGCCAGACGTCCTCACTCCAGCTCGCGGCACTAGGGCCTGGGACCGTCTTCTGCGACTACCTCTGCTACATATTCATGTTCCTCTCCATCGCGACCTCCAACATGGTGGCTACCTCCTTAGCTAACAAGGTGTGTACACTTCTTCTTACATTAGTAACCTGTAGAGTTGCAATGAAGTGTACTACGGGTGATGAGACAGGGATTGTCAACTGGGCACATACATACCGTCTTGCGCAATATTTATTATTTAATCTAATTCAGTTGCAGCTACTATATGCAGGATGAAGAACTTGCACAGCATCAAGTATCCATGCTGCTGTTTGTAGCTCTTGCTTTTGGGATAGGAATGCTTTTGTTCACTAAGATTTTTGGGGTTCAAGTATTGACTGGTAAGTCTTTGAAAGAAGATGGTCTATGGGCTTGCACCTATCATCTTATTTGAAGTATTGGGCATTTTGTATTTTCAAACCAAGCGCTGGAGGAATTATTATATTTGTCATTTCCTATTAGTTTAGTTGAAGAGCCACTCCTCCTAGACTCAGACTAAGCTTGTAATACTGTTTAAAGTTGGGGTTATGTAATGCTCTTATCTCAACTGTATTCTTGTTTCAACTTCATTGGAAGATTATGATGTGTGCTTACGAAATAGATGCCCCTGTCTTTCTTCTACTAGTTTAGAGTTTCACATGCATGATGCATCATGTTTGGTTGTACCCATTACATTTTATTGAAATTATTATGTTGTATCTTCTACTCTTTTACCATAACATGTGCTTACTTGAATTTCTTTTCAGCCTTTACTGGATCAAATAATTATGAAATTATTTCTGCTGCCAATATATATGCACAGGTCCGTCTATGATACTGTCTTAATAGTTTCACCTTTTAGGCTGTTTCTCCATTGTTCCAATTGACTGACGAAGGGATGTCATGTTTCTCTGATGTATAAGTAAACTGCTACTTATGATTTTCCCTTTCTTTATTCGGGTAACCAGTCAAAGATTTGCTAAGATAAATGGATAATACCGTGCCATATATGAAATACTATCTAATGGGTTTGCACAAGAATCTAGGAAACATGAGAAATACAGAGAGGTCACGTAAATGACCATCTCATTTAAACTTAACAAGAGGTGCAAAGATTCCATCAAGGTGCACCATTAGTATTTATGAATTACATATGGTGTTTCTAGTTAGCAATGGAATTGCTTGTTATCATAATCTCATTGCTACAACCTTTTTTTGAATTTACCTAGTTGGTTTCCGCTATACTCATTTGATTATTTTGTGGTTGGACAGCCCGCATAGGTCCTTTTCCTTTCATGTTAAATGACAGAAACTCACTTTCAGATTCGAGGCTTTGCATGGCCTGCAGTTCTTGTTGGCTTAGTTGCTCAAAGTGCTAGGTACAAACTGTGCCCATTCTTTTCTTTTATTGCATTGGATATACTTGTGTGTTCAAATTTCTGTTTATTGCATGCCTTCTTTCTTTGACCATTTGTTTTGCTAAACCACAAATTGTGAAAGTTCATATCACTACTATTGTTTTCTTCCAGTGATTTATGCACAAAAGGATGTAACATTAGGCAACAAAATCAAACTTAACTCAACTCAGGATGCATCTATCTCAAGAGCAGCTATAAGAACGAATGGAACTGTACTGTTTTCTGGAATATTAGTAGACATCTGTTTTGAGCTTGTGATATCTTTGACAGTTATATTTCTAAGAATGTGTTTGCCTTTAAATGCTATATGTCAGTTCAATCTTTTTATTGCCATCGAGTTAGCAGATGCCGATAGCATACCTACATGAGTACAATAGTTCAGGCAATAGTAAATACTTCAAAGTCTTCTGTTTTGATGTCAGATTACAATATTTTTGATTGGATGATTCTCTTATCATATTACATGTTTGCTATAACTCAGTCTAGGCATGAAAGATTCATGGGGTCCTTTGAAGGCATTGGCAGCTGCTAGTGTAATAAATGGCGTCGGTGACATATTTCTTTGCTCTGTATGTGGCTATGGAATTGCTGGTGCTGCCTGGGCTACTATGGTTTCACAGGTACACATATTTCTTAGTCTCCTACTCTCCTCAGCATGTCTCCATGCTGGCACTTCTTGACTTGAGTATAATTCTGCGGAGTCGTTTGTCCAATGTGAATCTTAATGAATACACAATCTTATTTACATAATTGCATTCATTTGAACGAAACACCACATAGCTGAAAATCAAGTTTCCACACCTCTACGAAGCAACAATACCTGGTTAATCCATATTCTTAGAACTTAGAAGTACATTGCTTATCGACGCAGACGCACCCTGTCCAGATGGAGCCACATGCTTTTCTGTTGTCAATCATATTGCATGTTCCAGAAATCCCAGCATTTCCTTATTCATTTATTCAGTCTTCATGATTTGTAATTGTGGTACACAATAGCCTCCAGCTCTAGCTTTTTGTGATGTTTGATCACATTACCAATTTCTCTGCAGGTTTCAGTTATCTTCTCACATGTTTTTGTATAAGTAACTACCTTTTCACACACACTCAGATTGTTGCAGCTTTTATGATGATGCAAAATCTAAATAAGAGAGGTTTTCGAGCTTTCTCATTCACAATCCCGTCGACAAAAGAGCTTCTGCAGATATTTGAAATTGCAGCTCCTGTTTTTGTGACAATGACTTCCAAGGTAGCATTCTTTTGGGTATAATGATCTGCAGCATTTCCTTGGCTTGCTGTAACTAATTGTTTCAGTTTCTTCAGGTAGCATTTTATGCATTACTTACATACTCCGCGACTTCAATGGGAGCAATAACTCTTGCAGGCCACCAGGTTGGTACATTTTAGCGTATGGAATGCTTCCTTAGGGGACATGTCTACAAAAACATGACAAAATATATTGTTTACTTGATCTTGTGAAGGTTATGGTTAATATCTTATGCATGTGCACTGTTTGGGGCGAGCCGCTGTCACAAACTGCACAGTCGTTCATGCCAGAGATGATATATGGAGCTAAGCGAAATTTGATGAAGGTACCTTTCTAAAGTGCTCATTTTCGTGTGAATTCTACCATTTCATTTTGTCCATGTTGATTTGTTAGCACTACAAACAGGAATATCCAAGAATTTGTGCAAACTTGTGTTTGATGAAACATATGTTCTTGGGCACTTGATTTTGACTCTTTTCTTTGATCTGGTTAAATGAATCAACTAATATGAGAAGCGTCTCTTCACCTGTTCAACAGAGTGATTTTCACAAGGCCCTCCATTTATCTTCTTCTTTTTGAGAGATTTATGAAAGGAACATTCTTTTCTGTTTTCTTCTTTGAAATATTTTGCACGGAGTGCTGATACCAGCCGACAAGTCATTATCCATTTATTTGGGTCAAGGCTCATCTGGTCAAGACAGGACTGAATGTGACTGGCTAATACAGTAATACTTATGCCATTGATAGGACATTTCGAACGCCTAGAAAAAAAAGTTCAACTAAAAGTCTAATTATCTTATTCGATGAAATCTATCAGAAGCTTGATACTATTGCAGTTTTGGTAGATTAGTATTTCTCAGGACATTAAGCGTATTGGCAGTTGGCAGCTACTGTTACGTAGTATTTGAATTCTGACCTGTGCATGTTGCATTGCAGGCTTGAATACGTTTGGTTGGTTTAGACCTACCTTCTTTTCCCGTAATAGAGAAAAAACTGCTGGTGGACCCATCACCATTATGCATACTTAACGCAACCTGCATTACTGTAGTTATTTCTTCATCAATTATATGAATATTATGTTCATTACTCTGAATGATAATGAAGGTACCTTTAATCTAGGCAAGGATGCTACTGAAGTCACTTGTAATGATTGGAGCTATAGCTGGAGTAACTGTGGGAACAGTTGGAACGATTGTTCCATGGCTTTTTCCCAGTCTATTTACCAACGATCAACTGGTTGTACAACAGGTTTGACAATCTGCTTTAGTTTGTTACATGATCTGGAAGTACTTTCGAAATATAGTTCCTCAGAAACTATCAGTATGTCAGTTGTCTATGTAGATGTTGTTTCCACTTTTGACATGGATTGCTCCTCAGACATCAGTATGCCAGTTGTCTATGTAGATGTTGTTTCAAGTATCTGTAACTTGCTGTAGAGGCCATCTTCACCATATACTGTATTGTATGTCTAGAATCTACATCTTTTAATCATACATTTGTTAAAAAAACAGTACTCCTATACCTGTTGTCTAAATGATACCATTCATGATTTATATGTTACTTTCATTGTATAGCCTTTACCATTGGGGGTCGATAGTTTTTTTGGCATGTGGCAACGTGGCTGAGTATTGCCTGACTGCCCGCTCGTTCACTGTTTGATGGCACCTGAGGACTGGATTGGATTAGCTACGTCAGAGATAAGAGTACAATGTGTCGTCAGAAATTAGAGATGGTCTCTTAAGGGTTAAGCCATCCCATTCTATAAGGATGGGGTGGACCTCTTATGGATTGAGGAAGCAATGAAAATATATCAAACTAGTCCTGTTTTGTCTCCCTGCCTATATGCTGTGGCTTCCGTAACGGCGTGGTTGCAGTCAGATTCAGCACCATCTTATTTTAGTCCATGGCATTTACGAATCTGCTTGCTAGTTTATTGCTAATCCTGATGCTGATTTAAAAAGGCTATCTTCATGATATCAGTATAGTTAGGAAATGTTTGCTGTACTCTCTGGAGAACTGGCTTGCATGTCATCCTGGAAATCTCCTGTGGTGACTCCTCGCATAACTTGTTTTTTTCTGCAGAAAGTTTTATGCTTTATTTCCATGATCAGCATTGTGTCTAATCTTCTGAGTTTTATCTGGAACTTAATAATTCAGCTTTTTTTCAGATGCACAAAGTGCTGATTCCATATTTCACCGCGTTGTTGGTGACACCTTCAGTACACTGCCTTGAAGGAACATTATTGGTAAGCTGGTATACTTATTTGGCTGGCTCTAGATCAATTCTCCTTGAAGTATAATGGATCCGGATAGCCTTATCAAAATAAACTTGCATGCATTACTTCTGCAGTAAGCATACAACTGGGTAGTGGGCACTAGGCCTTATGATACTGCAGTAACAGTTAATACAATAAAGGGCCTATTCTGCAAAGTTCATAGATCAGCACTTGCAACCTAGCATTTGCTGGAAAATGTGATGAAATGTCTGATAGTCCTCTTTTGTTTTCAGGCTGGAAGGGATCTCAGATATTTGAGTCAATCAATGGGTGTATGCTTCTGCATTGGAACCCTTCTACTGTTGGTATGTCTTTAACCTTCTCTCGAGTGAATTCTTTTTTTGAAAAGGAAGAGAAAGCCTCTCGGCTCTGCATCCTCAGATGAACACAGCCCTAATCTCGATTGATTTCTGCGAGACCACATTGGGTTTTCAGTTTTTATTTTTCTTCTTTAATTAACGATAATATTTATAAATGACATGTCAGCTGAAAAAAAGGTCTGAATTTTTAGTTATGAGGTCTTGAACCATGAAAATAGGACCACAATCTGGTGTACACAGTGATCCATCTACCTTCTGGTCACTTGTGAATGCTATCAGTTGATAAAGCTGTGTGATCACTACCCAGCAGTAAAAGAGCAAAATCCGAGTGCTATCTTGAATTTTTTTGTTTTCTGTTACTCTATAGTTTAGAGGATTTTATGTTAATATTCTTCTGATAACATTGGTTTTCCTTTTCCTGTTTTTGTCTCTTGAAAGCTTGTCCGCGACAAATTTGCTAGCTTGCAAATATGCTGGTGGATTCTTGTTTTCTTCCAGTGGGTATGGTCATTTCTACACATCAAGCATTATATTCAGAATGTAACATACGATAGCCCTAATTCGGTCTTTGCACAATGTTCCCATTCCAGAGTCGGTTCGGAAGTGGTCTACAACGGCTTGTTTCTCGAAATGGCATGTTGTATAACGAAAATTTCAACCAACCCGAGTATGCCAAGGTGAAGGCCACATAAGGATGCATCATTGGTTGACGTGGGGGCGACAACAAATACATGCATATCTGTCATCCTGGAAAGATCATGCTGTTTTGACCACCATCTGTTGTACCATGCTGTGGTATAGCTGAGCTGCACATGATGATATTTGAAGCAAAAGTTCAAGGCCTTGTCCAAGGCGGTTAGAACTAGGAAAGTCATTTGGCTCTAGTGTAGGATTCAGTCCTATAGGAACCTGTATCTCATGCATTATTGTTGCGGAGAAGGCTACGATGCCAAACACTCGGTCCAATTGTAAAAGTGCAGTCACTCAAGTGTATAAATATTAATTTACTTGGTTTAGAATTAAAAAGGGTCAAATGTTGTCTGAGGTATTTTGTCACGACATGAGAAAAAATATTGATCTAAGAAGTCCAGGAAAGCAAGACTTGCCAATTTTGTAACATTGACGTCCTTCAGTTTTTCCTACTGTGAGTACATGTGGTTGGGTGCCATAAAGGAGATTTGATTATGCCTTTTTCAGGTGGCCAGAGCATGGTAACATGAAAGTGTACCGGTTACAGTGAACTCATTGCAGGCTGCAGCTGGGATACGTCCTACTGAATCAGTTTCCTCTGAAACAAATCAACATCTCATCTTCTAGCAGGTACGTGCACCTGGCCAATCTCCTCTTTTCTTTAATGCACCCAGTTCATTTATTTACTCTGTTTACCAGAAATGTTCTAGCAGTTGGCTACCTGAACCTTCACTTCGTGGCAGAAATGTGATCTGAAGTTTCAATATTTTGATGATTCAGGTTCATGATTGTAGGGCTTGAAAAGAGTAGCGCAAGGGTCATCGTCGTGCTGCAGGACAGCAGCGGCTCGCTCGAACTCATCCCTGATGACCTGATCGTCTGCCTGTCGACTACACGGCCCAAGTCGTGGCCGGTCTCGAAAGGATCCTCGATGCACATCAGATGACGGTCGTTCCCGACACGATTCGTCCAGTTCTTCTCCTTCTTGCTACACATCGTGGTGGCATGACATCACACCAGGTGAGAAAAATGTGCCAAATTCTAAACTTAGAGAAATTATACTGGCACGGTGCTCTTGGTTCAAAAGAAGATTGCTGGTCCTTAATTACCTGATTATCGCCCCCATGCGGATGGACACAACATCTTTCCTGTAATCGTGCTGGAATGCCCAGTAGTGAAAAATGCCCAGAGTAACTCTGCAATGTTCTCCTTGTTTTCATCCCCAAAATCACGAAGGTGGCGAATTTCATCAAAATAAGCACATTCAGTGTCATCGACAACCATGGTATATGTTGGCTCTATATCCTGAAAATGTGCGTAAAGGAGGGACCATTAGTTGCAGGAGGATGAAATTGACCAAACCAGTGCAAAACATGTTGAAAATAGGAACTCGATGTTCCTTCTGACTTATCTAGAAATTATAAATACAACAAACCAAAAATGAGGAAATGTAGTAAAAAAAATTGAGCCTAATAATCCGAAAAAATGAAAATAAATTTTAAAAGAAGGAAAAAAAGAAATTTGACCAACCATAATTGTACGATGATTACAAGCAGCCAAACACAATCATGCATATGTAGGCACAATGTCAAATGGAGCAAATCCAGCATGACTAGAGAGCATATAATTCTACCATCAAATAAAAGAAAGAAAAGAAGGTTATTTTAAAAAGAAAATAAATAAATGCAAAAAAGTCGGATTTGTAAAATATTAGTATAAATTTTACAAAATGCTCTCAGCAGTTTAGTATGTTTTGCATTGGCACAAAGAATATGATTTATTCAGAAATTGATGCGAAAGAAGAAGCTACAAAACCTGCAACATGGAAGAATTGGAGGCTCTCGCAGCTGCAAGAAGCTGATGCACATAAGCACATATCTGCAATTTTCACATAAACAAGATAATGAGGACTATTTTCCAAAAAATCATATAACATAATCATCTAAAACCATATCCATCATAGTTGTTTAACTCACGCGTAGCTCGAGAGAGTTCCACGGTATGTCTCATTGACAGCCCTCAGTTTGGCCCAATGCTTCACAATGGAGGCCAGCTGAAGCAATCTACCGTCTATCTGGGCATAATCCTTGAGAAGCTTTGTGTTGGCAACAGCAAATAGGTTGTTGATGCAAATGTCACAAGAGAAGCCACTCCCTGCATCCATCATCCTCACAATGGGCACTCTAGCACTGGTAATTGCCTGCATAAATCAATTTAGTACCGTGAGACCAAACCAACAACCTCAATTTACAGTGAATTTGACAACAGAATTTACAGTAGTAGCAGAACCAGATATAGTGAAGGTTTTTACCTCCACATCGTCGAAATTGTCGGCGCGCAAGATCTCCGCCAGCCGCAGAAGCAGCTCCACCGCGCTACCCTCGCCGATGTCGATCTCGAGGCAGACGTCGACGTCGCTGTGGGATGTCCCAAACGAATTTGCACATGATCCGTAGAGATGCAGCTGGGCGTCGGGCCATTCTTTGCTCACTGACTTTGTCAGGGAGTCTATGAGCTGCCTCTGCTTGGACTTGTGCTCCTCTGATGGCTTGAGGGATTCATAGATAGAGAGCAAGCCCGGAGCGAAGGCGTCGATGTCGTGGCGGCATTCGACCCACCCTCCGCGCATTTTGACTCGCAAGCGCGATGATCGCGACACCGGGTTCTGCAGAGCAAATAAACATGAACAATAAAGCTAAGATTGTGTTTGGGTAAATCAAATGTTCTGGCAGTGTAATTAATTTCATGATGGATCGAATAGGCACATGATAATTTGAGATGTCCAATTGTCCAGTACCTCGTTTGGCTGCTCGCCGCCATCATCGTCATGATACTCGTGATCACCGGCGATGAGGAGAAAATCCTCTAATTCCTCACCAAGAAGGTCGCTGCCATCACCGTCCTGTTCCTCATCGCCGTCTGGTTCGGGCTGCTCGTCTCCTTCCATACTCCCCTCAGCTTCGTCCCCGCCGGCGTAGCCTCCACCGCCAACCGCCTGGTCATCGACATCGCTGCCGGCATTCCCGCCCTTCCTCTCCACGGGGACCCACACCTTCCGCGCCGCCGCCCGCCTGGCCCCGCACGGGCCTCGCCGCCGCCTCGGCTCGTTTTCGCGACGGCGAGACCCCCACCCACCTTCCGCCTCTCGGGGGCCGGACGGGGTCCCTTCCAGGCGAAATCCCCGACCTTCCGCCTCTCGGGGCCGCCCCGGCCGGCGGCGAAGCGGCCCGCATTGCGTGGGTCGGCGTGGGGGAGAGCGCGGCGCGGCGGAGGGACGGGCGGGAGCCAGGCGGGGCGCGTGGGGGGCACGATGAAGAGGCGGTCGTCGGGTCGGGCGCTGGGGAGCGGCGGCGGCGGGGGCGCGACGAGGCGGTGCGGCGGGGCGAGGCGGGCAATAGGGGAGGAGGCGGCGGGCCTGGTTTCGGGCACGGGCGCGGGCTTGGGGGAAGGGAGGAGGAAGCGGAGGAAGGCGCCGTCGGGCAGGGGCTTGGCGTCGCCGCCGGCCATGGCGCGCGGCGAGGCTGGTGGTGGTGGTGGTTTGCGATTCCCGAGAGCGAGTGAGAGTGGGAATGCGTATGTCAGGAGGAAGGCGTGAAGTCGTGTGGTGAGTCAGTGCGCGAGCGAGCGAGTTCAGTTCAGTTCGCCTCTTCAAAGCAGCGTGCCACACTGCTAGTGCGTTTGCCGGGTTTCGGGTCAAATCCCCCTTCTGCCCGTTGAACTACACTCCTTGATGAAAAATGAAAAAAAGTTTGGGCGATTTTTCTTGTGAACCACATTTGATATAGTTTCTTCAACTAAATTTGCATGTACGCATATAAAGCCTCTTCAAAATGTAACTTTTCCCTGAGGCTATTTTCCATGAGGCTACGATTCATACAGAATTGGGTGTAGAAAAACTACCATGGAAAGTTTGATGCTCTCGTCCTTTGACCAAAGCGGCTACATTATAACGTATCCTTGTGTATTGAATCACGTCAATATTTTTTAAAACTTTCCAAATCACAAGACAAGTATTTCTCACAAGTCTTGCGTCTGGAGTCTACAAGAAATAGAAAAAACATAGTATTATTCCTCTCGAGAACTAACGTGAACTAACGTCTTGTTAATTCGCATGATTTTGTGAACATTTAACGTGATATAATCTGGTACTTTTTTGCGAATATGATATAATCTAGTTCTTGTGAAAATATATAATCTTCCTGTGAATCAAAGATGCCTTGCTATTGTGAAAATGCAAGTGATGATTGTTTCTCCACCTATAAACAGAAAAAGATGGCAAGAACGATGGTGATTAGGCCTGGAATTCGAACAGAGCCGACTTGGTTCGACTCGTGAAAGCTCGGTCAACTAACGAGCTAACTCGACTCGGTTCGATTAACAAATGAGTCCAGAAGTGGAACTCGGCTCGACTAGCAAAACTCGCAAATTTGCTCATTTAACTTGTTTAGCTCGGTAGAACTATCAACATGAATTATTACAGCTTTTATATGTAAATGTTTCTAATTATTTGGGCATGTATGATGCAGTTATCACAACAATTAATGACAATATGACACCATCAAATAATGTCTAGTCGTTGAACTATAATAATCATGAACAATTATTCACAAAAGACAACTAATATCCAGTTGTTAACTAGTCCAGAAGTCGGTAACGACTTATTTTACCAAGTTAAGTGAGTACTTGGTAAACTCAGGTCGTTTAACTCGAACTTGTTTACCGTTTAAAATGAAAAATCAGCTTGCCTTGTTTAGCAACGAGTTCGAGTCAAGCCGAGTCGATTTCCGATCTACTCGTTTAACTCGCGAGTTTCGAGTTTTAATTTCATCCCCAATGGTGATTAACACAAGATGGCTTCCTCCTTAGGAACATCTAAATGTACAGTTAATTATAGTTCCAATAATGTTATGTAAATTGATATCCTGTAACTTACACTTTGAACCTGGTATAGCAAAGTAAAATGTTTTTCTGGTTAGCGCCGACGTGATTTTCATCAAAACCAGGGTGGAAACCACAAAAGTTTAGGGTTTCTTTGTCTAGCTTCCAGAGACATCTCCTCTCCCCCTTCCTCCACACCCCACCGCCCCTCTCCTCCCCGCGAAGAATCCGGCGGCCGGCGGCGAGCGGCAGCAGAGCAGGTCAGCCCGGTTTCCTTAACTTCCGATTTTGTTCATTCTCGGTCCATAAAATCTGTTAGGTTGACGCACGCGTCTGTTTGGTTCGTGTCGCATCGATCTCGGCAGAGTCGGGGCAGGCGGGAGTTCTAGCTTTCCGAGGTGAGAGATGGCAGGCATGGGCGAGATGCCGATGAGGCCGCGGCCAGGCCCGCCGATGCAGCACCGCGGGCCGCCCCCCATGGCGCGCGCCCGCCCCGAACCCATCGACCGCGAGAAGGTCAGGTCCCCGCAAACCTAACGATGCACTCACTGCTGTATAGTTCTAGTATGCATTTAGAGGATTTGCGATGAGTTGACCACTGACTGACTTATTTACTTGCTGCTGGTGACTGAATTCCTGTGCAGACCTGCCCTCTCCTGCTCCGGGTGTTCACAAAGGTAAAGCATATCCATGCCTTCTCTCTTGACCCCCTCGTGTTTGATCAACAGTTTCTGTTAGCGTGTTTACTCTCGAGAGCGCTTAGGACATCCTCGATTCGCTTGGTTGCCTATGCTGATGCGATCTCTGATTCGAATTTGTTGTGTATGGATATTGAAGTAACCGGGAAAGTGTGTCGCTATCCGAATGATGCTACTGAAACATGCTCGTGTTGTGTATTGCTAAGGATGTATAACTTGTAGGATATGCCTCTGTATAGATTAGTTCACCCCTGTGGTACCTGCAGTTGAACATCACTTGATTAGGTGTTGAACTGGTGAGTTCCTGGCAGAACTAGCAAGTATCAATAATACAGCGGAACACCGCATAACTTATTCATCATAATGTTAGTTTATCTTTCTTTAAGAGGCTTTACTACCATGACATGAAGCCTGGCTAATAGATGGCTAAAAGGATTATAAACATAGCTAGACCTACTATTGTCGAGAAACTTTGAAGATTGAACATATAAATCCCACAATTTTACGTCGTCCTTCTTAGATCTTAATTAATATTTTTATGGCATTAGGAAAGGCATGGAATTTTCCGATTTCCGTAATTCTTGAGCATTCCAAGTACTACTAACTATACGTCATACGCGTTTTGAACCTGGCAATTTAAACACCACATATGTTCATTGCTGAAACAGTTTTCTGTTGCTGTTGGAACTCTGAGCTCTTTAAGCGCGAAACTACTTAGCTGCCCCTGTTGAGTTCACCATCCTTGGCTGAAAATATGGATGCTATTATTTTTAGGGAAGATTGATACTATCCTATAAGCACTGGACTCTGCATTGTGATTTTGAAGTCAGCTATGGCTATTCTTAATCCTTTCAGAAAGAATGGTAGAAAGCATGTAGCGGTTAAGAAATCCGATATAATTTTTTTGTTGTAGGAGATCTGGAAAATAGATAAATGATGATCCTTATGCTCTCCAGTTTTATCTTTCTAACAGTTCTGAAGAATGCATTTTCAGTAGTCTACAGATTTGTAATTTAATACACGGTAATACAGAAAACTAATTCTGCTGGGTTTTTTCCAGGTTGGTGGGCATCACGTAAATGAAGAATTTTCTGAGAGAGGGAAGGAGCCTAAAGACGAAGTTCAGATTTACACGTGGAAGGATGCCACACTCCGCGAGCTAACTGATCTTGTAATATTACATACTTTGCTTTTGAAATTTGGGGAAAAATAATTGAAGTGGAATTTCATAGAATAACACTGGATGTTGGGGCTTGGGCCTACATGACAGTCAAACCCAAGTGCTATGAATGGTAGTCTAATGAGCACAATTATTGTTATATTTCAGGTCAAAGAGGTTGCTCTTCCGGCAAGGAGAAGAAATGCTAGGCTGTCTTTTGCTTTTGTATACCCGGATAAGAATGGTCGCTTTGTTGTCAAACAGGTAAGAGTTTATGTACATCTTGAATATCTTGATGTCACTGATTTGTTTCTTCAATGCAATTTAAAAAAAAAAAGCCCAGCAAATCAATTGTTGCTCTGGATATCAGTGTACCCAGTGGTGATAAGCTAGCAAATTATTTGTTTCTTCAATACTAAATGCAGAGCACCTCTGCCGAAATCCTTAATTCCTGATACATCACTCATTCATTCATGGATGACAGGAAGTGTTGGTTATACTTTCCATTTATAGCATGCTACATTAACTATTAGCTATGGTTCGTCAGTTTATGGTAACACATACTTCCATTTGGTAGTAAAACTCTAGCGCTGGCTCTTAATTCTTGGTTTGCCCTAATATGTTAACTATTAGCTGCTACTTTCAGTTTGCGCCATTAAACTACTGTGTTTTGCACTATGCATTCCTATTAAAGGGCAACAGCATAACACTAGACCATTTGTCCTCTACAAAGAGTTCCATGTACATTATGGCAATCAGCATTTTTCTTCTGAAATGATGCTTGTTACTAGTTCATCCAGTGTGACGGTTAAACCACCAGTTATATCCATAGATATCCCTTGCACGACTCGTGTTCTTTTGCATTCGTGACTGCTCATGTTTCAACCTTTGATATTGTGCAGGTGGGTACAACCTTTTCTTATGGCCACGGAGAGGAGGGGATGATGCCAAATCTCTCGCGGATCTGGGCTTCCAGGTAATGCATTAGTGCTTCTGTGTTCTTCTACCGCAATCCTTTTTGTTTGCCACACATTGTTATTTATTATATGTTACCTTGGTTTACAGATAGGTGATTACTTGAGCGTTTCGATCCAGTGAGCCGCGCCGTCGTGCAGAATGGTTATCTCTGCTGCACACCTGTGATATCTCAAGCTGTGCTTGCGAGGGATGAAATTCTCCTTATTACTAGGAGTTGGAACTAGAATGCTGTAATAGTGGCAATTTCGAATTAAATCGGTGTTTTGAACACTCCGTAATATGCCCAATGTGATTGCTTGTTATGTACCTGTTCTTTGTAGCGGTCACCTTTTTAAACGAGAGTACCCTTTGAACTATGTTTCTAGCAGAACATAGGTGGAAACTGGAAAGGATATTCATGAGATGCAGGATTTGAGACTGGAAACAGCTTAATATGAATATTCATGAGACCGCAATGACGCAAAGCCCTGAGGTCGCCACATGGGTAGACGCCTTTGGTTCCTCTGCTCCGAGCGCCCTGAGGTCGCCACACGGGTAAACGCCTTTGGTTCCTCTGCTCTGAGCATAGTTCTAGTGCAACTGGCCTGAAAAGGTAGGTCATGGAAGAGGGGATGATGCCAACTGTCTTGCGGGTCTGGGCTTCCAGGTGCAGTCCTTTTTGGTTGCCTCGCATTGCTATTTATTATGCTACTTTGGTTTGCAGATAGGTTTTACTTTGGTGCGCGGCACCATCGTGAAAAATACTACTCCCTTAAAAGTGTCACGGGAAAACAACGTCATCAACACAATTCGTACGTAAACTTCCGACTGTTTTTACGGATCGGAGGGAGTATTTCTCTGCCGCACACCAAGAAGAATAGTTTTTCCTGCTGCTGTCTGTGATGTCTTAAGCAAAGCTCTCCTTAGTACTAGGAAACTGGAACCAGAGCTGTGTGTAATAGTGTCATATTGAGGAGATGCAGGATGCGAAACAGAATTTATCTAAATAAGTTGTTCTTGGAGGAGTTTTGAGTAATGAATTCTGTCGTTTCCTCCGTAATGTGGTAATTATGCTTGTTGTGAGACAACGTGGCGCGGTGCATTGCCTGTGAAGACAGCTTTCAAAACCAAGAGTGGTGGTTATATAAAACTTAATCACGTGATTTATTTTCCAAGAGTCATTGTTACGACGATGTTATCTGATAGTACACTGTACATGCATACGATTTAACACCATCGCTGATACCAAGTAACACCTGATGCAACTGATCAAGCAAACTTGGATGATCCTGGAGTGTAAGCACGCAATCTATTTGTTAGGATTCTGCATGTCAGATCACAAACTAATCTCTCGGCAACGAAAGCCAGACATAGTATCCTCTTTGGAATCCATGGTGTTTCCAACAAGGCCGGGTCTTTAGTATATCTTGCATGACGGATCTTCAGAACGAAATTGGCAAATTGCTTCCATAACATCGAGGACTGAGGTTTATCTCCTAGTGGTGCGAGAAGAATTTTGCAATGACAGATGCACTCTCTGCAGGATAAAAGAGAGCGGTGCTTCGGCGAATGAGGACCTGCGTACTGCAGAAAACTGTATTCAGTGGTTCTGGTAATGCCTCTCCATTCCTTGGCAAATGTAGCAACAACCATTACTGTACTTATTTGACATGGCGAGTGGAAAAGAGTAAACTCACCAAATCTCTATAGCTTGACATTTTGCTTGGATGATTATACTATGGACACAAAGTTTGATCTCTAGCAGTTCTGCTCTTCAAAGTCTTTGGAGAAGACGTGCTGTCTCGTTTTTAGCACACTTCATTTCATCTAAAAGATAGACCAAGCAGTCCTTGAGAAAGAAATGCACCAGATCCTGACAACCTTATAACATCGGGTTTTGTTTGCCCAAACAAACAGTTCTAAGGATGATCTAGATTGATTTGATCTTCCATCTGCATTCTTATGACATCTAACATTCCTTGATGATCCCTTTTTTTATCGTACAGTTGAAACGAACACAACTTCGGTGTCCTGTTCTCTGTTCAAGGCCAAAATGCTTAATGTAAACTGAGCGTCCACAGAGCATCATATAGTTTGCACTGGTTCCTGGAAAAATGTTAGTTCTCAGACCATTTGCCTAATTCTGGCAGCTGCACGCCTCATCTGTTTAGCAACAAAATCAGCTTCTTTCATTTTTCCGTCTCCTCAAGCGCGTGATGAAGTGCAACCAAACTGCGAGGTTCAGCAGCAGCAGAACTGCTTCCGCTCTCGATGAGTTCATAGAAAAGCCGGAACGCATCTGAAGCTCTACCAGTTGTGCAAAGGCCATCCAGAACCATGCTGCATATCGACACACCCAAGTCGTCACGCTTGTGGAAGCTAAACAAAGTAAGTTCTGCTGCCTCTGTGAACTTCTTTTCCTCGCAAAGGTCCCCAATTACCTTTTCCATCTTGATGTAATACCCATGGTCATATAGAGATGTGATAATTTTGTAAGCACGGTCATTTAGGTTGCTTTTGAACAATGCATCAATCATATTGGTCGAAAGATCCAAATTCTGACGGATCTTCCTCTCCAGCATTATGTCAATCAAATCCGCAGCTTCTTTTGCACAGCCTTCTTTCTTCAAAAGCCCCAAAAGAACCGAGTGGAATGTGCTTGTGCTTGGCCGGAGACCACTATTCAGCATCCTGTGTAGGGCCTTCCATGCAACCTTCATCCTTCCTTTTGCGAAAATCCTTCTACAACAGCAAGGTAGCATTCATCATCAGGCACTAGATCTCTCTTCAACAGTGAGAGCACCAGCTGGTACCCTTCTTCAAAATCTCCCTCCTTGCAGTGCCCTAGAATTAATGTTTTGAATGCAGCAAAGTCGACCTTGCTCCTCCGATCCAATAGCTGCCCAAACAGCACCCTTGCCTTCTTTGCCTTCCCATTCTCGCACAAGTACACAAAAACTGGGTTGTATGCCGCAATGAGCGGTACACAACCCCCTCGCTTCTTGAGCACCTCATTCTCCAAAAGCTCATCCACAAGCTCCTCAGCTCGCACGAAGTCTCTATTCTCGCACAACGACCGGATCACCATGCTATAGCTCGCGGTGTCACGGCTCACACGGAGCTCCACCATCTGGCCGAACACCTCATCGCCTCCTTGATCCGCCCTTCCCTACAATGCGTTGCCATCAGCGTGTTGAATGTGCACGTGTCCGGTTTAAAGGACTCCGTCTCCAGCAGCCCCTTCACCAGCTCCATCCTGCCGGCCTCGCAGAACCCCTGCAGCATCGTGTTGTAGGTGATCCTGTTGGGCTGCACGCCATCCGCAGCCATCATCTTGAAGACCGCGAACGCCTCGTCCGCCAGGGTCCTTGCACAGTACGCCTTGATCATGGTCGTGAACGTGACGACATTAGGAGATACGGAAGCTTTGCCTACGTTTTCGCCGACGCGCATTCCGTCGAACAGCTTCCGCGCCGTGGGCAGGTCGCCGGCGCGGCAGAGCGCGCAGAGCAGCGAGTTGTACGAGATGGCGTCGGGGGCGAAGGCGTAGGTGCTGGGAAGGAAGTGAAAGAGTTTGAGGAGAGCGGGAGGCGAGGGGCGGGGGGAGGCGGTGGTGAGGCCGTGCAGGAGGGTGTTGAGTGTTGCGGCGTCGGGGGAGGCATGTGGGGAGCGGAGGAAGGCGGCGAGGACGGCGTTGGCCGCGCGGCGGCGGCCGCGGCGAGGAGCGCGGCGAGGAGGGAGTTGAAGGAGTGCGCGGTGGGGTTCGGGATGCGGCGGAAGAGGTCGGTGGTGGCGCGGACGCGGCCGGCGGCGGCGAGCGCGCGCAGGAGGGCATTGAGGGCGTGGTTGGGGAGGAGGGTGAGAGCGGAAGGGAGGGACTCGAGGTAGGCGAGCGCCGGGTGCAGGTCGCGGGAGCGGAGGAGGAGGTGCAGCTTCCTCGCCGCCGCCACTGACGCGGGCTCCGGCTGCGGCGGCGGCTTCACTGTCGTGCCCATTATAGCTGGTCAGCGTGGCTACGTTGAAAATTCACGCGACATTCACAGAACACTCGCTGAAGTACGAAGTACTCAGAGTGAGTGCGAGCTGGAGTAGTAGTGATCATCCGGAGGAGCGATTTGGCTCCCGAGCACAGATGCACATGTTATCTGGACGGACCAGGTTTCGTTGAGATTGTGAACTGGTCCTTGTCAGTACGTCCGATGGCAAGGTAAAAAGGAAGGTGCGGCGGTAAATTTCCCCACAGCGAACGGCCGCGTGGAGGATTGTTCTGGATCGCGGGTTCCCCGTTTGACGATCGTTTGGTCGTTTCCCGTTTAAGTGGGACGGCGATTTAACAACGTCACAAGTTTCGAGGGGAGCGGGCACCCCTGCAGGAGCTCCTGCTCGCCGGCGCCGCTCCACTAGCTGCTCCACCGCCCCTGCTGGCTGGCCTGCTCGTGCTCGAGGTCCCTGCTCGCCGGTGCCGCTGCACGAGTCCCTGCTCGCCGGCACCGCTGCACGAACTCATCCACCGTCCCCGCTCGCCGGCTAGCTCGTGCTCGAGGTCCATGCAACCTGGATCCTTGTGGCGCCCCGACCCGACTATTATACAGTGATACTGTGTCTCCGGTTATCCGATACCAGCAGGCACACTATCAAAGCATAATAGAGAGATCAAGACTTGTGGAACAACTGGCACATCACAGAGTCTACGACACAAAAATCATTATAATTCAACTCTTATAATAGAGAAAGATAGCAAATGACAACCAGAGGTCACAGACCCAACATTACAACATGCGGAAGCGAAGTGTGTTGTTCTAAACAACAAGAACCAAATTATGGCCTAAGAGGCCTGCAAATAAACATCCAGCGCCAGCTGTTCCGGGATGTCCCAAGCTGCCACCTGGGAACCCCAGAGTACTCGTCGACGTCCACAAAGAACCCACCTTCGAGGTCGGTGAAGTCCTCTCCTGAAAATAAGCAAACGACGTTGAGTTCGACGAACTCGCAAGATTAAGAGCTAATATATGCTCGATGATTGGCTTTTAAAGTTTTATGGCTGTTTTGCATAAAGCTGATTTTATTTATAAAACACAACTTCATGGCATCGACTAATCAGATTATTTTTGAAAATGGGTAAGAAGTAACTCTTTTCTTGAATCACCTGTTTCATCATCAACCATCATCACCACTGTACCTGTTCATCAAAGGCACCTCCCTGAATCACCCTCGAGGAAGCTCACCTTACAATCTTGAGTGGTACCTCTAGTACCCAGTTTTTAATCATTCCGTTAAAGTTATTCTATGATCTCTGAATCCGTCACCAAGTCGTCCATAACCGCGGACACGGCTTTTCGAAAAGATTTATCCCTGCAGGGGTGTACAATGTGAAAGTCGCCAGGTTCCCGAGGGACCTCCCAGCTTCTTATCCATGCGTACCGTCTGGCTCATTGCCCGTACATGCCTGTACATTTGCTCTCTTCCGGGGAAAGCCGGCTGAGTGGGAGCGGCTACAACCTTTACCTCGCTTGAGACTAACCAAGGATCATCAGTGGCGGCAGGACTGCCAGGATCACAACACCCCGCCCCACGGCCACTCATTTTCCTAAACACCACAGTCCTCATCTCAGTCTTGGCCACCATCTTCAACGCACGCGCAAATGGAAAGCCAAACTAGAGGACCCTCGGCTAGTCCGCCACAAGTTAGTTGGTCGATAGGGGTTCCATATAGCCCACGCTTGGTAGCACGCTCAACTTGGCTCGTAGGCGAGAACTCGCACTTAGGCGGCGGGAACGAGACAACCCACCACATCCCATGTGGCCTCTCATCCCCACCTTTAGCAATTTATTATCCGTCACCACAATTTCCATCACATCCGGTCATTCCATCAACTGTTCCAACATTGAAACATCCACCGGATATTTAAGCATTTTAACTAAGCATGGCTAAGCAATATACATAACAAGTATAATTATCTCGGGGCAACACTTTAATCCTATGGATATTAGGAAGGATACAGGTAATGGCAGCAGATTTCTAATGCAACTAGTAGGATACTCTAATCCAAGCAAAAGACATTTGGAACCGAATGCAATATTATGGTGGGGAAAATAATTGCAGAAATATAGGAGGAGACATGCTCAGAGGGGGATTACGCTTGCCTTGTTGATACGAAAGGTAGTAGGAATCGTCGAAGAATTGTGGTTGCACCTCAACTCCTCGATCTACCGGAGCACAAACAACACCGAAAAGGAAGCAACATAAATCACACGATTACAAGTAGGTGCAATGCACACTCATGATGATATGACATTTTAATGCAATTAAGAGATCCTAGACATGATCATCGAGTTAAATGAGTGTCCCAAATAATTAATTAGGCATTATTTGGTTAACCACCCATACTTATCTTAATTATCCTAACACTACTGGGAGCACAGTTTTGTAATCGTGATCGAGTATGCATGATGATGATGATTCTAGACAGTTCACAATTTTCTGAGCATTTTGGTATAAAGAACACATTTTTCTGAACAATATTTAGGAAGTTATGAATTTCCCAAATTTTGCCCATTTCACGGACGAATGTGTATTTCAATTATTTTCACAAATGAAAAGATTCATTTGCATGGGTGAGTTATACTTTTGGTTAGGTTTCATTTTTCTGAACATTTTGATACCTCAATTGCAAATTTTGGATAAACAACGCAAAAGTTATTGATTTTTGAAGTTTACATTATTTTCTTGCATTTTATTACTTTTACCAGGCGTACTGAATAAATTCGGATTATCCGATTTTTTTAGAACGAAGGATGACAGCAGCACTGTGGTTCCTGGCGTGGTGTGAACTCAAGAGATACGTGTGAGCTGGGAGTGCTTGTGTGCGTGTGTGCAACCTGCAGGCAGCAGCACCTGGGCGCGCGCGTGCTCGCGACGGCGACCATGGTGTACGGCTTCGACGGCGCGTTCGACACCGAGCACGGGGAAGAGAAAAGAGAGGTCCCGGAGGACGGTGTGCTCACCACGGTCACGCGAGAGGAGACGGCGAGGCCGGAGAGGCAGCGTCGGCGACGGAATCGTCCGCGGCGGCGCTCGGACGGCGGCGGCGGAGTAGCGGACGGAGAGCTTGATTCCCAGCGTTCCCGGGCGATTCCTTTGGCGGGGTTGATCAGCACGGCGAGGCGGACGTCGTGGTGGTGCTGGCTCGGCTTGGGGAGCCCTCAATCATCGGCGGCGAGCTCGGAAAGGCGGAGGACGTCGAGGACGAACTTGAAATCCGGGCAATGTGTTGCGTCTCGACTCGATTCTTCCGGTGGAGACGTAGAGGAGGACGAGGCGGAGCTGGTGGTGCGCTTCGATTTGCTTGGGGACGCTTCAGTCGACGGCGGCGTGCTCGGCCATGGCGGCTCGAGTTCGAGCTCGGTGAGAGAAAGAGAAGAGGAAGGCAAGGAAAACTCTGGGAGAGGGAGCAGGTAAGGCAGTGTGCTCGTTTTGCTTGCTCCTTGCAAGTGGAGGCAGAGGAAGGGGAGGGGCCCCCACGCGAGGCGTGCGTGCAGCACGCCATGGCGGCATGGCTACAGGGAAGAAGAAGAGATTTTTTGCGAGAAACCCCCTGCAAGTTTTAAAATCACCACGGTTCAGTCCTTTCCAGTACTGTGTGCACTGTTTTTGAATTAATTGGAGCAGTTAAACTCCTCCAAAAATTATGCCAATTTTTGGGTAGCCTCTTTATATTAATATGAAGCTCCCCTAATTTTTCCATAATATTTGAAAATCATTTGATAGGTGAATAAAATAGAAATTGCTCACAGGCACTTTGAGATTCTCTCCACTTATTTTATTCTCCAAATCAAAATAGTTTTGTCGAAAATATCTTTGGAACTTTTGGAACTTACTTGACAAATATAAGATGTCAAGATGTTTTGTTTTGCAAGTTGAGTGCTTTCATTGTTTTGAGATTTGTTAGCAAGTTTGACATTTGTTTTTAAAATGATGCCAAACCAATTATTTTATTTGACTATCAATTTAATTTGAATGCCATGATGCAATGAAACACCAAAAAGTGGAAAATTTATTCGGGTTTTTAGGTTCTCAGCTTTGGGCTGTTACAACTCTACCCTCCTTACAGGAATCTCGTCCCGAGATTCTTGGCGTAGGAAAGAGGGAAAAAGGGGTACAACGGTACTACACGATCTTCTAGCTTCAGGTGGCTTCTTTCTTGCAGAAGTTGATCAAGTGGCATCATGAAGATCTTCATCGGCTTCACTTCGAGATCATCGCTCAACTACACCATAGGAGAGAGGGAACGACTCCGGAAGGAGAATGGTCCTCACAAGGATGCGAAGATCGGGTACCTCCTAGTCAACTATGAGAATGGGACTTCAGTCAACTCCCGAATCGACAGTTAAGAGACAAGGGCGGTGACGAGAGACCTGACAAAAAGTTTCCAGTTGATGGGCAACTGTTTCTCAAGGATTCAGAATATGAACTTTGCACAAGGCCTTAAGTTTCTGAAGATGAAGGTTAAGCAAGATTCTGACAGATGAAGAGGCGACTTAACCTATACGGCTTGAGTAGAACTTTCCTCACGGAGGAGCTTTTCGAATCACAGAGAAGGGTCGGGGAGATGGATATAGAGAACTCCAGAATCTCCGCAAAGGTTAGCATTGGGAATGCTTCTTGATTTTCTCGACATCGGACAAACTTCTTGAGGATCACCAACTGTCGTTTCTGTTTGAGATTTAGATCTGGTCAGGTGTAGAGATACTCCAGATTCAACATGGATGGATAGGGAGCCTTTGTCACGGATACCACCGGATTACTTTTGCTAGAACCCCAGGAGCTGGACTAGAAGGTCTAACTCCAAAGGAGGAACGAGATTGAGGCACTCAAGTATTAGCAACTTGTCAGGAGACAGCTGCCCTACTTGAATATCTTGTAGCGAGACACGATTGAGATCTTGATGGGAAACATCATAGGAGACAAAAGAAGTTCTCCGACTTCTCTTTCTGGAACAATTCCATTAGTGGCTTGGAGGCATAGATGAAATTCTCAAGGAATGGAGGTAACAACATATCATCCCGGGAATATTCTGTATATGCATAATCGAGTTGAGAGGATTTAGAGGAAACTAGACAATTCACCCAGATCCATGGCGACATCTTTCAGCAATTGCACGTGAACCAGGGAAAGTCACTTCTAACTTCAGAACCCTGCCTTGTGACGACACAAGGTTAGTTCTAGCAAGCTTTCCAATCAAACAGGGAGGAAAAGAATGCAGTGGATGGGCTGAACAACAAACTTATCTAGATACCCCCAGACGGTCGACCTCACAAGGTATGTGTTCTGAAGTTATCACTTGGACGGCATAAGGATTGGTCAGAGTAACATCTTTCTAATCTGAGTTAACCTACTGAATGTGTTAGTCTGAGTTTGATTTGACGATAGCCCAAATCAAATCAAAAAAAAATTAGAGATTGGCATATCCAAAGAGGAGATACCACCTCACTTCAACACGGACAGACTAGACATCCCATCGAGAAGGAACTATATCAGATAGAGCTCTTGTCTTTCGACTTTCCAAGTTGTTAAGCTCAGCCGAATAATTCCGGACATCCAGCACGAAAGCTAGACAAGGCCTTTATTCTGCAGATTACAATACTTTGACCTGGTCCGAGACATGGACAAGGTACTGGAGTTATTTTCTCCAAACAAGACGAAGGGGAAAAATCTTGACGGACCACAAGAGTAACTTGCATCGGAACATACCAACGCACGATAGTACTTCACTGTCAACTGACAGACAAAGGTTGGAAAGCAGATTAGAGTAAGAAACATGCTCAGGAGAATCCTAAGATGTTGAAGATACACCGGTTATTACTCAATTGTGATAACCATGCCCAAAAGGAGAGATGCAGCAGAGTCACGAACATAGTTGGGAGACTCGCTAGAAAATTCTGGTCATAACCCAGATGATTCCAAGACAGAATCTCCAGCTATGGCAGAGGGAGGGCTAAAGTTACATAGCCAGCTGAGGTGTGGTAATTTAAGGTTCAACCATTTACCACACAGACCACGGAAAAGACTTGGGTTGAAGATCAGCATCATGTGCTACTAGCGAGAGTTAAGAAATCACAACTTAACACACTCTAGTTGGCACAATCCGGGACCTTATGTTCAAGTCCTTGGGTTAAAACCCGAAGAAAGGAACAAGGATTATACTTGATACGAATACAAGGGTTCGTAACCAACTGAGTTGATGGGGATTTTCGTCGTACTCCAGATGGTTCCTCGGCACATGAAGCTTCGGATTGTAGCGCGGCGGAAGCAACTGGACACATAACACTAAAGATCGAACCCAACCCCGTTTTACTCCTAATTTTGAAGTAACAGATGAGAAGTAAAAACTTTAAGTCAAATCGAGGTAAGATTGCTCCGAGATTAGAGGGTAACCAGATAAGGAGTAAAAAGAATACTAAGATGGTTTTCACAACTCATTTTTAGGTTAAAAATATTTTCACAACCACTAGACTCAACATCGACCAGTAGAAGGGTTTCCTACAGGCAGTACTGCTCTGATACCAACTTGTGGCGCCCCGACCCGACTATTATACAGTGATACTGTGTCTCCGGTTATCCGATACCAGCAGGCACACTATCAAAGCATAATAGAGAGATCAAGACTTGTGGAACAACTGGCACATCACAGACTCTACGACACAAAAATCATTATAATTCAACTCTTATAATAGAGAAAGATAGCAAATGACAACCAGAGGTCACAGACCCAACATTACAACATGCGGAAGCGAAGTGTGTTGTTCTAAACAACAAGAACCAAATTATGGCCTCAGAGGCCTGCAAATAAACATCCAGCGCCAGCTGTTCCGGGATGTCCCAAGCTGCCACCTGGGAACCCCAGAGTACTCGTCGACGTCCACAAAGAACCCACCTTCGAGGTCGGTGAAGTCCTCTCCTGAAAATAAGCAAACGACGTTGAGTTCGACGAACTCGCAAGATTAAGAGCTAATATATGCTCGATGATTGGCTTTCAAGGTTTTATGGCTGTTTTGCATAAAGCTGATTTTATTTATAAAACACAACTCCATGGCATCGACTAATCAGATTATTTTTGAAAAGGGGTAAGAAGTAACTCTTTTCTTGAATCACCTGTTTCATCATCAACCATCATCACCACTGTACCTGTTCATCAAAGGCACCTCCCCGAATCACCCTCGAGGAAGCTCACCTTACAATCTTGAGTGGTACCTCTAGTACCCAGTTTTTAATCATTCCGTTAAAGTTATTCTATGATCTCTGAATCCGTCACCAAGTCGTCCATAACCGCGGACACGGCTTTTCGAAAAGATTTATCCCTGCAGGGGTGTACAATGTGAAAGTCGCCAGGTTCCCGAGGGACCTCCCAGCTTCTTATCCATGCGTACCGTCCGGCTCATTGCCCGTACATGCCTGTACATTTGCTCTCTTCCGGGGAAAGCCGGCTGAGTGGGAGCGGCTACAACCTTTACCTCGCTTGAGACTAACCAAGTATCATCAGTGGCGGCAGGACTGCCAGGATCACAACACCCCGCCCCACGGCCACTCATTTTCCTAAACACCACAGTCCTCATCTCAGTCTTGGCCACCATCTTCAACGCACGCGCAAATGGAAAGCCAAACTAGAGGACCCTCGGCTAGTCCGCCACAAGTTAGTTGGTCGATCCTGGCACAAGTTAGAGGACCCTCGGCTAGTCCGCCACAAGTTAGTTGGACTGCCAGGATCACAACACCCCGCCCCACGGCCACTCATTTTCCTAAACACCACAGTCCTCATCTCAGTCTTGGCCACCATCTTCAACGCACGCGCAAATGGAAAGCCAAACTAGAGGACCCTCGGCTAGTCCGCCACAAGTTAGTTGGTCGATAGGGGTTCCATATAGCCCACGCTTGGTAGCACGCTCAACTTGGCTCGTAGGCGAGAACTCGCACTTAGGCGGCGGGAACGAGACAACCCACCACATCCCATGTGGCCTCTCATCCCCACCTTTAGCAATTTATTATCCGTCACCACAATTTCCATCACATCCGGTCATTCCATCAACTGTTCCAACATTGAAACATCCACCGGATATTTAAGCATTTTAACTAAGCATGGCTAAGCAATATACATAACAAGTATAATTATCTCGGGGCAACACTTTAATCCTATGGATATTAGGAAGGATACAGGTAATGGCAGCAGATTTCTAATGCAACTAGTAGGATACTCTAATCCAAGCAAAAGACATTTGGAACCGAATGCAATATTATGGTGGGAAAAATAATTGCAGAAATATAGGAGGAGACATGCTCAGAGGGGGGATTACGCTTGCCTTGTTTTTACGAAAGGTAGTAGGAATCGTCGAAGAATTGTGGTTGCACCTCAACTCCTCGATCTACCGGAGCACAAACAACACCGAAAAGGAAGCAACATAAATCACACGATTACAAGTAGGTGCAATGCACACTCATGATGATATGACATTTTAATGCAATTAAGAGATCCTAGACATGATCATCGAGTTAAATGAGTGTCCCAAATAATTAATTAGGCATTATTTGGTTAACCACCCATACTTATCTTAATTATCCTAACACTACTGGGAGCACATTTTTGTAATCGTGATCGAGTATGCATGATGATGATGATTCTAGACAGTTCACAATTTTCTGAGCATTTTGGTATAAAGAACACATTTTTCTGAACAATATTTAGGAAGTTATGAATTTCCCAAATTTTGCCCATTTCACGGACGAATGTGTATTTCAATTATTTTCACAAATGAAAAGATTCATTTGCATGGGTGAGTATACTTTTGGTTAGGTTTCATTTTTCTGAACATTTTGATACCTCAATTGCAAATTTTGGATAAACAACGCAAAAGTTATTGATTTTTGAAGTTTACATTATTTTCTTGCATTTTATTACTTTTACCAGGCGTACTGAATAAATTTGGATTATCCGATTTTTTTTAGAACGAAGGATGACAGCAGCACTGTGGTTCCTGGCGTGGTGTGAACTCAAGAGATACGTGTGAGCTGGGAGTGCTTGTGTGCGTGTGTGCAACCTGCAGGCAGCAGCACCTGGGCGCGCGCGTGCTCGCGACGGCGACCATGGTGTACGGCTTCGACGGCGCGTTCGACACCGAGCACGGGAAGAGAAAAGAGAGGTCCCGGAGGACGGTGTGCTCACCACGGTCACGCGAGAGGAGACGGCGAGGCCGGAGAGGCAGCGTCGGCGACGGAATCGTCCGCGGCGGCGCTCGGACGGCGGCGGCGGAGTAGCGACGGAGAGCTTGATTCCCAGCGTTCCCGGGCGATTCCTTTGGCGGGGTTGATCAGCACGGCGAGGCGGACGTCGTGGTGGTGCTGGCTCGGCTTGGGGAGCCCTCAATCATCGGCGGCGAGCTCGGAAAGGCGGAGGACGTCGAGGACGAACTTGAAATCCGGGCAATGTGTTGCGTCTCGACTCGATTCTTCCGGTGGAGACGTAGAGGAGGACGAGGCGGAGCTGGTGGTGCGCTTCGATTTGCTTGGGGACGCTTCAGTCGACGGCGGCGTGCTCGGCCATGGCGGCTCGAGTTCGAGCTCGGTGAGAGAAAGAGAAGAGGAAGGCAAGGAAAACTCTGGGAGAGGGAGCAGGTAAGGCAGTGTGCTCGTTTTGCTTGCTCCTTGCAAGTGGAGGCAGAGGAAGGGGAGGGGCCCCCACGCGAGGCGTGCGTGCAGCACGCCATGGCGGCATGGCTACAGGGAAGAAGAAGAGATTTTTGTGAGAAACCCCCTGCAAGTTTTAAAATCACCACGGTTCAGTCCTTTCCAGTACTGTGTGCACTGTTTTTGAATTAATTGGAGCAGTTAAACTCCTCAAAAAATTATGCCAATTTTTGGGTAGCCTCTTTATATTAATATGAAGATCCCCTAATTTTTCCATAATATTTGAAAATCATTTGATAGGTGAATAAAATAGAAATTGCTCACAGGCACTTTGAGATTCTCTCCACTTATTTTATTCTCCAAATCAAAATAGTTTTGTCGAAAATATCTTTGGAACTTTTGGAACTTACTTGACAAATATAAGATGTCAAGATGTTTTGTTTTGCAAGTTGAGTGCTTTCATTGTTTTGAGATTTGTTAGCAAGTTTGACATTTGTTTTTAAAATGATGCCAAACCAATTATTTTATTTGACTATCAATTTAATTTGAATGCCATGATGCAATGAAACACCAAAAAGTGGAAAATTTATTCGGGTTTTTAGGTTCTCAGCTTTGGGCTGTTACAATCCTGCTCTCCGGTGCCGCTGCACGAGCTCCTCCACCGCCCCTGCTCGCCTGCCTGCTCGTGCTAGAGGCAGGCTCCTGCTCGCCGGCACCTCTTCACGAGCTCCTCCACCGCCCCTGCTCGCCGGCTCGTGCTCGAGGTCCCTGCCGCATGGCTCCAGATCCTGCCCCTCAGATCCCGAGCTCCCTGACGATGTAGGCCAGCATAGCTGCGTCCACGGGGAAGGCACCGTGGTACCGCAGGAACTTCGCCAGGCACCAACAGATTGATCAGAGAGACAAAGAGGCTCATCCTGGCGATTTTCAGGTGCGCATGAACAAATGCGGGTGGCTTCCATGGCCTTCACCTGCACACGATCATCATCGTCTGCGTGCGAGGCTGACGCGGTGTCCGTGTGGTGAACGGCATTCTGCTGTTCAGCTACATGAGCGGTGGCTGCGCTCGCCGAGCCTGCAACGGGCGGGGCAGGAGCTCGAGCTACTGCGCCGACAGCAGGCTGGGCCGAGGGTTGAGGTAAAACGACTGCGGCAGGAGCAACCGGAGGTGGATATTGGATCTGCGGGGCTGGCATGCCCTCAAGAAGATTATCGTACTGCTCCTATCACTTGAAGAAATGGCAGATGCCAGCCTGCTTAGAAAATATGGATGTCAATAAAACTTCATCCAGCTCGAACGGCAAGACAACTGTAGAAATCGACGGGACAGGCTTACGCTAAAGAGGCTGCACTTGTAGAAACGAACACTGGGTCGCCTTCCTTTGCGGCAGACGAAACTTTGGATCTCATCGCCGCAGAACGGGCATGGAATCAATGGAGGATGTCTTGCTGAGGTTGAGGGCAGTGGATCTGGCGGAGGAGCTTGTGAAGAAGAGGCGGATGACGACATGGCGTGCGTGCCTGCGGTGGATTTTCGGATCTGGGTATGAGTGTGCTCCGGCGATGGGGAAGATGCAGGTAGTTGGAGTAGGGAGGGGCCGAACGGCGCCGCCGCGGTAACGTCTGTCGTCCCGTGAAGAATCGACGTGATCGTGTACATTGAATGCATTGTCAGAAGTGGGACAGGATTCCAGAATTACCACGGTAACATTTGACTGCCTCGGGTCATCAGTACAGATCTCGATGCCAATGGAGGAACACGATAAAGAGATCATCTGTGCTCGGGAGCCAAACTAGATTTCTCTGATCATCCATGCTATTTTCAGCTCGTTTCGTATCTCCGCCTTGTTCTTTCCGGCCCTCCCACTCCCTCCGTGGAACCTGAATCCTGGTCTGTTGGTGATGGCTCCCGCGACTGGAGGGGCGACCGTGGTGCCCGCGGCGGCGCCCGCGACGACGCCCACATGTCGGTCTCCAGCGGCGACGGTTGAGGTCCTCCCGCGCGTCCCCCGGTCCGTCCCCTCGCTGGCTGGGGTGGCGGGTTCGATTTCGACGGCGGTGGCTGCGGTTGAGGTGAGTCGGGGCGCCGGTGACGATGTCCGCGCCGCCGCGGGAGCGCGTACCAAGGTAAGCTCCCCCCCTTCCTTCACCTTTCATCTCCTCCCGCCCCTCGCCGGGCGGAGGGCTTGGTGGGCGGTTCTGGGCGCTCGCCGATGACCTGCTCGATGCGGATGTTAGCGACGCCAGCGAGGACGCCTACCCTGCCTCCCCTTCCCGAGCTGGCCTCAGGCCTACTTTCGGAGACTTTCTCCTAGCGGCAGAAGCGCGGAGCGCTCCTCGGCGCACGGCGTTTGCCCCGGGCGGCCGCGGCTCCCGTTTCTCGCCGGCGACCGGCGCTGGCTTTGGCCGTCGCCGAGATTCCCCTCGCTGCGCGTCCACCCGCTCGCCTCGCGCTCATCCGTCACCGCCGGCGAGGTCGGCGCCGCTCCCGCCGCCGCCGGATAGCCCTAGGTGGAGGGCGAGTCGCAGCCCCTCCCCTTCCTGGAGTGGGCCGACGGATGGCCTGTTCCTTCTCTTGGGCCTGGGGCCGGAGGCCTGGCCTGGTTCGCATCCCACTGATGCGGAGCAACCTGTGGACCGGCTGGAGGCCCACCCCCGGCCTGCTGGCGCTGCTGATGGACCGCGGGCCCGAGCCCACTCGTGGTTCTGGGTCCAGCGGGGGAGCAACGACCTGGCGCTAGGGTTTCCGGCCTCTAAAGAGGACATCCGTCGGCGGCGGTCGCAAAAACTCCATCCGCCTCGTTCGTCCATCTCCCACCCTCTCTCGCTCCTTTGCGCAGGTGGTCGCCATGGACCCGCACGCCTCTGGCTCCGGCTCGCAGGGCGGCAAGCGCCAGCTCGAGGAACCGCGTCCGCAGGCGACGGCGGCGCGGCAGGGCGGGTCGCACGGCCAGTCGGCGGTGCAGAAAGGGAAGAAGTCCGCGGGGGCGGCCAAGGTTGGGCAGGGCCAGCAGACGGCGGCGTCCGGCGCGCGGGTCCAGCCTGACTGGTACCTCGCCCGTGAGAGGAAGAGGGCCGCCAAGGCGGAGGCGGCCAAGGCAGAGGCGTCTCGCCTCGCTGCGGCTGGCCTGCCGGCCCCGTCTCCGGCTGGGGTTGCTTCGGCACCCAATGCCGTGCGCGCGCCCTCCAGGGGGCGTCCTCCCGTCCTCTCCACCCTCGGCAATGCCATTGCCGGGGAGGGTTTTTTCGACCTCGATTTCGAGGAAGATGACCTGGACCGGGAAGTGGAGTCGAACGAGGCGGTGATATCCTTCAAGGACAAGCCCCTCTCGACCCGTGACCTCGACCAGGAGCTCCACAACCTGATTGAGGGTGCGTGGGACTGGCAGGTGACGAGACTCGCGGCAGCGGAGTTTGCGGTGGTTTTCCCCTCTAAGGAGACCCTGCGCATGTGTACCCGGAGTGGTCGCATCTACCTCCCCCTCAGCGGCTCGGAGGCGGATATCCGCCTAGCCGATGCCGACCCGGCCCCGGCCGTGACGCTCAAGGAGGTGTGGGTGAAGCTGACCGGGGTGCCCCGGAAGTTTGCCGCGCTGACCGCCTCCTTGTGGGACTCGCATGCTGGGACAGCCGCTGGAGTCGATGAGGACTCCATCCGTCGCAGGCAGCCAATCCGCGTGAAGTTGGCCTGCCGGAACCCCGCCAAGCTCCGAGGCTCTATCCAGATCTTCCACAAAGCAAGGGCTATGTCATGGGTGTGCACGTGGAGGGTAGGGGGGCGCGTTCCCGCCCCCTCCGGCTCCTCCGGCCCCTCGCCGCGGTGACCCCGACGACGAGGAGATGGACGACCTCAGCCCCACGCGGGAGGAGGATGTGGTCCGGGACCGGTCGGCTACCGCGGCTGACCAGTCCTCCTCGGCTACGCCTGCGGGCGCGCCGGGTGGTGCCGTTACGGCCAACCCCTCGCAGCGGACCGCTGGTTCCTCCCCAGCCCCGCCGGTCGGCGAGTCTCCAGCTGCGGCGACTCAGGGGCGGCCATCTCGCTTGACGAGTATGGCAGCAACATGGTGCCGTCGGGCCGCTGGCCGTTGCCGTTGACTGCCCTGGAGCGTCTCAGGGACCTCGCCAAGGGCTTCGACATCGCCACCGCCAACCTGATGCCCACCTCTGGTCCGTCTTCGCCCCTGGAGGACTCGATCCTGGACTCGGGCGAGGACACTGCGAAGGTCATGGAGGGGGAGGCTTCCAGCGACATCGAGTCCGACGGACACGGCGACGACGGCGAGCTCCTGGACCCGGTGGACGTGGAGACTGCAGAGCCACGACGCCGCCGCGCCACGGCGGTTTCCACGGGTCCTCCTCGCAAGAGCGCGAGGCTTCACGGGCCAGCTGCGTCGGTCCCGGTGGCGGAGCGCGCGGAGCTCCGCGCGGCGGCCAAGAACCTCGACACGCCAGGTAAAAACCCATATGCCATCCTTCAGGAACTCCCTGATTCTCATTTGGTCTCGGTCATGCACGATGTGGGGTTGGCTTTCACGATAGAGGCGGGTGAGGCGAGTGATGTTCTGTCGCTTATCCGGGCCAAAGAGGTGGCCCAGGCAGCACTGGCCGAGGCGGCGGCTCGCAGGGCCTCGTCCAGTGCTTCGGCGTCTACCGTCGACCCTCCCAACCAGGCGGTGGCGGGGGCCACTGCTGCGGCTAGGGAGGAGGGGCATCCGCCCTTGGAACCAGCTTCTGCTGCTCCACAGACCAACAAAAGGGGCGCTCGCCCCAGTGCGTTGGGTTCCCGTCGTGGACGGAGGAAAGCTGCAGTCGCTTGATGCGCGCGGCATTTTATAACATCCGGGGGTTCGGCCGGCCGGGACGCCGAACCCAGATCCGAGAGCTTATCTCCCGAGAACAGCTTGACTTTGTTGGCCTTCAGGAGACCATCAAACAAGCGTTTACCCCTGCGGAGCTTCTCAGCATTGACCCCCGTGGGCGGTTCGCCTGGCACTCTACGCCAGCGAATGGCCATTCCGGTGGGATGCTTTGGGAGTCAACGAGGATGCCTTTGAGGTTAAAGACTGGAGTTCTGGCTCCTTCTTCATCCGAGTGGATGTACTCCAACTCGAGACCTCCAAGGCTTGGTCGCTTTTTGTTGTCTATGGCCCTGCTGACCACCGCCGCACCGAGGAGTTCCTCGGGGAGCTATCTACGGCGGTGGGGGTGTCCTTTTCCCCTCGTCATTGGAGGCGACTTCAACTTGATTCGAGGGGCTGATAAGAACAACGACAACATCAATTGGCCCAGGGTTCACAGGTTCAACGATTGTATCGCTAACCTTGCCCTGAAAGAGATCCGGCGGACCGGGGCTCGTTATACTTGGACGAACCGCCAGCCTAATCCGGTCCGCTGTGTGCTTGATAGGGTACTCATGTCCCCGGATTGGGAGGCCTTATTCCCTCTTTGCTCCCTTGTGGCGGAGACCATTATTGGCTCCGACCACTCGGCCCTGGTGCTTTACTCTGGGAGGAGTCTCGCAGGAGAAGCAGCCGCTTCTTCTTCGAGAAAAGCTGGCTGGAGCACCCTGAGTTTGGCGACTTGGTGCTTCACAAGTGGCGCGAGATCGAGGCGCAGAGGGGTGCCCCCTGGACTCGATTACCGCCTGGCAACAGATATCCAATAGCCTAAGACTATTCCTCAAAGGCTGGGGGGCCAATTTGGGTAGGGCTACCAGGGACGCCAAGGAGGCGCTCCTGGTACAGATTCAGGCTCTGGATAGCCGGGCAGACCTGTCGGACCTTGATGATGACGGATGGGCTCTCCGTTATTTCCTTGAGGACCAACTTACCCACATATCGCGTGTGGAGGAGGCTTACTGGAAGCAACGAAGCCGCTTGAACTGGATCCTGAAAGGGGACGCCAACACGGCTTTCTTCCATGCGGTGGCCAACGGCCGAAGGAGGAAGTGCGCGATTACTCGTCTCACCTCGGATCAGGGGTTGATTACGGAGCCCAGGGCTCTTCAGGCGCACATCTATGACTTCTACCGGGCCCTTATGGGCTCCGAGGGAGACCTACCTCTCCTCACCCTCTCTCCATCCCTTTGGGACTCACGCCCGCGTGTTTCCGCGGATGAGAATGACTCTCTCATGCTCTCCTTCACTGCGAAGGAGTTGGACATTGTCCTAGCCAGCATGAAGGTGGACACGGCACCGGGGCCTGATGGCCTGCCGGTCTGCTTCTTCAAGAAGTTCTGGTCTCTGGTTAGACCGTACATCTTAGCTATTGCGAATGACTTTGCCCTGGGTAGGGTGAATATCGCGAGGCTTAACTTTGGGGTGCTTACGCTTATTCCCAAGGTTCCTGGGGCGGAGGATATTAGACAGTTCCGGCCGATAGCACTTATAAACGTGATTTTCAAGTTTATTGCTAAGGCCTATGCCATTCGCCTCGCCCCGATTGCCCACCGTACTATCAGCTGCACCCAGTCGGCCTTCATCAAAGGTCGACACATCCATGAGGGGGTGGTCTCCCTGCAGGAGATAGTTCACGAGACCAGGTCTAAGAAACTCCGAGGTGTCTTCCTCAAATTAGACTTTGAGAAAGCTTACGATCGGGTTAACTGGGCTTTCCTCAGGGTGGTCCTGTTACGCGTAGGCTTTGACCCAGGCTGGGTTCATAGGGCGCTTAGTTTGGTCTCTGGGGGCCAGACTGCTATCACCATTAATGGTGATATGGGCAACTTCTTCCGTAATGGCCGGGGGGTTCGCCAGGGGATCCTCTCTCCCCTCTCCTCTTCGACTTTGTGGTCGAAGCCCTTGCTGCTATCCTTGATGCGGCAAGGAGAGCCGGGCATATCCAGGGAGTTATCCCCACCTTATCCCAGGGGGTCTCACTTGCAATATGCAGATGATACAATCATCATGATCCAGCCGGAGGACTTGGCAATTGCCAATCTCAAGTTCATCCTCATGTGCTTTGAGAACATGTCGGGGCTGAGAATTAACTTCCACAAGAGTGAGGTGCTAGCGATTGGGATTGATGAGGGGGAACAGCAGAGGATTGCGGACATGCTTAACTGTAAGCGTGGGCAATTTCCCTTCACGTACTTGGGCCTTCCCATTAGTGACCATGCGCTCTTCGCTGGAGCTTGGGACCCCATGACGGCGAAGGTGGGTAAACGGGCGGACCCTTGGTTCGGCAAACTCATGTCTTCGGCCGCCAGGCTTACCTTGACCGACGTGTCTATCCAACCTCCCCCTTCACGCGATGGGGGTCTACCTCCTTGGTGATGGGGTGCACCAGTCTATGGATAGGCATAGATCCCGTTTCTTTTGGGAAAGTAACGGAGTTCGACGCAAATACCATTGGGTCCGGTGGTCAGCAGTGTGCCAACCGAGAGCTTTGGGGGGTCTTGGGATCCGAGATACCAAACTCATGAACATTTGCCTTATGGCTAAATGGGTGTGGAAGCTGCTGACCAACCGACCGGGGTTATGGGCGGATATCATTAGAAGCAAATATCTGCGTTCAAAGGATATCCTTGTGGACTCCCATAACCCTGGGTCCCAATTCTGGAATGCCCTTCAAAAGGTGAAGGAGGTGCTTCGCTTGGGAGCTAGGCACTCTGTCAGAAATGGCAGGTCCACGAGGTTCTGGATCGATGGTGGCAGGGGTCGGGGCCCCTGTGTACCAGATACCCCTCCCTCTATGAGGTGACCTCTGACCCCGGTATCTCGGTGGCTACTGCACTGCGCGCCGGAGGGTGGGATATCCACTTCCGCCGGACACTTGGCCAGGCTGATCTCCCGGCCTGGGGCGAGTTGCGGAGGGTTACCATGGATACTCGCCTGGAGGATGGGCCAGATGAGCTCACTTGGACGCTCGAACCGTCCGGTAACTTCTCGGTGAAATCCCTATACCGGAAGCTCTGCCACGGCTCTCCGCACAAGCACTACTCCCAGATATGGGGGATTGCGGTGCCCCTCAAAGTTAGGATCTTCCTTTGGCAGCTGATGCGGAAGCGCCTCCCGTCTAGCGATAATATCGCTCGCCGCAAGGGCCCCTCTAACGGGCTTTGCGTGCTATGTGGTGAGCATGAGGACTCGAACCACATCTTTTTTGGCTGCGTTTTAGCCAAATTCCTCTGGAGCGCAGTTAGGGAACTGCTACATTGCTCCTGGAACCCCACGTGTTTTGCGGAGCTCTTTAGGCTCCTTCAGGGTTACGCGGGCCGGGCACGTAGAGTCCTTTGGATTTGTTGCGCGGGTCTTTGCTGGACGCTCTGGAACACGCGGAACAAGTACACTATTGAAGGGATCTTTCCTTCACAGCCGGCTGACTGCCTCTTCAAATTGGCAATGTACCTGCAGGTGTGGAAGCCAGTGGCTAGACGTCAGGACCGAGGCGAGCTGGAGTCCGCGATTCGTGAGATTCGCCGTATCCACGACACCGTCAGGGAGCGCCCTTGACCCTTTGTTCCGCCGCCTGTTTTATCTAGCTATCTCTGTAGGTGCCTACGGGCTGTGTGAGTGTTGCCCTCTTATGAGTGGCTGTGATGTAGCCTGCGTGCTGCCTGGAACCTTATTGTTGTATGTGCTGTTCACCTGTGTTGTACTTTGTATCGGACTCGCCAGTTGGATTTATTAATTTAAAGCAGGGCTCTACTCGAGCCTGCATTCTTAGTACGAAGTACTCGCTCCCTCTCCATTCAGGGGTTGATCATACAATTTTACTAGCGCCCCAAAACTATACCATTAAATTCATATCTAAAAATATTTTAGATAATATAATCTGTATGGTGCACAATAGAAGGGGTGGAAGTTATCCTCTGCTTCAAATCCACAAACTGGACATCGAACGACTCGCACACCCCTCGCGTCGCTCCCCCCGGCGGCGCCAGGGGAGAAAGCCCGCGCCGCCACTCCCTACCCCCGTCCGCCACCCTCCTGTCGCCGTCGTCGCCGGCTTCGTCTGCGGCGGTGGCGGCGCCCCCCGCTGCCACAAAGGTGGTCGGGGGATGGTCCGTGCGTCTCGATGGATGGAAGGCCGGCGCGGGGCGACGTCGGTCGGGGCTGGGGAAGCTGAGCCGGCGGCTCAGGCGATGATGGAGGCGGACGAGGTCATCCGGCGGCGGGGCGGTGCGTGGGCGCCACCGGTGCGGAAGGTGCTCGCCCGTGCGGTGTTCGTGGCAGATCGGGCCCGCTCGGGCTCGATCTGGGCCTGGCGGGCCGTGCGGGCGAAAGGAGCTAGGAGGAGATGCGCGTGGTGCGAGCAGGTGGGGCGACCACGGTTTGCTGCGGCGCGCGAGGGGAAGGCGATGGCCGGGAGTGCTGTGGCGCGCGAGGAAGATGGCCGATGCATCGCGGTTGCAGGGACTTGGTGGGCCCCATCTGGGCTCGCTGATGCGGGGCGTCCGTGGTGCAGGGCGCAACGGCGGAGGTTCTGGTGCGAAAGGAGGAGGTGGCTCTCCTGCTACCGTACTCCGGCACCCGGGCGACGTGGAAGCCGGGGTGGCGGCCCCGGATCGATAGCTGCGGCAGGAGGTGCGGCTTGCATGGTGGCGTCGGCAGCTTGAGGTGCTGCGGTGGCTACGGTGTGCGGAGGTGCTCGGTGAGCGGCCACGGTGGTTGACGACATGGCCGTGATGCCATCCTGCTGCCCCCGGAGCTTTACAGTCGGGTTGAACTCCAGGCGAAAGCTCGCATGGACTTCGGTCTGTGCCGACGACGGCGGCGCCCTCGGGCGTCGTTCCCTTTCTTGTTTGCATCGTCGTGGAGCTTTTCGACCTCGTCTAACGCGTGGTGGTTCCAAGTTCTCCGGGTGAAAACCTTTGCTCCTTCGTGAGCGGGCGGCGGTGACGGTCTCGTCACTACCTTGTTGGAGGCGCCGCTTTGGAGTCCTTGGCCAGCGCGGTGCAACGGTTTCGCGACGGATGTGCAGATTGGCGTGTGGTCGGGGGCGGTGGATGTCGGGGCGGCGGCTCCGGAAGATGGTGGTGCGTCGAGACGGCGGCCTCGATCTCCCACGCTACGACGGTTCTATGAGGCAGAACCGTTGTTTAGTGTGGGTTTGGGTGACGACCTGGATGAAGACTGATTGGACAGAGGGTTCGTCGACTCGACTGGATCGTCTTCGGGCAATGCGAAGGTCGATCTGGTTGCTCCACCGGGGCGGCGGCCTCGGAACATGTGGTTTTGGTGGCAACCTGGATGAAAACTGCGTGGGCAGAGGGTTCGTCGACCATGACTCGATCATCTTCGGGCAATGCTAAGGTTGATCTGGTTGTTACGCCGGGGCGGCGGCCCCGGAATAGGTGGTGTGTGTTGTGGCGTTTGTCGACTTGGGTCGTGTGGGCGGCGGGTCGTTTCGCGTGTGTTATTCTTTTGTACAGATTGTTTGGTTTTTGGACCTGGTTTTCCTTATAAACTGGGTCAACTCTTTCTATTTATTCGGGAGGTGGATACGACCACTTTATAGCTCAAAAAAACAAACTGGACGTCGGTCTGTTACCTCAAGATTGCGTTTATATTTATTCCTCCAGGTGGGAAGGAATCCGTAGCAAGGCGCCATGCAAAATGCGCAACTTTAGGAGGTGCATCAGACTTCCAAATCAAGTCCCACTCATCGCTGATTGGAGTGGGTGGAGATGGAAAGTGAGAGTTGGTGGATTTTTTTGGAAGCACAATCGAAAATCGCTGGCTCTGATACCATGAGACACATTGATGGATCGATACAGAGTACAACTCGAATTCAAAAAGATTGAAACCCTATTGTTAGGTCAGGAGGATTGGAATATTAGATGAACTCACACGTTGATCGGAGGAGGAGGAATTAGAGTTAACCACTCGGGTTCAGTTTGCAGAATAGATATCAGATGCCTAACCTGACGCTCACAACTTACTCCATATGGTCGCTCTTTCCCTCTTCACCTGCTCCATGACTTGGGCCGTATGTAGGAGGAAGCTAAACTATATAAGTACACTGAATGCTGCCAGTTTAATTAGCGTGTACGATGTGCGTATTCATGGTCGTCGTGGATCTGACAAACATCGATCGTTGTTTACCTCCACAACTACTCCGTAGCTAGCTAGAGCCACAGATGAACGCGTATAAGTACGTGTCATGTTCCTGTAAGCTGGTACGAATGGACCCGAGTCACGGTCGCATGGCACGTGACTGTCTCCATCTGGCGCGTGCTTCAGGTGGGCACGGAAAAGTAAGTCTCCAGATGCCTAGCCACCACCAGATTGTACGTACTAGTATGTGTGAGCGTGACACGGAGAATGTATGTATGTGCTGATGTCATACTGAGAGCTATACGAATTAATGCAAAATGTGTGTATCCTAGGCAGGTAGTCGCAAAGTTTGTGTCTGTGGAGATCTTTTAAATCCAGGCCGATAGGGACGATATGTAGGCCGATATATATATATCATTATTGGGTTCTACAGACAGAGACGTAACAAATTATTTTGTCAATATACACCGATACCCAAGATGAAAATGGTTCTCGCTGAAATAGGTTGTGGGAAATAGATTAGGTATTTACAACTTTATCGAATTGCCTAAGTCATGCATAATGTTCTCTAGTTTTTTTTAGAAAAGGGGAAAGCCCCGGCCTCTGCATCGATTGATGCACACAACTTTTATTGCAACCTCAAAGAAGTTCGGAGTTTACATCTCAAACAAAGTGCAAAGTATCGAAATAAAAGTACAGCCCGACAAAATAAAGGAAACGAAAAAAAGCTTCTCATGTGTCTATCTTGTTAGACGTCTTGAATTCTTCTAGACAACCGCCAGGTACCTCGGGAATAAATATCCGAAGCAACCGCCTCCAGCCGGGTGCATCCAGAGTCTATAGGCACACGTTGCGCCTTTCGGACCAGAAAAACCCACTCGTGAATCCATTGGGTAGCCATGCGGATTACCTGTAAAAATTTAATATGGCCACCTTTGTTAAAAATGATATCATTTCTGCATTAGCCAGTGGGATGATGTTAAAAGCATATTGTACCACAGTCCATAAGAATGCGCAAAAGGGCATGTAAAAATTAAATGAGCTATAAATTCCTCCGAATCACAGAACACACACTTCTTACACCCATTCCAATTGCGTTTAGCAAGATTATCTTTCATTAAAATAACTTTGTTTAAATAAGAACCACATAAAGATCTTAATCTTTAACGGGATCTTTAGTTTCCAAATATGTTTGCGCAAATTGACAGTATGACCATTTAAAAGATCTTCATACATGGATTTGACCGTAAAAGATCACGTGGAAGAAAGTTTCCAAACAAATTCATCATCTTCATTTGTTAGGTTAATGGTTATAAGCAAGGGATTCGTTGTGAGTCTTTATTATTTCATGTCCTAATTTTGTAGTTAATAACTTGGAATTATATATTTATTATGCTCAGATACAAACATCGTTCATTTTCATGTATTGACATGGGACAGTTTTCACAACACTAATGCGGAAAATTAAGATTTGTTTTCTCTCATATAACTTGTCCAGTATATTACTCGATATCTGATATGCCAAAACTGATTCGAACTCGATATCCTATATCTTAAAGATTTTACTAACGTAGCATCAAGTTACACCACACAAATCCGGTCAGGTGCTGGATCTGGGTAATGACACCCCTATCTCTTAGGAGCATTCGGAAAAAAATATCGTAGGAGTGAGGGATTCTATGTACAAGGAGATAAACATGTAGAGGATAGTGATGCCATAGGAAAATGATATATAATCAGACTGCTTCCTATATATACTATCGGGGACGGTAGCTGGTCCCGACAATATACACTCCATGGCATCAACTGCGAACCAAAGGCTCCCCCCCCCCCCCCCCCCCCCCCCCCCCCCCCCAAATTGTAAAATTTGTTGAATCGAATATATATAGACACATATTTATGTGTTTGTTCACATTGAAATATTCAAAACATTTTATATTCAGGAACATAGGTAGGGAGTAGTAAGTTAGAGGTCAAGTATGTCATGCGATTGTCGTTACGTACATCCTTGACAGACCGTGTGTAAAGGTATCCCGACATAGAATCCAAAACGCTAGCTATATCGCCATATAGGTGCGGAAAGCAAAGGTTTGGCTCTACAACTAGAGTCGCTGTCTCAGATATAACCCTGTCTCGAAAGCCTGCGGTTCACAGAGCAGTTTGTTCAGTGACCAGCCATCCCTTTCTTCATTGCTTGTTTTTAATATATGCTCATGAATATACACGTTATCTTTTGATAGTTGATGGAAATGTATAAGTACAAAGTACAAAGATGGTAGCCATACGGATAGTAGATAGCAAGCACCCTGCAACAAACGAAAATTACACGTGTACGACAACAAGGTCTTTGTCATCAACGTAACCTAATGCGGGCACCTAGAAAAGCATGAGCTGGTGATTGACCAGTTAATAAGGACTAACCAGAACATTTTCTATGGGCTGGGGAGACGGGGCACAATGTTGCTTGGCCCGCACTAAGCTCTGCCACTACCTACACAGCAACTCCATCATGAATATATATACTTCATGTACAGGACGCATGTAAAATGTATTGGCTGGCCATGCCATGCATGATTCAAAAGAGGAACATCCTAGTGTAATCCTCGAGGACGGGGAGCCTTTGCTCGTTATCGTAGCCATACATGACGGCGACCATCCTGGCAAAGTTGAGCGACGCACCGATGAAGCTAGGCGACAATGATGATTTTATTCCGGAGAAGCACACCCTGTTGAGCTCTACCCACTCATCCTCAATCATCTTCAGCATGTGCTCCTCCGCATCGCCATTAGGGTTTTCCCTTAGGTAAAAATCTTTGTACGATCCATCAAGCCCTTCTTGCGCTTCATCCTGCACAGAAAAAGAAAACATCATGGTAAGATAAGATGAGCCTCTTTGTTGATGTCCATATGAATGTGAGCCTACGAAGAGAGGCATCAATTCTTAATAGTGTGGATCCTATGGAATTATCTCTATTTGTGGTTTTTCTGCTCTGACCTTGGCACTGCCCATGTCGTCCCAGAGCCTCATGATCTTTGTCGGGCAGGAGACAACTCGAGGGACGTGGTTGATGTCGGTTTCTGTTAAATCATGTCCTAGCATGAAGAAAAGATGGAGAAACACAAGTGGCGCTCCTGAGGTGACAACACCATTTCTTAGGTAGTCCTCCGATGTGGGGACCTGATTACTAGATAGCCATTTCCCCTCAATCATGAATCCAGCAAACAACATTGCCCACTACAAAGAGCAAAAAAAAAGACAAGATGTTTAGTTTTTTGTATTGTTATTTTCTTAGCTTTTATATGTCAGTGCAGTCCGTTGCAAATTATAGAGCAGTAGAAATATATGACTTGGTATACTATTATCATACTAACTTTTTTAGAGATTTTTTTCTTACAAAAATGAAGAAATATTTGAGGAGACATACAGCTTTCTTGAGATGATTGATAGGGTTTAATCCATGCTCATTTCTGACCATATCAGCGATATCATTTGTGATGGTATAAATAGCCTTGTAGCACGATATCATATAGCTCGGTAGTGAATCAGCAGCTGCAAGATCCCACCTGTAAAATGTTCATTTCACGTGTGAAAATTTTGTCACATCAATACATGATATCATGAAATTATAACAATATGATAATATGAAAATATTTCTCATAAAAATCTGTTATTATTAATTTCAGTTTGATGAATCTTATTTTATTTTATATCCTTATAGAAGTTTGAATATTTTTATGTGTTACTATTTATGAAGGAAGGTAATTATATGGAGATACTAAAAATGAATGATTTTTTTTATTATAAGAACATCCATGCTCACATCTTTATCGCCTCATTGAAGAGACAAAGTTCCTCTTGTGTGGCAACAAGATCAAAGATGTCATCGACAATATAGATGAGTGAGATGATCTTTGTGATCTCAATCCGATATCTTGAGAAGGAGAAACCCTCGAGGACAGTCATCGGCCACATGTACCATTTCATAACCTGGTCCCTTGCAACCGGTATTTCTTGAGCCAATCCCAAATCCATCCACCATCTGTGTCAGAATGAAGTTTCAATAGTAAAAAAGTAAGCAACAAAAATAATTAAGTTGACCTACATTATTTGAATATGCAAAATTTTGGAAAGAAGTTTTGTATATGTCTCAACCAGAGGATGAGTAGATCGGCAAATCTCCACAAAATCTAATTACCGAAGGAACCTAATTTATTAGATGTGTACCTCTTAACTTCTTGGATTTCCCTCTGATGTTGCAACTTGTTAATCTGGAACTCTGCAAGTGCCAATTTCTCCATTGCAATGTTTCTAGTGGGCAAGCTCTGGAGGTAGCTGAGGTGGTGCCTGGCCTTGTACCTCATCAGGCTCACATGGTAGGGATGGTCTAGTGACTGCCTCACATATTTTGCAATGTTTGGCTCCAAGTACTTCATTCCAAATCTTAGCTGCTTGCTCGAGAATTGTTTTGCCTTGTAGAGTGAAGCCTCTCCCATGTTCAGGTGTGACAGGTCTTGCAAGCTCAGCAAACCTTTGATGTCTTTTCTATGAGCAAGATTGAAATCCCCATTACCGTTTGTGAACTTTTGAAGAACCTCATCTGCCCAGGAGAAGGGTTTTTAGGCAGGAAATATACAATGAAAGAATAATATCATTCGAGTGAGATGCTTTATCACACAATTAATTTTAAATAGACTTGGCTACTCTAATTTATTACGCCACCCATACTACATATGGCGTAGAAGATCAAAAAAATTGTACTCCAGCTTATTCTTAAACTTGTTTTTTGTTTTCGTTTTGAAACGGATGTTCTTAAACTTGTGATGTTGTCTCACAAAACACGTGGAACTTGTGTCCAAACCTGCTGAAACACAGTATCCAGCTTCTCTCATAAGCCTCAAGGAAAGCGTTGCATCGAGCAGATCATCGCTATGTACGAGATGCACACATGAGTCCACGACATTGTCTATGTCATCTTGGAAATAGTGGTCGATACAAAGGCGCTTCAGGTGATCAACAGTGGTCATCATGCCCCGGCTGCTCTTGGGGTGTTGATGCAGCAACGCTTGCACGCTCCTTAGTCCCTCCTGATGTTGCACAAAGAGAAAATGGTTATCAACGCTTTGCATCCATAGTATTATCGACGCTTGCACACTCCTTAGTCCCTCCTGATGTTACACAAGGCTTCTGCTTCGGTACACCTCCCCTCCCCAAACTTAAACACAACAATGGTTGAGGTCGCACAGTATATGACATAGTATTATCAACGCTTTGCATACATGTCTTGTAAATGATAATACAAAAAGGTATATAACATAAATCACCTTGTTCATTAATATGTCTTAACATATGAAAAGTTATTAAGATCAACCGGTTGATACACTACGGGAATCCCACAAAACGCCGACGGCTGGAACCGTCGGCGTAGACCAGAAGGCCGTCGGCGTATGGATACGCCGACGGCTGCCGTCGACGTATTCGACCATCGGCGTACCCAATCCGCCGTCGGCGTACGCTTGGTGGGCTCCACAAGACGGCATCCAGGCCGTTCCGTCAGCCCTCCATACGCCGACGGCAATGCCGTCGGCCTTTGCGCCCCGCTATTTTTTCAGTTCCTCATATGCCGACGGCCTTTGCGCCCCGCTATTTTTTCAGTTCCTCATATGCCGACGGCATTGCCGTCGGCCTTTGCATGCAAATTTTTTTGAATTTTTTTAAACTTTTTTAATTTTTTTTCAATTTTGAAATTTCTAACTCACATATATACTAAATCTCTAATTACACATTTAATCATAGGTCAAAGTAATTACACTGGTCAAATTTCCCGTTCGATCACCCATCCTCAAATTGCTCTACCCCAAACACGCTTAACATTTGAATTCCTTCAAGATTAGCTTCCAAATGAGAAATGAGAACTTACTGATACTTGTATCATATCAATCATATTAACCCCTGAGTTATGATGTTACACTTTTTCATTGTTTAAATTTAAAAAATTTATTTGAATAAGTAACAATGATTATGTAATAGTATATTTTGAATAAATGACAATAAAATTAATTTTACTTTTATTTCTTTTTTACATTTAATATGGAATAATTCATATCTTTAATTCCGTTAATTGAAATTTGAAAAACAAAATGTCTATGTTAATTAGAAAAATGAGAGTAATTCAAATATGACATCCATATCATCCTTTGCATTGTATAAATATCGATGGTTTTAGAAAATTGATCTCTTTCGATAAATAGTCATATTGGTCATTTTGACTCTTTTTGAAAAAAAATCAAATAAAGTGAAAAAAACCCTCAAAAAAGGTATCCTTTGGCATTGAGTTATTTTATGTGTACTAGTTTCTATTAAAAATGATAAACTTTTTTTTACAAATTGTTCAAAAAAATGCTTCGTAAAAAAGTCAATCATCTATAGACATGTATAAGTTTCGCGCCAAATGATAAGTTATGCCCATCACTGTGCCATAGTTTGTGATAATGTGTCCATATTTGAAACATAGGTGTGCCTTGGTATGGCAAACATTGTTGCCAAAAACAAATTCCAAATTATTTTTATAAATATCATTTTCCATTTTGTAAGTGCCAAAAATGACTTTTGTTATGGATGAAATACCAAAAATATGTTGCAAAAGGCGCCCATCTTATTGTCACGAAGGGTACTACATATTTTATGGATAATACCTAAGTATTAAGAAATTTCTCGATTTTTACCTAATTATTCCTATTTAAGTGACTTTATCACAGAAATATCGATAGTTTTAAAAAATGTGACCCTTTCAATGAATAGGCACGACGGTCATTTTGACCGTTTTTTCACAAAAATAAAAGAAATTGAGAAAATACTCAAAAGATGAATTCTTTTGACATGGAGTCCTTTTATGTGTACTAGTTGCTAGCAAAAATGATAAACTTGAGTTTTGACAAATATTTCAAAAAAATGCTTCACAAAAAGGTCTATCATCTATAGACATGTATAGCTTTCGCGTCAAATGACCAAGTTATGACCATCCTCATGCCATAGTTTGTGATAATGTGTCCCTACTTGACACATAGGGGCGTCTTGGTATGGAAAACATTGTTGCCAAAAACAATTTCCAAAATATTTTAGTGAATATCATTTTCCATTTTTTAAGTGTCAAAAATGACTTTTTAATTAAGCAAGTACCAAACATATGTTACAAAATATCATGTGCACGGTGAAAAAGATTTTATGGATGTTATATTTGGATTCCTCTCATTTTTCTAATCGATTTAGACATTTAATTTGTTAAATTTCGATTTACGGATTTAAAGATATGAATTATTTCATATTAAATGGAAAATAGAAAAAGTATCGGTCGTCGGCGTATCAATGTAGAAAAATAGAAAAAGTAGACGCCGACGGCCGCCGTCGGCGTATCAAAGTAGACGCTGACGGCCGCCGTCGGCGTATCAATGCCGTAAAGTTCCGTTTGCGTGCCGTCACGACGGGCCTTGTACGCCGACGGCATTGTAGACGCCGACGGCTGCCGTCGGCGTATGTTGGGCTACGCCAACGGCCGCGTTCGTCAGGGCCGTCGACGTATAATTCGGCCGTCGGCGTTTTGTGGGATTCCCGTAGTGATAATACTATCAAGCAGTTTGACTTTTCATAAAAATTCTTTCATGCATGGTATGTTAAATTGTTAATTGGTTTCATTTGCCTTTAGATTTTTCCATGACAAAAAGTACATTGCAAAACACGAGAGTATGCATACCTGGAAGTCAAAATCATCGGACAGCTCATGATAGGCGGGCTCCCGGCCGGGACACATCACTGGCGAAGGGCGGAAGAAGCCACGGTTGCGGCCACCATTTCCAGCCACCGGTGAAGCCGAATGGAGCAGTTGCTCAACGGAGGAGAAGGAGAAGAAACGCGCAGCAGCCATCAGTTGCTTAGTGGTATAGATATTCTGGTGTATGATCGGCTAACTAGATCCCTCTATCTAGCCTCTAACTCTAAGCTGCTAATGTCTTGGGATGGATGATCTCTGGGTTGTGCATCTATACACTGATTCGCTCCATATTTATAGGGTGAGGGAGTGGTCGACTGCTTGCAGCATCGAGCTAGTGCTTCAGCTGGGAAAACGCTGCGCAATGCCACAGGTGATACATGTGGCCCAAGGCCGCGCGCGTGGAAATTTCACAAAATGTGCCCGAACGTACGGTTGTATCGTGTATTGGTGATTTCTCGAAACAGGATTTCGTCCTGCTTTATAAATAAAGCAACGACCAACATACAACCAAGCATACAAACGCAACATCACACACAACACCACACATGCTGGGACCAACAGCAAAAACCATGCCCAAAACACAAAAGAAATGAAAGCTATGGCGAATCGACGAACGATGATGACCCGCAACCGCTGCGTCCTCCGATCTTGTCCCACCACGGTCCAAGCACTCCGATGCGTCCAGTACCAAGTAGCATCTCCAAGAGGAGCACCGTCGGCACGACGTCGCTACCGGACCAGCATTGGTCCGAGGGTTTCCCCCGGCACTCGAAGTAAGGTAAGATGGGGCTACCACGACACCCTCCAACAAGGAATGGCGCCACGCAAAGGTGGCACCGCGTCGGTGTCGAACAAGCCGACCAAGATTTCTCCCGAGACCCATTCACCGAAACATCAGGACGCAACGGAGCACTACCACCCTCTGCACCGCCCACCAGCGCGCCACCACGATCTAGCAGTCACATCGTCGTCTCTTCCTGAACACTGGCACGGGGCCTGCAGGACGAAGCAGACGACAACGCTTGGACGAGGGACGGTAGCATCGCAGCCCGCGGGAGGGAACAACCTCCACCACCGAGAAGCAGTAGTCGACCGGACAGAGCAGCAGAAGCACACCAGACCCACGCTGGCCCGGCCGGACCTAGACAGGCCCGTAAAGCTTCTGCCGCCCCGCTGCAACAAGCAGGCCGCATCACCGTCGTCCCTATACCAGCGTCGTCTCCGCCGTCATCCCCAGGCAGAGTCGCGGTCGCAGGCGTGCCGGCCCGCCCATGCCCAGATGGGCCCCGAAGGGCCTAGATCTGGGCCCGCCGGCGCCACACCACATCCGCTTCGCTCCGCCGCACAGCCGGCGCCGATGCACCAGCTACACCCGGAGAAGCTCCGAACCACGCCTTCCGAAGCACACCGCTGCCAGAGCGAGGCTGGGCCCCGACCCGCTCGCAGGGGCGCGGGGAAAAGCAGTCCGCCACCGCCGGCTCCGCCGGGCCCTGCCCGGCGACCCAAGCCGGCGGCGGCGACGGGGAAGGAGGGTTGGAGGCGGAGGGTTTGGCCGGAGGCAGGAGGGGCGCTCCCGTCGCCCTCGAGGGGGCGAGAGGAGCACGAGGGGTCGTGGATTTGTTTCCCCCACGTTCCAAAGAGAATTAACTGTCTATGGCCTCTCAGCGGTCTTCTTCCACGAAACTATTGGTGATTTCTCGAGGGTATATGCGCCAAGTCACTGTCAAATGGTACGTTGGGTCGAGGGTACACAAAATGGGCAGCCGATGTGTAAGTTTATGGCTGCCTACCGTTCACAGGGAAATTACTAGCATTGCTCATCAGAATGTTTTTCATATGCCACAAACGGATTGACTAGCAACAGGCCGGCCGGTTCAATCTGAACCATGTATACTCTTTGCAATAAGATGATATACATGCGTGTATAACGTGTGTACTGCTGTCATGTCAAATGGAGCTTTCTAGAATTCTTCTTTTTACAAGAACATTGGAGGACTCGGCCTTGTGTTTCCCTTCATCTAAATGTACTGTGAACTTGTATATTTCACATTTTTTGCCTCTACCTATCCATTATAGAGTAAATAGATCTTTTCACTTCTCCTGTGGCATATTGATTGGCAAAGTAGTAGAGGTCGCACATATTTTTTTTGGCTTGTGCTTCCATAGACCCCCAAGTCTCACAATCGCATAAACGTACCGAAGGGGTATCTCGGTCTCCACTGGCGAGAGAGGGTAGGGCCAGGGTAGCCCGCCGAAGCCCAGATCCAAAGACCCGTGTATTTGTTGAGAGTATATACAGTGTATGTACGTATCGGTTCTTTTTGCGCCAACGTCCTAGATGTCGCACAAGAGATTTTTATATGCATGCCTTCCGCGTGATGTTATTGTTCAAAAAGGATGCGATAACTCTGCCTCAATGGCACCCGGAAGGGAATTCCTTTGCTTGTAGAAACCCTATATGTAATTACATAAGGGATTCCTCTTCTCCTTGGATGCAACTGAGAAGGTACTAGACATTTCCCAACCACTTGCAAGCAGGGCCGTTGATGGCTATGTGGCCAAATATGTCATGCGATTGTGGCCTTCACTTACATACATGACAGACGGTGTGTGAAAAGCATCGCGAGATAGCAGATCAACTAGGTACATGTGCGTGGCCTCAAAAGAAAACTAGGTACATATATACGTGAAACGTATGGTTTGGCTGCTAGTACTAGAGTCGCTGCCTCAGATATATTCCTGTCGGGGGAGCCTGCGGTTGACGGTGCAGTTCGGTTAGCGGCCAACCATTTCTGAGACTGACCGCGGTGGAGCCATCCGGTCCCTTTCTTATTTCTTGTTTATATGCTTTCTATTGACAGTGAGGAAAACGTCTAAGTACAAAGTATACAAATACGATACACATGCGGATATAAAATACAGCAAGCACTATGCAAGAAACAGAAGTTGCGGGTGTTTAGGATTGAGTTTTGAGCTCATGTGCACTGGTTGAACTACAAGCCTTGATTCACCTGATATTTTTCTTGTCGCTGGTAGTAATATATTAGCATTTTTCGACCTGGGCAGGGCTATGTATCTCGTAGGTACGAGGGATAAATTCCTGGTTGGGAAGAAACATTCGGAGTGAGGATAGGATCGTCTGCTCTTCTATTGGTTGCTCGATATCCTCTCTGACTGGCCCAGATTCACACGGGAAGAGAGCGTTTCTAGTGACGATGCAAGAGACATATAAAAACACCGACAGTGTGGCATTGTTCTAATTAGAAGGTATATACAACGATGTCTATGTACGTATACCTAGGTGCTGTGTATATACTTGAGTACATACGCGATCGAGATATTGGCGCCTAGTTTGTGTGGCGACACTAGTGGACGGCATGGATATTGGGGCACTTTGTTAGGGGCATTTTTTAAAATGCCCCAAATTGTATCTAATAGAGGGCATTTGATCAAAGTGTCCTAAAAACTTAACTTATTAAGGCATTTTTCCGAAATGCCCCAATATGCATGGGGTCTTTAGGGGCATTTATAAAGTTGCCTCTAAAACTCAATACATGCTTAATATAGAAATATGCATCATATAATTGCAAGCATGTCAGACATGATCAGAAGTAACATTGCAAGCATGTCAGCAGCATATGCAAGAGCAGAGATCCACAGTCTGAAGCTAGTAAAAATGCAGAGTCTGCAACCATACAAACACATGCAACTGATGCTCAAACTATTGCTGCTACTTAATTTTTGATGTAGCTCTAAACTTGTTAACAGCCTCAACTTTCTATCTGCAGCAACAAAAACACTTCTACCATCCAAAATGTAGCTCATCTACATTGAAATTGCTGACTATCATCTGTAAGCAATAGAATCAAAATGTAAGCTCATCTTCAGACTCATATCCATCTTTAGACTCAACTTCAACTTCTCTTGCTCATGTAGTACTGCTTATCCACTTCTCTAGCATCACTGCAAAATGGTGAGTACCATCAGTAAGCAAGATAATGTCAACAATACAAATAGAAATAGTAAATAGAGGTCCAGAAAGAATCTTACATAGAGCTTTGTTATCACCAGCCTTAGCCAAGCAAGGTTGTCTCTCCATTTCCTTTGGTATACCCTCTCATCCCTGAAACTAAACATGCATATCTCCCCCTCATTCAGGTTGAACTTCTTAGCAACTGCTTTCCAGCCACCTACAATGGTTGCTTTTCCAAGTTCCCCAATCTTGATTCGACAATAGATGTCCCTTGTGTAGTTAGTACAGTTTATGACTACACTGAGTGTAGGCAAATTTGTTGGTGATCTCAGGATTTCAGTCAAGTTGAAGCTGGTGTACTCAGCACTAAATTCCTAGTGGCAGATAGAAAAAGCATGATAACCACGTTTAGTGTTACCATAGAGTACTAATCAGTGTACAGACAACATGTAGATATAGTCAATTACTAGGGAACTTACCATCTTGAATTCAGGGTCGACATTTGTTTTCAGTAGTGTACACACATATGGTTTGATCTTTGCTTTTGGCACAACATCTACCAAAGATTTGAGTTCCTTTGCTTGATTATAGGTCATCTGAACTTCATTCCCATAATAGCAGTTTATGTCAATCACCTCATCTCCCCCAGCATGCCCTGGTCCTGCATGAACAATATAAATGTCTAGGAGTTTGTACATGTACAATGAAACCAAAGGTTGCACACAGATTAACCTAAGCTCATCTAATGAGAAGGTACCTCTCACTGTTATCTTATGCCTCTCATCTTCAAGTTTGAAAACCACCAGCCTTGTGGTAATCCCAAAAGGATCTCTATCCTTCCTTTGTAGTTCCCTCTCATCAATGAATTTGAACCGGCATATATCTCCTTCTTTTAAGTTCAACCCTAGAACAATTGACTTCCATAGATAGGTTATTGTTGCCTTCCCATTATTGAGCATCATCCTGCAGTATTTCACAATTGTTTTTTCTGGATTCTGGACAACCAAACCTGATAGTGGATCTGCCCTCGTTGGATGTTTCAGTAAGGGAAGTAGGAACTGCTGGGTGTACTCATATGAGAAGTCCTGAATTGTAAGTACATAAGAAGTAGTATCAGTGGCTACAACTACAAGCATGCCTCAACAACTAAATAACAACACTGAAACAAACTTGACTAGAGCTAAAAGAAACTTGACTTCAGCTAAAACAAACTTGAACTGAAACTAGAAGCATGCATCAACCAACTAAACTGTCTACAATTGTTTTGCAACTTACCATTTCACACTCTTCAAGATTGACTTGAGATTTTACCAGCCTGCACACATACTGTTTGATAGTTGGTTTTGGTAACTGCTCCACACAACAGAAGAGTTGGCACTCTTGCTCAAATGTCATCTCCACTTCATTACCAAACATAACCACCTTGTCATAGGTTTCACTTCCTGTGTACTCAGGTCCTGCATGGAACAAAATGTACAGTCAGAATTTCAATAAAGCTTTTAATACAACATTAACCTAGGCTCTGAATCAAATTGGAACAGACCTCTGACAATGAGCTTGTACAAGTCACTGATTATATCTTCATCATCATCATCATCATCATCATCATCATCATCATCATCATCATCATCATCATCATCATCATCATCATCATCAATGTAGTAGTCTTCTGGTTCTTGATAACTATCTTCTGGATCCACATAGTCATCATCAGGCTCGAAATATTCATCTTCATCATCACTGTTTAAGTTCACTGAAGTAAGAGCAGTGCTCCCTTATGCAATTATGCTAGCACTTAAATTCTAGAACAAAGAACTAAATATTCATGGACAATAGACTATGAAACAAACTACTCTGAAACAATTTGTGAATAAAGCTAGTAATGAAACCCTAGCACAAGAAGTATTTATGGACAACACACTCTGAAAACAAATCAGTATGAAACAATTTCTGAAAAAGGCCATGGTGGTCTCAACTAGCAGTAACAGACCGTCTGTTAATCTATCTAGCACTTGAGATCTAACACTATCTTGTCAGTAGCACCAGGGTTGTCAGTAGAAGGTGGATCTCGATCTACTAACCTGAGTAATGAATTGGAGCTTCGTGCTGCAGGTGGAACAGACGAGGTCGACGCAGCAGGCAGTCGAAAGGGCGAGGTGGACCAGGTGGAGGTCGACGCAGCAGTCGGCGGAGGGCGAGGCGGGCCAGACGAGGGCGAGGCGAGCCAGGTGGAGGTCGACGCAGCAGGCGGCGGAGGGCGAGGCGGGCCAGGAGGAGGGCGAGGCGGCGGGATCTTCATCCGGACGGCGGAGGTGAGCAAGACAGCGAGGGCTCGACGACCATGCTTTAGTAATGAGGATATTAGGACAAGGGTCGTGCTTTATTTCTGTCTATTTTTTGCAGCATAAAAATGAACTTGTCCTTTTTTATTTTATTTCTGTTGCTACAAGCAACATTTAAACACACATTTCTTATTCGTACTAAACATATTACACATCAGTACCCCATTTCTTATTCGTACTAAACATATTACACATCAGTACCCCATTTCTTATTCAAACTAAACTTCCAACATATTACAGCTTCATGTCATCCTAATTTTTGCAGATTAGGATTTCTTAGCATCAAGACGAGCCTGCAGGATGCGCATTTGTTCTTCCAGGCCTTTTATATCATTTGGGATCTCTGGTCTCCAATTTGTAGGATCTGCGATGGCCTCCCTTGTCTCATCATCCGCAAGCCTGCAATGCAGAATAAACACTTTTTTGTATAGCTTCGCCTGCCTTTCCGCCTCGAACTCCGACAAGGGCGCCACCTCCACGGTATCCTGACGCCTTCCGCGAGCAGGTGCAGGAGACCTACTCTGCAATGAATCTTCCGCCGCCATCTTTTCGTGCTCCGCCATCGCCGTGAGGGGGTCGTGGGGATTTTGTTTCTATGAGTTTGAAAGAGAAGAAGAAGATGAGATGTATCGAAGAAAAAGTTGAGACCTAAGTCATATATAAGGGTGGAGAGTGTTGGCAGGAGCTGCCACGTTGCACACATGCGTCGAAAGTGTGGAGAGTGTTGGCAGGAGCTGCCACCGTTGCACAAACGCGTTGGCAGGAGAGTCCTCCAAGATACGTGGTGGACCTAGCCTACACCATCTCACATACATACCAGCTCACATGGTGTTGGCAGCATCTTGAAAAAGTACCAACTCACATGTTGTTGGCAGCATATTGAACAAGTACCAGCTCACATTATTTGCATCTCACATGTTGTTGGCAGCATATTGAACAAGTACCAACACACATTATTTGCATCTCACATGTTATTGGCAGCATCATTTGCAGCTCACACTTGGAGGTACTTACTAAATAGACTTCATAACACTTACAGTAGTTAACACTTAGAAGGTAGTCTGACAAGTACTTACTAAATACTACTTAGGGCTAGTCTGAGCATCAGACTCAGTGCTGAACTTCACTTACAAAAGATACCACTTAGGGTAAGTCTGAACTTCACTTACAAAATATACTACTTAGGGCTAGTCTGAGCATCAGACTCAGTGCATTTCAACTACTACTTCCGAAGAGGTAGGCGCACCATCAGAAGTTCCAGATCACCCTTCACAGAATCGGTTCCAAATTTCAACACCCATATGTCATCCTCACATATCTTGAACTCTTTCACGGCCTTCCCCCAACCAGCGGTCATGGTGACATTGTTTTTGCCTTGACCTATCATCATCTTGATATTTATCTTTTCCTCGCTGATTCTGCTCTCAACAGGAACCATGACAGGTTTTTTAACTTCCTCCAGCAGATACTTGTTAGAGAATTTAGCTCCAATGTCCTGTCATAGTACACATATTGCATGAAGTTAGAAATAAATGTTAGATAGTTGCCAGTTTGAAACTACTTATTTTGAACAAGATTACATAGTTACCAGTTTGCATTTCCCATGAATCACATTTGATTTAGTCATCCTGTGTACATACAAATTGCAGAATAAATTCTCTCCTTCAAGGTAGACACATAATTCTTCAAGATAATCTTGTTGCTTCTTTGTGAGATACATGTCATTTCCAAAATCACAAATGTTGTCAAAGTTCCTTTTCTCTGCAAATAAATCTTCTCTAGGCCCTACAAAATAAATGTAGTCAGTAATTATAGTAATCCACCTGATATTCATCTAAAATTTTGAAGGCTACTGATACCTCTAAACAGCAATCCCTCATCTAAAGCTTCACCAACAGCTTCCTTCTTCTTCATCTCTGCATTTGATGCTTCCTTGTTCATCTCCATGTCAGACATATGAGTACCCTCATTGTTAGCAGTATCCTTCTTCTTTAACACCTCAATAGTTTCATCAACATTCTTCTTGCGCTCAGCTTCGTCATCATCATCATCATGGATGAGAATAAGCACTGGCTTCTCATTGCTTCCCATCCTACATCAAGGCAAATTCCGATATATCAAAACTAGATGTTTCCATTAGTTTCTTTACTAGGGATAGGAGAGAGTCCTTTTTATAGCCTATTCCTTTTTATCCCTAGATGGTAAACATTCCTTTTTATCCCTAGATGATTACTCCTAGATGCATATATTCCTAATTCTTGCTCCATAGATCTATGGGAGATTAGGGGAGAAGATTAGGGGAGATTAAGGGAGAAGAAAACCACTTACTTGACTATTCACCGATGGCTCGACAGAGAGAGCTTGTACGCGGCGTCTCGTCGGGGAGAACTGCGGTGATTGGAACTGCAGCGGTGGCTCCGACAGCGACGGAACCCTAAGCTAATTGTTTTGGATATAACCCTAAACTAGAAGGACATCGAAACCCCCTCTTAATCGATGGTAGTTTTGCGAAATAGTCCTTCCTTCTTTTAAGTTAATTGTTTTGTCCTTCTAGTTTTACGAAAACCCCCTCCTTCCTTCTCTTTACGCTGTCGGATTTCGAAATCCCCAATCCCAAGTGTTCTTCATTCCCAAGTCCTCCGCGTCGCCGTGCAACTACGAGACGGAGCGACGGCGGAGCTGTCCAAACCCTAGACGGCGGAGCTGTCCAAACCCTAGACGCCGCCGCTCGGTAGCCCTCCGCGTCGCCAAGTCCTCCGCATCGCCGTGCATGTACGAGGCTGCCACCGCTGCCGCTGCTCGGTAGCCCTCCGCGTCGCCAAGTCCTCCGCGTCGCCGTGCACGTACGAGGCCGCCACCACTGCCGCTGTTCGGTAGCCCTCCGCGTCGCCAAGTCCTCCGCGTCGCCGTGCACATACGAGGCCGCCACCGCCGCCGCTTCTCGGTAGCCCTCTCCTCGCCAAGTCCTCCGTGGCGCTGCTCCGCGTCGCCGTTCTGCTTCGATGAATCCGACGGGAAGCGATATGGATCCGCGCAACAACTACCTCGCCCGTCCACCTCGCAACGTCGGCAGCTCCTCTGGTTAGTGCTCCTCTTCTATCTCCTGATTTTGCTGTGCTTAAAGTGATTGTGATGTGTTTGAATTGCATGTGCTGCGCTTGAAGTGATTGTGATGTTAACTTAGCAGAGTTGATATGCTAATTTGTACTGCTTGTTATCTGCTGGATGTGCTAATTGGATATGCTAATTGGATATGCTAATTTTCCTTAGTAAATAATGCCTGAATGAATTGCCTGAATAAATTCTTACTTAATTTAGGTGCGCTGTAAGTACAAAAGAGTGAGTCACTTAACTGATTGAAGGTCAGTATGGACAAGAGCTGGTTGAGTGTTCCTAGGTCCACAGTTCTATATGCTGAAGGGGTTAGCATGTTCTTAGAATTTGCTTCTGAAAGAGCTGGAATGAGGCATAGGTTCCTCTGTCCCTGTGCATCTTGTACCAACAGATTTTGGCTAAGTGAGAGTACTGTTAGAGACCATTTGATATGCGAAGGTTTTATGGATGGATACACAACATGGATTTTCCATGGGGAAGACATATCAGGGACTGAATCTGAAGATGAACCAGATGAAGAGTATGCTGACAGTGATGAAATGAATGACATGTTATTAGAAGGGTTTGGAATGTATGACACTACAGCTGCAGGAGTAACAGAAGATGAAGATGGGTATGAGTATGAAGATGAAGACGAGCTACACTTTGATTCTGAAGCATACAGGAAGTTGGTGTTAGATGGGAGCAAGGAGTTATACCCTGGGTGTAAGAAATACTCAAAGCTAGACATGTTAGTAAAACTCATGAACATCAAGACCATTTGGGGTGTGCCAAATGGTAGTTTCGATGAGACATTATCCTTACTCAGAGATGCACTTCCTGAAGGTCAAGACTTGCCTACAAACTTTCATGCCTGCAAGAAGTACATCAAAGATGTAGGGTTAGGATATGAAAGTATCGATGCATGCCAGTATGATTGTGTTATGTTCAGAGGAATCCACTTAGAAGAAAGTGAGTGTCCAGTATGTCACACAAGCAGATGGAGGAGTCAGAAGACTGGTGCTGAAGGGAAAAGAACATACAAGGTTGCAAACAAGGTTATTAGGCATTTTCCATTGAAGCACAGAGTTAGAAGGCTGTTCTTGTCTTCAAAGACAGCAGAGCATATGAGCTGGCATGCAAATGGCAGAACAAGGGATGGGTTGATGAGGCATCCAGCAGACTCCCCAGCATGGAAGCATTTTGACGGGAAGCACATATTATTCAGTAAAGAGCCAAGAAACCTTAGGTTTGCATTGGCAAGTGATAGTTTCAATCCATTCAGAAACATGAACTTAGCATACAACATATGGCCCATAGTGCTGATCCCATACAACCTACCTCCATGGATATGTATGAAGCAATCTAATTTTATCTTGAATGTGATAGTACCTGGAAGGAAATCTCCTGGGAAGGAGATGGATATATACATGCAGCTAACCATTGATGATCTCAAGGAGTTCTGGAAACCAGGGGTAATGGTCTATGATTCAGTGGTTGGGGATAAGTTCAGGGTTAAAGCAGCTTTGCTATGGACTATCAGTGACTGGGTGGCCAGGGGTTGTTTAAGTGGTGAGAGCTTATCTACATGCTCTCACTGTTTAACCAATACACATACCAGGTGGCTACCAAATGGGAAAAAACTTGCTACTTAGGTCATAGGAGATTTCTACCAAATGGCTCTCACTGATGAACTGTCCAAGCATTGATAAATTTGCTGAGTAAGTTAATGCCATGGATAAATCACTTACAAATAGTATGTAAATCCTGCCATCAAGTGACCACATAATTTTCTCTGTAGGAAGCACCAAGAAACCATCTCTTCTGGTAGGAAAAAAACAAAGAGGGAAATTGAAAATATTCATCACAACACTTTTCATGACTGGATAGCTGAGCATGTAAGTGCTACAAACTTTCAAAACTAAAATACATAGTACAAGAAAACACCTTAATAAGTGCTCTATCCTTGTAGGTACAAAGTCTCAAACAGCAGGGAGTTGTGATTTCCCCTGAAGTTTGGATTATGACTCAGAAGCCATATAAGATGGCAAGATCATACAGTAGTTACTCTATTAATGGTTGCAACTACCATACTTACTCTTATGGTCATGGGAAAGCTACCCAGTGTTTTGGAGTATCAGTGCTTGCAAGAACATCCAGTTATTCTAGTGCGAATGATAAGAACCCAAAATCAGGAGAAATCACATACTACGGTAGAATAATTGATATTGTAGAGTTAAACTATTCGAATGAAGCAAGTGTTGTGCTATTCAAGTGTGAATGGGTTAAAAGCATTGGGGTTAGGGATCTTGAACCCTTTGGAATTAGGCAAGTCAATTTTAATCATCTTCAGAATTCAGAGGACAAAAACTCTGAACCATTCATTCTTGCAAGTCACGCAAAACAAGTTTATTACTTGGAAGACCCTGTTGAAAAGGATTGGCATGCCGTAGTTTGCCCGACCCCCGAGACTACTATGATATGCATCCTGCAAATGATGAATATGAAAGCTAGTACCTTATTAGTGAGTGATGATGTATTGTAACCTGCAAGTGATTTTGTTAATGTTTACTGCTGTAGATTGAGTTATGAAATAACATTTTAAATATTTTTGCAGGCACTGCCAATCTTGATTCCCAGCCAAGGAGACTTCATGAATTAAACCAGAAGTTGAAAATGCTGGACTTGCCACCAACCAATCTACCATTAGAAGAGATAATAAGAATTAAGCACTTACAAGAGCCAAGGAATAGAGGGGTCTACTATTCACAGCTGGAGGTAAGATGTTCATTACATCATTCTGTTGGTGTAACATATTTTTATATTCTGTTGTCATGCTGATTAATAATGAATTAATTGTGAACTGCAGTCCGAAAGGCATTATGAAAGTCCAGAGGATGAGCAATCTGATGAGGAGCATCATAGGCAGAGGTACTATGAAGAGCAGAGGTACTATGAAGATCAGGGGAAGTACTATGAAGAGCATGTTGGGCAGGGGTACTATGATGAAGAGAATGATGAGCAGGTGAACTACAATGAAGAGCAAGGAGTGGATGATGTGCAGGTGAACTACAATGAAGAGCAAGGAGTGGATGATGAGCAGGGGAACTACAATGAAGAGCAAGGAGTGGATGAACAGGAAGCATATGAACAACAGAAGGCAGCTGAAGCTGCAAAAGGTAAAAGGAAACTCTAATTTCAATTGAGATGTAAAAGATAATTGTTAATGAAACTACTATACAAAAGATAATATGTGCTCTGCTTTGGAACAGGGAACAAAAAATCAGGTGGTAGAGGTCCAACAGAAATGAAAAAATTCTGGAAGAAGCATGGTCCAAATAACAAGGTTGATCTGGTGTTCAACCACCTTGGGCAACCATGTCGGTTGAAGACTTCCAAACTAACAAACTTTGTAGGATCTTGTGTCAAAGGGAAAGAAGTTTCTGTTGCTTATGTGAACTGGAGGAAGGTACCTCAGACAGAGAAAGATAGACTCTGGATGATTGTTAAGGGGTTCTTCAACATAGATGATTGTTACAAATGCTGGGTTCTAAGGTCAGCTGGCAAAAAGTGGAGAGCGTTCAAGAATTTCCTGAGGAGCAAATACTATGATGAAGAGCTAACAACCCAAGAAAACATTGCCAATGGATGTGAAGAGAGGATTCATGAAAAACAGTGGAAATGGTTAGTGAGCCATTGGAGATCACATAAATATCGGGTGAGTACTTCTTTGTAACAAGTAACAAGTAGTAATTGGTGAAGTGCATGCTTACTGACAATTGAATATTAACTGCAGAAATTGTCAAGGAGGAATAAAATTACTAGGGAGAACCAATCAAATGCTTCTCACACTGCTGGTTCCAAAAGTTTTGTAGTGGTGCATGATCAGGAGGTTTGTTTCCTTGTTGAACCTACAATATTGTGAGTACTACCTTCCATTTATGAAACTAACTGAAGATAAATTGCTAACTACAGGAACTAAAGCGGAGGAGAACAGTATCCAGAGCAGAACTTTACCAAATTACTCACACAGATAAGGAAGGACGACCAGTAGAGGCATATTCTTCCGCTAAAATGGTAAGCTGAATGGATTACTTGCAACTCATAACAAACTGTAGATATGGTTGAAATTATTAATTTACTGTTGTTCTTGCAGGATACTATAAGAGAGTAGTTGGAACTCCATCCATCACGCATTGGTGAGGACCATGGAGAAGGTGATCTGTATTCTGAAGTGTTCGAAAATGCAAGGAAATCAAGAATGCACGGTTTTGGGCTAATAGTGGGTGGAAAAAGCTCAAAGCTGCTTGACCAAGCAATTGGTGCCCTCCGAGATGCTAAAGAGGAGAACTTGGAGCTTAGAACCATGGTTAGCCATATGGCACGTTACCAGAAGCAGTGGGAGGTGAAGAGCCAAGCAATGGAAGAGAAACTGAATTTACTGCTAAGTCAACAACAAACATCAAACAACCAACAAGTTCCCACAGCAAATGAAGGTGATGGAATCAATGAAGAAGCAGATCACACAGTATCAACAGATGCAATAAGAACACCTGTTGGAGCCAATGTTGATACCACAGAAGAACCATCTGCTGCCAGGAAATCACCTGCTCCATCCAAGCAACAATTTGATACCACAGAAGTACCATCTGCTGCAATGAAATCAGCTGCTCCATCGAAGCAACAAGTTGATACCAGAGAAGCACCATCTGCTGCAAGGAAATCACCAGATGGAGCCAAGCAACAAAAACTACGAAGAGAATCACAATCTGATGCAAGAAAAGCACCAGTTGGAGCCAAGCAACAAAAACTTCCAAGGGAATCACAATCTGTTACAAGCAAATCACCAGTTGGAGCAAAGCAACAGAAACTTCCAAGAGAATCACAATCTGCTGCAAGCAAATCACCAGTTGGAGCCAAGCTACAGAAACTACCAAGGGAATCACAATCTGCTGCAAGAAAAGAAACTGTTGGAGCCAAGCAACATAAAGTACCAAGGGAATCGCAATCTGATGCAAGAAAAGCACCTGGGAAGAATCTAAAACTGGGAAGTAACAGCCAATGTATAGCAGCAGAAACAGAGACAATTGAGAATCATCACAGAAAAGATAATGCAAGCACTGCAGGTTCAACAGGCAAACAAGTTAACTCAAGCCAAGTTACATCTAGAAAGCAACTAAAACGAAACAGAGATGCAGAAAGAACTGATGCTTCAATGTTGAAGGTACCAGCACCAACTAAACCAGCAGAAGCAACTGGATCCTTAAAGGCAAAACTTCATACTCTAGCTAAAGTAGCTCTAGAAGTGTCAGGTAGCAAACAAAAACATGTGGCTTGTGAAACTCAAGAAGGAGGTGAGAAGACAAGTTACAGCAAGTTACTTGCAGATCAAACACAGTTCAAGAAGATAAAGGTTGAGAAACTAGATGAGTGCAGAACTGAAAAGATAAGGGATCAGAGAAGAAGAGAGGATGTGAAGAAAGGCATGGAAGTGACTATTCGATCACCTAACAGTTTGTGCATTGCTGCAATGGGCACCGTTCAAAATGCAGAACACGATGAGTATGTGGAGGTTCTTATCAACCTAGTTGTGAAGAAAAATACAAAGCTACCACGGGCACAAGGGAGACTCAAGGAACTGGCCAATGCACAGTCAAAGTGTATTAATTGGCCAAGGATAAATGTAAGAAATAAACCACTTCAAACATGTAATGCTATGATGCATGCTACCTTGGTACAACTATAATGTGTGCTCTATGCAGGTTCATCAGGTCACAGAAGCAGACAAGCACAATTGTCTCCCTGATTCAGAATCACAAGAAGCAGACAAGAACAAAAAGAAGAGAAAGAGAAGCATTACTGACGTGATGAACACACAAGATGGTACTAACTGTAGTTGTTCTTACTCTACTTGTCATCTGTACTTTTATCATGTCCTGTTTGTTTATATGTACTTTTATTCCACTTGGCAGGTGACACTCCCAGGTGTTGATGAAGCCACTGCCCAGGATTTGATGCCAGATGGTACAGATGAATGTACAGGACTTGATGCTGATGCTGCCACTCTACTGTCATCATTTTGACAGGATTTGATGCACTGTCGTAGATTGTTCTGAAACTACTGTCCTATCTTTTTTGCAGGGTGTAGATTGTTCTGAAACTACTGTCCTATACTCTGAACCTTCATGTATACTTTCTGCATGTTAAAACTGATTTGGGTATAGATGTTATGAACCTTGTAATGATCTACTGAATGTTCTGAACCTTGAACTGATGTTGCTACAACTGAATGTTCTACTGATGCACTGTAGTTTAGCTTATTAGATGCCTGGAATAGTTTTTGGGGCATTATTGTGAAATGCCATAAAAGCTTTTTGAGGCATTATTGTGAAATGCCCTAAAAGGTTTTTGGGGCACTTCTCCAAAATGCCCTAAAAGGTTTTTGGGGCATTTCACAATAATGCCACAAAAAACTTTTAGGGCATTTCACAATAATGCCCCAAAAACCTTTTAGGGCATTTCTACAACTGCCCCAAATTGTAACTTTTTGGGGGCATTGGGCATTTTGTTTAAATGCCCTAAAAGGTTTTTCGGGCACATGGATGACATTTCGGGGCATTATAAAGTGCCCTTATATGTAGACCATGACGTAGTGCGAGTCCGATCTGCGGCTGATATCCGCATTTCGTTCTTGGCCAACCGTCCACCCCAGAGAGTGGAGCGCCATCATCGTCGAAGCTATTTCACTAGCAGCGCACGAGTGACTGTCCGGTTGTCTCATTTCACGTCCTAGCTAGCTACTTAGCTTAATTAGCTATGTCTATCAGCCTCGGAAGACGACGTATGGCACACAACACATAACCGAGTCACCGGAGAAAGTATCCGGTGGAAACCGGTAGAAACGACGAAAAATCATGTCTAAAAGCTCTAGAAAATTCTCAATAAAAATGCATTATGTTGAAAGTCATGTAAATTTGCAAGTCGAAACTCGAAATTGTTTAGTATCACCTATATTATCCCGGGGTCACCGTCTTAGCATTTGTTGTGCCCGTACGAGTACCAATGTATGCTCCTCTCCTGATGGGGTTCGTATGTCGATTCCGCTAGCTAGGACACATGAATTAACAGTCTGTCGATCGTTATAGGCAACTCTTCGTGTAGGGTTACATGCAGGAATTTAATTTTTTTCCATCTTACGCAATAGACAAGATCTATCTATGAAGGCACAAGTAATAGGAGTAGATATATTCGTTACCAACACCGTGCAGCGGAAGAAAATATTGATGACGATGTTGATAAAGACTGAGGAAGATCCTCACCGGCTAAGCCTAGCGGTGAGGATGTCGCCAATTCCCCGATCTAGTCTTCGAGGTCCAGCCGAGCGAGGAGGATCTCATGTGTGATCCCTCTGGTGAATGCTAATGGTGGAGGTCCCAACACATTGGAGAGAGATTATATCTAGATTTAAAGGGAGATGACACCTCAAAAAAACTTGTAGGGGTCTCCTAGGGTCGGCCACAGCAAGGGGTGCCTTCCTCCGAAGGAAAAGGGGGGAACCCTAATGGGCCTTTTTCTGGCCCAATTAGGCCATGCCACCTTGGGCAGCCCATGGATACAAGCTTGTAAAAGGTATAAGATTGTATGTTGGAGATCATATCATTTCTCTATTTGCTTCGAAACAATTTATCTCAGCTAAAGGACATATTTTAGTTTAAAGGGTTCAACAACGAAATGGGTCGCAGGTTTGGACTTAGCTTCTTATGGAGAGTAACTGGATAACGTTGTTCTACTGGTCCAACTAAATATATTCATATACATCATGTACTGTAGTGTCCAGGATGGGTATTAGATGGATATTTGCTGTTACCTAATTGGTCACCTAAATGCTACTACCAGGCAAGGAAAATAACCTGATGGTTGCTTATGTGAATAACTCAAGCATATATGGTATTTGGATCCTCGTAAGGTACTAGTTGGCAACTCCGAAACTACAGGTTGTAGCAAAATAATGTAACTTAAAACCTGGAGTGACCAGTACAGGGCATGGCTCAATAGCTGTGTAGCCTGAAGATTTTATGAAGTTGAATTTCGAAGCTAGAGACAAAATATATGCTACAGGGTTCAGATTCTTGGTTTCCTAAGTTGCGGGTTATTACCTGAAGGTTGGGGATTTGTAGAGCTTAACCGCATCCTATATGTGCCTAGGGGGGCATGCGGCTGCCCCATGTGGTGTTAGCCACGTTTGGGCAGGCTGGCGGCCCTCCCGTCACTTCCTTCCCTCTCCGCAGTTTGTTCGATAAAGTCCGAACTGGTATTTGCACTTTGCAGAAAATTCCCGTAATTAATCCAATATCATATGAAACTATTTATATGATCCGGGACATTCGATGTCCACATATCAAACCCGCAGAAGAGTAATCCCTCTATATAAAATCTCGGAATTAGCCCGACAGTTATACAAACTCTCTCTATAACTCCGGGACATCTCAAGTCCGCCTTTTAATCTCTCCGATAATATATCAATCACTCAAAAAACTATTGCGGTGATTCTCTCTCATGTTTCCGGACCTTCAACATTCACTACAGACTGAAGTAGACTTAAGCCTGTTACCCTACAAGTTCGATGACATGTGGACATTACCAGGTCAATAACCAACAGCGGAGCCGTAGACGCCCATGATGGTTCCCACCGTTATACAAAGATGCTATTAGTTCCCATGTGTATTCCTATTACTTCACGATACTTATCAATATCAGAGACAAGATATTTCGCCACCCTGTGATGAAACACTTTGACCGCTGTGTCTTATTATCCTCGTTACTGGTATGATACCTTTTCTCGTTGCCGTATTTTGGTATCCCCATGATTAATATCATTCCTCGTATGTGCATACTTATTTTGGATACCTTCATACCGAGTGGGCACCAAATGTATCTCTCTATTAACTAGAGGAGCAATTCCCGATCTTGAACTATTACGACTGAATGCATGCTTTCAAGATTACCCAGTGATCCGTTTTGATCACCTTGTTACGGTGTGATGCTTGACTATTCCAAAGTAAGCTTTCGAGAATACATGACCATATATATATGGTCAAAGGATATACTCATGTTAACCTTTCAGTGAATTTGTATATGAGCGTGACATTCATCTTGCGCGAAGCCAAGATGCCTATTCCCCCAACCTCCTTGGGGCGAACGTCTGCCCATTTAACCATATGGTACTTCTGTCTCCCATTGGTCGCCTGCTAAAACGCTGCGCGAAGCCGGAACACAATTTCTCTCTATAAATAGCTTAATTGTTTTGTTATAATCCAATAGTGGAGTGTCTGCCATAGAAAACCGATAACACCTCGCTTCCAATTCCACCTAGTTCTTTTGCCGCTTTAAGTTGAGCATCTCCCATTAGCTCCAGCTAGCACTCGGCGTCGGCCAAGGAGAGCACTCCATCCTGCGACTCAGACTCAGTACGATGACATTGTGGTTGTCGTCGTTTCGGACATTGCGGCCGCTCTTTCCGAGATGACAAGGCACACAACAACCGGCGCACGCTGGTCTGCAGCGACACGGCCGACGTCAGGATTGGCTTGGGTGGCTCATTCTCATAATCTCACCCATAGAAAGCAATGGCAAAGTAGAGTGTACACGTTGTTGCAGAGTCTAGGTGTAATTTGCATCTACTCGATATTAATATACACTCTTTATCTAAAAAAAAAAGTAGAGTGTACAATGGTTAACTCTCTTTTATTCCTTTCTACAATGACACATGCCATTCGAGGTCAAAGAATTAGAAGAAACAAAAATTCGACGGCTATTTCACATGTTAGATCGTACTCCCACAACTTGGTGAATGTACCACAACGTTTTGTGACTTGGGTGACCAAATTGCTCATTCCTGCCAACTTCATAGTCTGCAGGTGAGTCTAACATGTTTGTCATCATTCTATTATAATTGGAAGAAAGAGCACGGTTTGCTTTCCAATTCCACGCAACGTTGGTGCTTATACCGCTCGACAGCAGGGTCCGTGACTTAATGACCACAACGAAAGTTCAGTCTTAACGTACACAGAAGACGACGCGCGCGACTGACTTGCATACAGTCTTTTTTTTAGATAAAGGGAGTCTATATTACTTATTTAATCATTACACCCAGCTTCTGTATAACAAGGATGTACACAGCCGAACCATGTCTGAAGTACGAAAAGTAAAATAGGCGAATTACATATCAATATGAGAAATTGTAAAAATGCCTATGATGGTGGAGGGCCGATCCACAAATTATGCTGTCATCCATGTAGGGATAAAAAATCTCTCGCCGTATCCTCCAGTCTTGTACACACCTCTATAAACAGGTCTCGATACCCCACACGTTGCAACTGAGACCACGAACGGAGTGTAGCAGTAGTCATGTAGATAACCTGCATAAGAGAACAATTTTTATCATTAAAAACTTGTCATTTCTACATAACCAAAATGACCATATTACGGCAAGCGCTGCCACCCTAATAAGTTGTTTGAACCTATTATCCACTCCATTCAGCCAATTGCCAAAAATATTGGCAACGCTTGTAGGTGGGTAAATAGTAGAACCTATATAGGTGATGGACCATATAGATCTAGCTAATTTGCACTCGAAGAATAGGTGTTTGATTTTCTCACCTTTATGACAGAATACACACTGTTTACTCATATACCAATTGCATTTTGCAAGGTTGTCTTTTGTAAGAATAATTCCTCGACGAAGATACCACGCAAAAACTTTGTTTTTAAGTGGAATTTTCATCTTCCAGATTTTCTTATTATTATCTACTGGCACCTCCGGCTGAATGAGTGTTGTATACATGGAGTCCACTGAGAATTTACCACACTTGCGTAAGTTCCACCGAAACTCATCAGACCCTTGAGTCAAATTGACAGTAACGAGTCGCTGTAGCAACTCATGCCAAGATGCCAACTTGGGTCCAACAAGATCTCTACAGAACGTCACAGTGGGATGATTATCAACCAATACCTAAGCAAGCGTATCGCTCTTGTGACGTCCTTGGACTATACCATATAACGCTGTATATTGTTCTCGGAGTGGGGTAGTACCCAACCATGTATCCTTCCCAGAACCTTATCTCAGACCTATCCTTAATGGAGAAAGAGTCATATGGGAAGAAGAATTTCTTCGTCGCCATTAGGCCCGCCCAAAAATGGGAATCACCTGATTTCCAAGAAATCTGTGATAACGCACTTGAGCCGATGTATTTCTTCCTAAGGAGGGTTTGCCACACCCCTCTTCCGTCAGTAGCTTAAACAACCATTTACCAAGAAGAGTTTTATTCTTGACCTGAAGATCATGAATATCAAGACCACCATGGTCTTTAGGGCGGCACACTACATCCCATTTAGCCAGTCGGTACTTCTTTTTTTCACTATCCCCTTGCCAAAAGAATCTGAATCAAAAGTAATCCAATCGATGCAAGACTCCCTTTGGTAATTGAAAGAAAGATATCATATACAGCACCATATTAGTTAGGACTGAATTTATGAGGACCAATCTTCCACCTAGGGATAATAATTTTCCTTTCCAGCTACTTAGCCTTTTTTGTAGTCTTTCTTCAACATGTTTCCATTGAACTATCGTTAGCCTCCTAAAATAGTCTAGTGGCACTCTAATAGTCGATGCAACTTGGAAATACCTGATATGAATTTTTGGAAAGCCGCCAAATCGGACCACTTGAAAACCGAAACTTCCACCAAGGCCACAACCCACAACACACATATATGTACTAATGTACATATGGACATATTGTCTATTTATACGACCAATTCAGAGCCATATCTCCTCACTTCTCAACCTCAAATCTTCCTCCCTCCATCTAAACCAAAATCATGAACATTCTGATCTTCTTGTGCTTCACCCTCGCCTTGTATCCCTACCCCGCTGCGGCGCTCGCTAGCAGCAATGTCACCGCCATGCAAATGCGTGCGCTAGCTCCTGTCCTTCAAGGACATGGTGGCCGACCCGTTTGGCTCGCTTCATTTCTGGAACAGCTCCAACCACCCGTGCATTTGGCGTGGTGTTGGATGCGGCCGCAAGCACGTCGAAAGGATCGTTGAGCTAAACCTCAACTCATTCGGATTAGCTGGATGCATCTCACCTTTAATAGGAAACCTCTCGTATCTCCGCTTGCTCAACCTTGGGTCGAACCAACTCGTCGGGCAGATACCTCCGGATCTGGGCCATCTTCTTACGCTTCAGGTATTGAACCTTTCCTCAAACTCGCCGCAAGGAGGCATCCCGACAAGTTTGGCGGGATGCACCAATCTAATGACACTTAGCCTGACTGTCAACAAGATCCGAGGTGAGATCCCTGCTGAGCTTGGTAGTCTGAGAAATCTTTTCTATTTGAATCTTCGCAGCAATCATTTGTCAGGAAATATCCCATCATCCTTGGGCAACTTGTCATCACTCATAACATTGAATCTGGGGAACAACTCCCTATGGGGCATGATTCCAGAGTCTCTTGGCAATCTACTGAACCTCAAATATATTGGCATTTCTCATACGCAGATATCTGGAAGTATACCTTCCTCTCTTGGTCGCCTATCTAATCTCGAAAAAATTGTTTTGGAAATGAATAACTTGACTGGTCGAGTACCTCCTGCTATTTGGAACATATCGTCTCTGGTTTTATTCTCCGTAGGTAGCAATCAATGTGGCGCCCTGACCTGACTGTTATACAGTGATGCTGTGTGTCACCGGTTAAGCGATACAACCGGAGGTTACGGGTTTACCAATCCCCGGCCAAAACCTTTGGCAGGCGTTGCTCGGAATTGATCATCGGCAACGCAACACCCCGATTGATGCCTTAACACAGGCACAACCCTCAATGCATAATAGAGAGACCAAGACTTGTGGAACAACTGGCACATCACAGACTCTACGACACAAAGCATTATAGTTCAACTCTTATAATAGAGAAAGATAACAATGACAACCAGAGGTCACAGACCCAACATTACATCAAGCGGAAGCAATTAGGTTGTCCAAACAACAAGATCCAAATTATGGCCTAAGAGGCCTACAAATAAACATCACAGCGCCAGCTGATCCGGGATGTCCCAAGCTGCCACCTGGGAACCCCACACTACTCGTCGACGTCCACAAAGAACCCACCTTCGAGATCGGTGAAGTCCTCCTCTGAAACAAAACAAACGACGTTGAGTTCGACGAACTCGCAAGATTATATATAGAGCTTTAGCTCGATGAGGCTTTCAAAGTTATATGGCTGTTTTGCATAAAGCTGATTTTATTTATGAAAACATAACTCAAAGGCATCGACTAAACAGAGTATTTTCAAAAGAGGTAAGAAGTAACTCTTTCTCTTGAATCACATTTCTCACCATTCATCACCATCATCAACATTGTACCTGTTCATCAAAGGCACCTCCCCGAATCACCCTCGAGGAAGCTCACCTTACAATCTTGAGTGGTACCTTAGTACCCAGTTTTTAATCATTCCGTTAAAGTTATTCTATGATCATCGTCCATTCCCAAGTTGTCCTTAACCGTGGACACGGCTTTTCGAAAAGATTTAACCCTGCAGGGGTGTACAAATGTTTGCCACGCGTACCGTCCGGCCCATTACCTAGCTTTTAGCTCTCTTCCTTGGAGAGCCGGCTGGGTGGGAGCGGTGTCGACTTCTCCCTCGTTAAGGACTTTCCAGGATCATCAGTGGCGGTAGGACTGCCAGGATCACAACACCCCGCCCCACAGCCACTCATTTTCCTAACACCACCATCCTCATCCCAGTTCATACCACCATCATCACGCACGCGCAAATGGAAGCCCGAACTAGAGGACCCTGGCTAGCCCCGCTCGAGTTATTTAGTCTATGAGGGTTCCTGCACTGCGAATGCATAGGCCTCACGCATGGTTGCACGCTCAGTCTTGGTTCAGGAGGTACAGAACTCGCACCTAGGCGGCGTGAACGAGACAAAGCACCACAACCCCAGTGGCCTCTCATCCCCACCTTTTAGCATTTTATTACCATCTCCACAATTCCTCCACCATCAACCATTTATTTCAACACCTGTTTCCACACAAACCATCCATCGTATAGCTATGCAATTAAACTAAGCATGGCTAAGCATCAACATAGCATAGTAAGTATCTCGGCCAACAATACAATCCTATGGATATTAGGAGGGAAAACAGGTATTGGCATCGGAATCTTAATGCAACTATAGGATACTCTAATCCAATAAAATTGACATTTGGAACCGCATGCAATATTATAGTGGAGAAAATATTTGCGGAAATATAGGATAAGACATGCTCAGAGGGGGATTACGCTTGCCTTGCTCAGTGCTGGTAGTAGGGTCTTCGGGGTATTGTGGAGTAACCCCGTTGCTTGACCTATCGAAAAACAAACAGCGGGAGAGAACAATCAAACACCTCACATTTATTAACAAATGCAATGCGCAAACACATGATGGCATGACATTTTAAATCCTCCAGAAAAGGATGAATCAAGCTAGTCAACTTAAACGGAGTTCGGATGCGAAAAGGGGCACATCTCGAATATACCGGGGAATTAAGTAATGCTTCAACTTTACTTGTTGATCACAAAAGATGAACCCTATGGTTAACTTTGCATATTAATGACATGAACATGTGAAGATGCATGGTTTGGGGGGGGGGATTAAACATACTTGTAACCGGATTACAAAGATTGAGGAGAACAGGTTTGTATTAAAGTCAGAACAGGTCAGCCGGATTATCCGGTGGAAACAGTAACCGGAATATCCGGTGTGTCGGATTATCCGATAGAGTTGGACTCGGATTACCCGATGCACACGCCGAAGCCGTGCAACGGCGAGCCTCGATGGATTTGAGCTAGAGAGCAAGAGGGAGCGAGGGAAAAACATGGAAAGGTTCGCATGCTCACCCTGAACTCGTGGGTAGGCTTGCCGAAGGAAGGGAAGGTCGGAGTCGTCGTCGACTTGCTTGGAGTGCGGCGCACGTCCCGGACGAAGAACGCGAATCCGGGCAATGTACAACGCCTTGGCTTGATTCCTTCGGTGAGATGGTAGAGGACGTCGAGGTGCAACTTCCTATGGTCTTCGATTTGCTCGGGCCTAGCTCAATCTCCGGCGGCGAGCTCGGCCATGGCGGGCTCGGTTTGGAGCTCGTGGGGAAAAAGGAGAGAGAGAGGAAGAGGAGCAAGTGAAGGGATGGGGCATGGGGAGAGGGGCGGCCCCGAAGCCGTGCTGAAAAATCCCGCAGCGGCGGTACTACCGCTTAACCCAGCGGTGGTACCGCTGGTGCGGTCTGGTTTCGCTCTTCCCACTTCGGCGGTACCGGCAGCGGTACTTGTTGGTACCGGTCAAGCGCGTCGGACGCCGATTCTGGCGGTAGCGGCTGCGGTAGCGGTGGCGGCAGCTCCCGGGCGGTAGTACCGCTTAACCCAGCGGTGGTACCGCCGCCTGGGTTTTTTTCCTCTCTTTCAGTTCCTGAATTTTATTAGGGCACCAAAACATTTTATAAAATTTTGGGAAAATTTGGGAGCCTCCCCATATTGAGTAGAAGCTACACAAAAATTAGGGCTCCAACATAAAATAGTTTGGTACCACTTTGTTCATAGGTTTCAATTCGGGCAATTTTCTAATTCCCCAAATTATAATCTTTTAGCAAAAATTTAGAGCAAGTCCAAAATAACATTTTGAACTCTTAGAACTCCCTTGACCAATATGGATGTCCAAGTATTTTTGTTTTGCAGCTTTGAGTGTCTTCTTTGTTTGGGGACTTTGTTGAAGCACTTTGGCATTTGGTTTTAGCAACTTCATATCATTTCGATATCAAGGTTGTATTAACTCAGAAGAGCCATGTTTCTGCATGGATGCCATGATGCAATTAACACAAAAGTGAAAAATTTACACCGGTTTTTTAGGTTCTCAGCTTTGGGCAGTTACAATCAACTTACGGGTACAACAAGTTCAAATGCATTCAGTTCACTACCCGTTCTCCAGATTTTCTCTTTGCCACTAAATAACTTCCATGGGCAGATCCCATCTTCACTCTCAAATGCTACAAGTCTTAGCCAATTGCAGCTAACGTACAACTACTTTAGCGGAACTGTTCCTCCACGGATTGGTGGGTCGAATGGCCTTGAGTGGGTAGTTATGGCACACAATGCTTTGGAAGCTAAAAACACTCGAGAATGGGAGTTCATGCAGCATTTAACAAATTGCTCCCAGTTAGAAATGCTGGAATTGTTTGATAATAAGTTCAGTGGAACCTTTCCTTCTGCAGTTTCCAATTTATCTGCAATGCTAGCATCTTTTTCCCTAGATAAAAATGAAATTACAGGTCAAATACCTAGAGAAATAGGTAACTTTGTTGGTTTAAATTCCCTTGTACTTTTCAGCAATTTTATAACTGGATCGCTCCCATCATCACTCGGTATGCTTCAAAAATTAACTATGTTGAGGCTAGAGAATAATAGCTCGAGTGGGCAGGTCCCGCCTACTGTTTTTTGCAACTTAACTCAACTATAAATACTTTGGTCCTAGCCATGAATGCCTTTAGTGGAATCATTCCAAACACTATAGGAAACATGGTGTCCCTCTCGCAGCTAGATCTCTGCCAACAATTTTACAGGGCCAATCCCTACAAGTTTATTCAATAGCACAACACTCTCAATAGGCTTGGATATATCTAACAATCATTTGGAAGGAGTTAATGGCACCCGCGGTCACACAACTCGACGCCAATGTGCACTTAAGTCACACTTCTCCAGAACGTGATTATTTGGTCATACAACTCGACAAGTGCGTGCACGCAGGTCACTGACCCCACTTGTCAGTCTGGTTTGGACGGTAAATTTTCAAAAAACCCCCTGGAGTAATATTAATTTTACAAAATGGTTCCCCTAGAGGACCATTTTGTAAAATTAGGAGGACCATTTTGTAAAATTAATATTACTCCAGGGGGTTTTCTGAAAATTTACCGTCCAAAACGGACTGACAAGTGGGGTCAGTGACCTGCGTGCACGCACTTGTCAAGTTGTGTGACCAAATAATCACGTTCTGGAGGAGAAGTGTGACTTAAGTGCACATCGACGACGAGTTGTGTGACCGCTGGTGCCATTAACTCATTTGGAAGGGTCAATACCACTTGAGGTTGGGAACCTACAAAATCTTGTAGAGTTTGATGCCAAATTCAATCAGCTCTCAGGGGGGATTCCTTCTACTCTAGGAAATTGTAAGCTTCTCCAAATTATCCATCTGCAAAACAATTTACTCACAGGTAATATTCCACCACAATTGAGCGGGTTGAAGGGTTTAGAAATTCTTGACCTCTCAAGCAACATTTTTTCAGGCCAAATACCAAAATTCTTTGCAGATTTTAGTAGCCTCTCTTATCTCAACCTTTCATTTAATAATTTTATGGGTGAAGTGCCAACAGTTGGATTTTTTGCAAATTCTACTAGGATTTCGGTCCTAGGGAATAGCAAGCTTTGTGGGGGCATTCAAGATCTTCATTTGGTCTCCTGTTCTCTCCATATTTCCAACAAAAAGCATAAATTTCCAAAGTGGGTGATTGTTGTTTCTTCCGTTGCAACGACACTATGCATCATTTTATTGCTCTTTTTCTTCCTCACACACCACAAGAGAAGATCGAGAAAAAGTTCTTCAACAATCTCCATTCAAGCCAACAAACTTATCTCCTACCAGCATTTGGCACATGCAACAGATAATTTCTCAACAGCCAATTTGTTGGGTAGTGGGAGCTATGGATCTGTCTACAGAGCAAATTTGCATGATGACACAAGTGAGCAACAAAACATTGTTGCTGTAAAAGTACTAAAACTTCATACCCCCGGAGCACTCAAGAGCTTCACATCTGAGTGTGACGCAATGAGGAATTTACGGCACAAAAACCTTGTCAAGATCATTACAGCGTGCTCAAGCATCGACTTCAATGGCAATGATTTCAAGGCGATTGTGTTTGACTTTATGTCAAATGGTAGTTTGGACGAGTGGCTTCACCCTAACACAAACCATCAACCAGAGGCAAGGCGCTTAAGTCTTGCCCAAAGGATGAGCATATTCTTTGATGTGGCTTATGCATTGGACTATCTCCATTGCAATGGAGGTACACCAATTGTGCATTGCGATCTTAAGACAAGTAATGTCCTTCAGGATTCTGATATGGTAGCCCATGTTGGAGACTTTGGACTATCTAGGATTCTTACTGAGGGATGCTCAAATTTCCAACTGTCAACGAACTCGATGGGATTCAGAGGGACAATTGGTTATGCTCCACCAGGTAGCGTAATTTATTTTTCTTTCACATTTTCCTCACTTGTCATATTACATAGATCAATAGCTTTTGACATGGCTCTAACCTAATAGAGTAGTCCAATTTTGGATCGAGTTACTTGACCTGTTAATTGTGCCAACACGTAAAATTGCATGTACGGAATATAGATATAAGAAAAACTTGAATGCTCATAATTGTAATCATAATATCAGTTTGTGATTTTAATATGACATCCATCTCTGTTTAATGCAACAGAATACGGTGCTGGAAATATGGTATCAACTCATGGAGACATATATAGCTATGGAATTCTTATTCTTGAAATAATGACGGGAAAGAGGCCCACAGATTACACATTTGATCAAGGATTAAACCTTCGTAATTCGGTTGAGATGGCTTCTGACAGCAGAGTGTTGGACATTGTGGACGAAGAATTGGCGAAAGAAGTTGAACATGGCCCTACAACAGAAGATGATCCAACAAACCAAAGAAAGGTTGATTCTCTGATTTCTCTACTTGAGCTTGGGATGCTCTGTTCTGAGAACATGCCGTCGAGCCGAATCGCAAGCAAAGATATCATCAAGGAGCTGAATGCAATAAAAAATCAAGGAGAGCAAGAACATGAAGTTTGAAGATGAAAGCTAAACCTAATCTCAGAGAGAAAAAAAGAGATTAGATTTTCACGAGATATTTACATGCTGTGTATTTGTTGAGTGTGAAACAGCAACACAAGAAAGCAGTCCAAAAGTATCATCTTCATAGGTCGTTTGAAACATCGTGCTGTAGTCTTTGTCTGTACTAGATAAGCTGTAATTTCTGGAATCTGCCTTTTTTTCTGAATGTTGAATGGCACTTCAGTTGCCCATTCCGCTAGTTATGTCTCGTTTCAAATTGTGGGTGGTCATGGAACCAAGCCGATTATTGCCGAGACAGAAGCAGCAGCAGACTGATTTGCCATCTCATCTTCTCTCCCCCAAACCCAAAACTCCCGCCAGCCTCATCTCGGCGACGGCGAGGCGGTGACCACGATGTCTCCGCCGGCGCTGATGGACGACCTCGTAAAGGACATCCTCCTCCGCCTCCCGCCGGAAGACCCCGGGTGCCTCTTCCGCGCCTCCGTCGTCTGCAAGGGCTGGCGCGGCCTCCTCACCGGCCGCGCCTTCGGCCACCGTTACCGCCAGTTCCACCGGTCCCCGCCCCTGCTGGGCTTCTTCGAGAACAATTTCCTCGGCTGCTGGTTCGCCGCTTCCTCGTCCCCCGCCTCCCCCGTGCGCCCGATCCACCCGGCCGCCGCTATCCCGAAGCGCTCGATTCCCGCCACGGCCTCGTCCTCCTCGAGGTCAGGCACCGGGAAGGGGATCCCCTCCGCCGCCTCGCCGTGTGGGACCCTCTCCGCCGCCGCCCGTGGGAGTTGCCTTATCCGCAGCTAGCCGGACCGATTGCGTTCCGGTGCTCTGCTCGGCCGACGACTGCGACCATCTGGACTGCCGCGGCGCCCACGGCGCCGGCCCTTTCTTCGTGGGCTGCGTGTGCCGCGACGAAGAGGGAGCCTTCTATGCATCCCTGTACTACTCGGAGGCCCGTGCGTGGAGTCCTGTGACCTGTGTTGATCACCCTGTATTCACCAGCCTCAATTCCAAGCCCAAAATCCTTGTGGGAGATGCACTCTACTTCACCTGTCACCGTGAGACCGTGATGATTGTCCGGTACGACTTGGCTAACCGGGAACTGTCGATTATGGACATGCCGGCTGGGAGCAAGGCTAACCATAACCAGTATTTGCTCGTGGCGATGGACTACGATGTGCTGGGATTCGCCACTGTGCAGGGGTCGACACTTTGCGTGTGGTCGATAGAGGCTAGTGCTATGGAAGAACTCTGGCATGAAGCTGCTCCCGGCACATGCCTTCACAGCTGAGCTCTATTTAACTGGCTTTGTCATTGTCCTCACAAATGCTGGCACCTTCACGATTGAGCTCAAGTCGGTCCGAGTCAAGAATTTACCTGGAAGAATTCTCCATGCCTCTCCATACAGCAGCTTCTACTGATTACGACCTTGAATTTCTTCATCTGTTTATTGCCGATTACGACCTTGAATATCTTCATCTGTTTATTGCTGTTGATTAGTAGATATAATAAACTGTCATTCTGTAATGTACTTCTGCATTTGCAGATCAATGGCATTGCTTTGTCAGAGCTTTGAATGTGTCTTTTTCTTGAACTGGTGTTATCTGGTACCATATTTTGGTTCAGCTATTAACCCTTGGAATGGGGATGCCTGATTAAACACATATTGATCTCTAAGCCATTGGCTTCATCTGATTCTCTTGCAATTAGCTGTGTACCCATACTTGAACTGGTACCTTTTACAAAATACAAATTTGTTCTTTTGTGCAATATGTGTTCAGAAGTTATGAAATAATGTTAATTGTTGTAGCACCAACACATTGGTCAATGATGAAATATCAACAATCAGCTTATCCTTATTTGAGTCAGGTTAACTATGCATTTTTATGCATTAATAGTTTTATGTTACATCTTTATGCATCCAATAGTTTGTTGTTATCATATTTTTTTAATCACAAATAGAAATACTACAATGATTTTTTTCATGTGCATGTCTTCTTTTTATGGTAAATACTGATAAATTGATTGTAGCCTAACTCAAATGACAAACTGATTCTAATTTTCTTCAGATTTTAATCTGGCCTGTAAAATGCTGCATATTGCGAGGACAATACTTGAGAAGTGCCCTGGCAGTAGTATTGAGAATTTAAAATCTTTTCTGCTCTAGCTGACGTTAAAATCTTGTCTACTCTTAACTCTTGGTACAGGCTCAATGCGAGGAGGTAATCCCCGTTATCATAGTTGCTCCTGAATTTAATTTGTCGATGGTCTTATTAAGCATGACCCATTTTATTTGCAGAAGACAGAGACAGAGAGCACTCGTTACGTGTCTGCTTCAAAGCTTTAGCCATCTCGGAGTATTTGATTGAACCTGACAAATATTGGATTATCAAACTGTATCCTCCCTATTATGATAACACTATCTGGCAAGTTCTAGTTATAAAAAAGCAGATTTGCAACCAAGGTATTTTAGTTCTCGCGTCCTTCTGAGTATCCGTGTGTAATTCATTTAATTTGAATCAATCAATTCTTGCACGTGTACCTTTCAACTTTCATTTACATAAATCGTTATAAGAAGTTAGGTTGGTGATGCTAGTATATATGGTGGTTTTTCTTCCTTTGTTGATTTCCTTAAATTAGTCCTAGAAACGTCAACATATGTTTGATCTTTGAGTTCGCATCCAATTTTGAAGAAGCGGTTGCGTATTGTGCAAAGACTATTTCATTATGTAAATCTCGCATATCCAAGCTGAAAAATGTATCTGCTGCTGAAGCAGGCCCACAAATATCTGCCCTCGACTATGAGATACAATTTCTTACTGGCATGTCATGCGAACTCGAGAAGAAGGTAAGTAAAGCTAGATTTTGTTCATTTTAACAACTTAGTTTTCCTCATCAACCTAAGCAGTGACATCTTCGAGTTGCTCCAACTCAGCTTGAGCACCTGGAGCAAGCAAAGCCAACCCCAACTCCAATGGCAAGTGGTGAGCAGAATATTGGCGATACTATGCCAAGAGCTGCATCCTCGACTCCTGTTAGTAACTTGCTGAAACTTCTTAACATATTTGATCCCGTCTTGCTCAAAATAAGCTGCACGCCTATTTGACCAGAGCTGCAAGATGTGTAGGAATCACATGAGCCGTTGACTCTTTCAGATCCCCGACTTGAAGTAGCTTGGTCAGAGCTTGAAGCCGTTGACTCTTTCTTAGCACAGTTAATCAGGTGTGTCCGTTCCTGGTGTTTGATATTGGGCAATGTTTGTGTACTTCCAAATACAATGACAGTTAGTGGCGATTTCTGGTTGTTACCCATTTCTTCTGCCAGAGTAAGTTTTCTGGGTTGGCATCTTTTGTTTGTGTTGCGACAAACAGTTTGATAAATGGTAAGCTACTAGTGTGGACTTTTCTCACAACCCATCTGTGTTTTGACCATCTCGCAAATTCAGTTCTGTATTTTCTTTAAAGAAGTTCCAATATTGTATAGAGAAATATCATGTATGTAGTTGGTGCTATAACATCTGCATTATCAAAGTCCCTTGTATAATAAGTTCATTTGCGAGCTATGCAAAAAGAGGGGGAAAATGGGTGCATGCTAGTTCTTCAGGTTTGTCTATTATGCACAGTCCCCTGTTATCCATAAATTCTTCTCGAAATGTTTGAAACTAAGGGATGGTCAATGTTTGAAATGGGTTACTGATTTTACGTACTGTCTGTAGACTGCACGTCAGTTTTATCTGGATTGGAATTTTACTGAAAACACCACTAATATGTGTTCTGAAAGGTGTTGAGCACCGTGCACCACTAACCCTTTGTGGCTTGGATCCATATTCCTAAGATTAGGAAATCTCTGGTTGTATAGCTGCAAGCATATACTACTATATAGTTGCCTCGGCTTGAACCACTAGCCTCCATTGGTCAATGTTAAGGTCTTAGTGAAACGGGTAAATTTTTCATTGTTGCGATGGGTGTTTCAATAAGCTGCAAGCATATATAGTTTTCGTTCCCTTGTGGTAAAGACTTGGTGATGATACGAGCAACCGATTGATCTACGCATCTGTTTCGCTATCTCCGTGAAACGCTAGCTCACTTGGGGTCGAGACCTTAGTTTTTCTCGGCTTTGGTTCAGAACGCTTTAGAATACTTATCCTGGTAGCTCTGTAGCGCTATGGCACATGTAGTGTTTCCATGATCCTCGTCTTGAGGGGAACATCCATTTGCCAGAAAAAAATCTATATTTTTCCGTCAAACGCTAGCTCACTTGGGGTTGAGAAATATGTATCTCCAGCAGTTGATGGCCGTCATTTAGAGAAAGAAGCAGTTGATGGCCGTCATTTCGAGAAAAAAACAGTTGATGGCCGTATACCAAGATGATATTGTGTAAGCATGAAAAATTGTCTCACCAGTTGATTAATTGCCTGGGAATCTAGAATTAATTGCTGACCCGCCCATTTAAAACGTGAGGTACACCGTTTGAATGGTGTTATCGAAGAGAGCAGCCTGGGAATCCATTGACCAAGACAAATTCGGATACCTGTGCTTGTGCCAATATGCCAAACAATGTCATTCTTCAACATTCGTGGATCATGCTCGTGAGCATGAAGGGAAGGGCTTCCATCACTAAGTCGAAGAGCGTAAGGTAAAGCGGCTCCCCTTGTCTCAATCCATGAGGGTGGTCAATGCATGATCTGGCCACGCTATTCACCATGATATTGGGTGTTGGGGGGTGGAAATGAGTCCGCACACGCAAGCTATTCAATGGCGGCCAAAGGCCCAAAGCCCATCTTCCTCGTGACCACTATGAGGAAGGACCAATCCACCGTGTCTAAGGCCTTTATAATGTCAAGCTTTAACATGCACATTTTTTTTCATATTTACCTTTAACATAGTATGACACTCGCCTATTACCTTAAAATACCTTTTCCTCTATGTCATATACAGTATGAGGTTCTTTGAAGGGTTACTTAGCTTGCAATATATATCACACTTGATGACTTAAACATGGGTGAAGAATCACTCTACAAGGCAAATATGTTCTCAAGAAGCACCTCACATCTGAAAGTAAACAGTTGGACCCAAACCCTTTAAGATATGTGATGCAGTACAAAGCCAGCTATCACCTGAGCTACATGCAGAGCGCGTTCAGTAGGAACAAAGGAATGCAGGAGCGGGCACTTGCAGAATTCAAGCTTAACAAGTCGTTGCATCAGAGAGAAATGCAACAGGTTAAGAGGTGTCAAGCTTCATACGCTGACCACTATTCCAAAAGACCGATCTGATGGAAAGGGCCAGACAATTCACTTATACATTTCAACACCCCCTCTCACGTGTGACTCGGGGAGGGAGAGGCCAACACGTGCAACCGGAAGAGAGCGACGGCGCGCGAGTCTCAGAGGTATGGCTCAAGAGGCCTATACGTGGACAAAGAGGGGGCAGCAACAATTTTAGAATAAATTGCGCAAACCAGGACTCGAACTCGAGACTTTGGCTCTGATACCATGTCAAGCTTCACGCGCTGACCACTATTCCAAAAGACCGATCTGATGGAAAGGGCCAAACAATTCACTTATACACTTCAACAAGAGGTACCCATATAACTATATATTATACTTGCAAACCTAATTTTTGATGGATCCTAAAATAGGAATTTGTTCTCTGTGCCATTGCAACAATCACTAGTACCCGACATATGGCCCAAGATCCATGTTTCATCCTAGCATCAGATAAAGTTCCATCCTCATATTGATTCCTTAGTATGTGCGCTTTGCGTCAGAACAAGAGCATCCTTATGTAATCCTCAAGGACGGGGAGCCTCTGCTCGTCATCGAAGCCAAACAGGACGCTTACCATCCTCGCGAGGTTCAGCGAGATCTGGGTCAAGCTGGGTGGGTAGGACCGCCTGGAGAAGCACTCCCGGTTGAGCTCCTCCCACTCGCTATCGATCAGCGCAAGCATGTGCCCCTCCGCGTCACTGCCGGGATTCTCCTTCAGGTATAGCTCCTTGTATGATCCGTCTAAACCTTCTTGCGCTTCGTCCTGCACTCGTATAATAAATATATGTCGACCATGTTATATATTGTCATCAAGTTACTCGTGAACCAACATCTTAAATATTATGAATTGTATCTAAATCTGTGCGAAATTATAGGTCTCTAAGCAGGGAAGAGTTTGGGATATCCAAAGAATTTTGCTATGTTCTGACCTTAGCGCTGCCCATGTCATCCCAGAGTCTCAAGATCTTTGACGGGCAGGAGATGATAGGAGGTATGTGACCGGCCACGAGGTTTGCCGAACCCGTCGTATATGGATCATGCCCTAGCATGTAGAATAGATGCACAAGTGCAAGTGGTCCTCCTGTAGTGACGACGCCATTCGATAAGTATTCATCTAGGGAAGGAACCTGGTTTGCGGACAACCATTTTGCCTCAAGAAGAAAAGCATCGAAAAGCATGGCCCACTGCAGAAAAAACGAATTCACTATTGTCAAATGATTATGAATTTCTATGTTTGTCATGAATAATTGTTGTTGTTGTTTTTCTCTAATTTTTCCGTAAAATATATATTTATAAATGTAGTTAGATGGTTTCAGAGATTGTAGATTCAGAGTTGACAGCTAGTCCTGCAAGCAATTTGGCTGGTTATCTATAAGGCAAATCAGGAAAACTAAAAAAATTAAACATTCTTAGAGACATACAGCTTTCTTGAGCTGGTCCCTGGGGTACAATCCATGTTCTCTTTCAACTATATCTGCAATATCATTTGTGATTGTGTAAAGAGCGCTGTAGCATGATCTCATGTAGCTCGGGAGTGAAGCAGCAGCTGCAAGATCCCACCTGTAAGAAATGCATGTTGTGACATCTGAAATTTCACTTACACCAATAACTATCTATATAAATCCTTCACAATTGCTATCATCGATCATAATATGTACAATAAATTTTATAGTACACAACAGAAGATGCTAATCTTACATTTTGACTGTGTCAGTGAAGCGAGTGAGCTCCTCTTGTGTTGCTATAACATCAAAGATGTCATCCACAATACTTACAATTGAGATTATTTTTGTGATCTGAATCCGGTATTTGGAGAATGCTTGTCCCTCAAGGATAGTCAGTGGAAACATGTACCATTTCAGAATCTGGTCCCGAGTAGCTGGTATCTCTTGAGCCAATCCCAAACCCATCCACCATCTGTCACAATGATTTTTGAAGTCAATGTAGAAAATTTCTCACTAACCTCACAAGTTGGTATATATTAGAAAATATTACACTTATATGTGAAGATAAAACATGGATCTTGGGCCATATATGAGACACATAATGGGTACTACTGATCTTTGAAATGGCACTAAGAATAAATGCTCTAGTCAAATTCATGTTTCATGGGCTATGATAGTTTTGCAAGTATATAGTACCTCTTAAGCTCTTGCATTTCCCTCTGGTGCAATGACTTGTTAAGCTTGAACTCTGCAAGTGCCAGCTCTACCATTCCTTTGTTCCTAGTGGACACACTCTGCGTGTAGCTTAGGTGGTGTCTAGCTTTGTACTGCATCAGGCTCACATGGTAGGGATGGTCCAGTGACTGCCGCACATATCTTGCAAGGTTCAGGTCCAAGTGTTTAATTGCATATGAGAGGTGCTTTGTTGAGAACTCCTTTCCTTTGTAGAGTGATTCTTCTCCCATGTTCAAGTGTGATAAATCATGCAAGCTGAGCAACACTTTGGTATCTTTGCTATGATCAAGGCTGAAGTCACCATTGTCGCCGATGAACTTTTGAAGAACCTCATCTACCACATAAAGGAAAAAAAGCATTAGGAAGATAATAGATCATTGTAACAATATGTCAAATGTAATAAGAAGAATAAAAATGCAATTACAACCAGGAGCACGAGGTGTTTTATTATTTTTCATAAATATTATGATTAATAATCTAAAGTTTAAATCTCTGACTTAGGGAAATGTACAAATTGACTTGCATTTGCGGGAACCTTAGCCAAAATGCATGTATGATGTGTGCACCGACCTGCTGAAACATCATATCCAGCTTCTCTCACCAGCCTGATGGACAGGGTTGCCTCTAGAAGATCATCACTATGGATTAGATCCAAGCATGAGCTCATGGCCTCGTCAATCTCGTCTTGAAAATAGTGGTCAATGCAGAGCCGCTTGAGGTGGTCAATGTTGGTCATCACCTCCTGCTTGTTCTTATGGTTTTGATGCAGCATTGCCTTAACACTCTTGAGGCCTTCCTGGTGATCCATGGAAAGAAAAATTCTATTTCAAAATGGGGAAAAAATAAGATACAAAAATAAGATGTATAAGACGCCTCCATTTCCACTTTGAGAGGCTATTTTTATGTTAATCAAAGAGATGGAGGAGTCATAGTTTTAAATAGCCCACCCGCTATAGCTTTTTGAGCATGTTGCCGCTAAATGAATCCATGCACAGTTTTCCGCCATAGCCCCATTTAGCTCCAAAATAGCCCCGCTTTAGCCCTTTTTGAGGGTTGGCCCTATTTGCTATATCCCGCTATTTAAAACATTGAAATAATCCTTCTTGTTTATGGCAGTGCAGTTCGTCTTAAATATTTATGGATATAGGAAAAGAGTTTTCTTTTCTAGTGCGATTTATTAGAGTTGTTAATACATTAGCATAGGAAATATTTCAGTCTTATGCAATGAAGTTGCTTAACATGATTCAGTCATAACCGATTGGAAGGCTTGTGCTCCTCCATCCTCCAATTGATCTCTACTAGTGGGTCTATGTGCCTTGTGCTCCTCATATTCTAGCCAAACAGTAATACCCCTCTCGGCCTACTAAGATGTCCAAAATTGTGGTCAAAATACTTATCATCTTTCGGGTTGAGGATCCGTCAAGAGATTTGGTGACAATTTGATCATTTGGCAAAGGAGAGAGTGTTGCAATCCTTTAAGTTGTGGGCTTACTAGGGGCAAATTTATGCTAAGGTTCAAACCATCTCGTGGGTCCCAAGGTCCGAATTTAGAGGCAAAGATTCATCCAAACGAAGTCCAATTGCAGGATGGACAGTAAAGTTGGACACTTGTGAGTACAAGTTGACAACTATATGACAGCTGACGCGATTTTTGGGCATAACTAATCCAACTAATACATATAAACACATTTTAAAATATCAGCGGTCTGCATGTTCCTCGAGGAGATGATGGCATCGAGCAGGCCATGGAGGCACAACTCCATGACGGTGCGGCCCGTCCCTCTAGGTTCATCCTCTCCGACCCTTGTGCATAGTTCCAACTAGGGATGTAAACGGATAGGATAATTTCCGCACCGAATCCGTTTTAAAGAATCCATATCCAATTTTCAAGAATCCGACGGATAAAGATATCCGATTCCGAACTGAACACCTGGATAAACTATAGGATATGGTATGTAAAATAACATCCGAATATGAATTATTCATAAATTAATTAGGATTATCCGATGGTTATAATCCGAATAATCCGATTTTTTACCGAAATGTTAAACTAATAGAGCACAATTTGAAGTTAGTTAGTTCTAGAGTTCATTCGTTGAACAACAACTCACTTAAATGGTCATTATACAAAATATGGAGTATAACTATGTTAGGTTATTAGGTTGTTGATCGATTATTTCTCGTTATGTGGGTTGACGATGTACATATGCATGTACCGATTTGATTAATTTTATTTCCGCCCCGAATTCGCTCCATTTCTGTTCCGAATTTATGATCATATATATCCGTGACCGAATCTGAAACCGTTTATTATCCGATCCAAATCCGAGAAAAATATATGGTAAAGGATATTGTAGAGGCAAAATCCGATCCGATATCCCTAATGCCAGCTGATTGTTGGCATATATGATAAAATTTATGGTAAAGATTTAGTAGATAGCTACATCATGTGGTTTCTTTTCGCATGATCCAGCCAAATGCGTCCCTTGCCATTACTCCATTTATTTATTCATTGTACATATGAAAACTCATCTAAGGTCCATCTTATGTTATAGATCGATCACTAGGTAGCTAGTGAGCTCAAATATACTACTACTTTAATTGATGGCCTAATTATAACTTGCATGTTTTATTATTTCTTTTGGGTTATAACTGAAGTTCTTGACATATGCATGTTATAATTTTTTTAAACATGTTGTCTTGTTGTGATTCACTTCTTGTTATATTATTTCGTGTTTTTTGTTATAGATGAAATTTGATATTTTTATCAAGAATGAATCAAGTTTCTCTTACGGCAGTGTGGTCAAAAGATGACAAGAACTTGAGGATCTGTGTAAGGATGACAAAATTACGGAAAAATAGATGCAAACTACATATCATGCATGTTATGTTTGATCTGTGGTATTGTTTCTAGTAAACAGACTTTTTTTTATGTTTCCGGTAATCTCAATTGCCGAGAGAATTTTGTAACCTGTATAATCATGTCTGTAATTATATTTGTAAATTGCTAGCCTTTTATTTGCTATTTTGTTTTGGTTCTGCTCGGCAAGTATGTAGACGGCATACAAAACCCCAGGTTTCTATATTTTTTACCCAAGCGAGCACCGCCAAGCTGGTCGTCGGCATCTGCCTAGTGTGCTGACGGCAAAGACCATCGGCAAACAAGCTGTACAGGCCGCAAAGGAACCGCCACGTGGACGACTATGCCGACGGTACGCGCAGACGACCGTCAAATATAGTTGCCGACGGCTAGCGTTGCCAACGGACAAGAAAAACCGTCGGCAAAAAGCAGTATGCCAACGGCCTTGGCCCCTGTGCTGACCAAGACAATGTCGACGGCCATATGCCGACAGCTGCCGTCGGCATAGACCTATGCCAACGGTTTTGGGCCATCGTCATATAAGTTGTTTCCTGTAGTGGGCTCAACGGCGAAGGAGGAGAAGACATGCGCCACCATCAGTTTCTATCTCCCTCCCTAAACATGCAACCGTTCTGCTTGGTATTAATATATTCTCTTTATTAAAAAGAAACACGCAACCGTTGGCTTGTTACTACTGGAATGTACTCCCTCCGACTTTTGGGCAAATGGATGACATCTAATTTGGAACGGAGGGAGTACATTCGTTTAGACGCCTACCGTCGGTACCAACCCTCCACATCACTTATAGACAGCCACAAAAACACCTTGTACAATAGTTTGTTTTTTGGCTATCTGTAGCACCCCAAAAATTAGGGAATTACGTTGAGCAACAGAAAATTAAATCTTGTCCACCTCGGGCAGCCACCGCCTGCGCCTCTCTCCATAGTTACCAATTTGATCGACTCAAACTAGCAAATTATGTTGGAGAGCGTCTGGCTGCGGTGCAATGCGATGCTTATACTGCAGACGAAGGTGTGCACCAGATAGTCAAAGCTCTGCCACAGCTAGCTGATAGTCAGTGATGAAGGTTTGTGCCCACCAAAAATCAATCAGATTGGTCATACGAAACTAGCCAGCGGTGCAGTTCCTGTTGGTCTAGTACGTACATTGGCTAGGAGCGGATCGATCCAGAATTGATTAGCTTCGTCCGCAGCTGTCCAGCCATCGCCGGAGTAGGCTGGAATGTCAATAATCTATCGAGGATGACGAGGAGGAAGCGACTGGTTTCGATCCGGCGAGGCGGCGACGAAGGATGAGAAAAGGATTTCACTGGATTGGGTTGGGTTCGATCGTGGACGGGCGGTTTGGCGGTTTAGATCAAATTACTGACACCACACTACAGGAATGCTCTTCTGTGCCGACGGCCAATACCTATGCCGACGGTTTTTTGTCGGGGCCGTCGGAATAGAGTACGACGAGGCCGACCCGTCGCCCTGGCCGTCGGCCCAGATATGGCCGTCGGCACAGCCCTTCCTATCCCGACGGTTGTTGTCGGGACACATACAGCCGTCGGCATAGGTCCCGTCCGCAATCAGGTGACGTCGATTTTTTTTCCTTTTATGTCCTATTTTTCTTTTATGCGTGCATCTGTGCCGACGGCACAGCTTCCCAGATTTTTTTATAATCTTCATTTTTTATGTATTTATTATAACTCTTAATTAAGTTTAATATGTTTAAAATATTTTTAATTCATTTTTCTGTATATAGATACACCGAATAGCTATATGTATATAGTTTGGCCGAAAATAGTCATCATGTTTTTTTACCCTAATCTTCACTTTTATGTATCTATTTATTACTCTCAATTAAGTTTAATATGTTTTTATTCATTTCCTATGTATATAGCTACGCCGAATAGCGGTCTCCACCCACATAAAATGACATCGCGAATATTGTCTCTCGGAATATGCGAATCTTGGTTGTGTTATCGCATATGCAGAAAAATATGCGAAACTTTGACTTTTTCCAGCGGATCTAGGGTTTCACCGAAACGGGGCCCCGGAGCGTCGGAAACCTACTCAAACCTAGGTTGTGACATACCATATGTATACAAGTGTGTTGTGTTGTAAATGTCCAAGATCCTACTCCGAGGTATGACCGGCTTCACCGACCGCACTTTCTCTCTAGTGAGTTTCTGCACTTAGAGGTGAAAACTTCCGTTTCGGGCTAACCGGGGGGCAATCTTGTGTTGATTTGTGATAAAAGTTGGTTTCCCATGTTTCCATGGCCTAACCTAACACAACCAAGCAAAAAAGTCTGCTGGCCTATCCCCTTTCGACTTCGGTCAAGGGGGTAGACGGGAACTTTGACTTTTTTCCAGCGAATCTAGGGTTTCGCCGAAGCGGGGCTCTTGAGCGTCGGAAACCCACCAATACCTAGGTGGTTCCATACCATATATACAAAAGTGTGTTGGGTGTTTCAAATGTCCAAGAATCTACTCCGGGGTATGACCGGCTTCACCGACCGCACTTTCTCTCTCGTGAGTTTCTACACTTCGAGGTGAAAACTCTCGTTTCGGGAGAAACGGGGCAATCTTGTGTTTATTTGTGATAAAAGTTAGTTTCCCATGTTCCCATGGTCTAACCTAACACAACCAAGCAAAAAATTCCACTGGCCTATCCCCTTTCAACTTCGGTCAAGGGGGTAGACGAAAACTTTAACTTTTTTCCAGAGGATCTAGGGTTTCGCCGAAGCGGGGCCCTGGAGCATCGGAAACCCACCCAAACCTAGGTTGTGCCATACCATATGTATACAAGTGTGTTGTGTGTTTTAATTGTCCAAGATCCTACTCTGGGGTATGACCGGCTTCACCGACCGCACTTTCTCTCTAGTGAGTTTCTGCACTTAGAGGTGAAAACTCCCGTTTCGGGCGAAACGGGTGCAATCTTGTGTTGATTTATGATAAAAGTTGGTTTCCCATGTTCCTATGTCCTAACCTAACACAACCAACCAAAAAAGTCCACTGGCCTATCCCCTTTCGACTTCGGTCAAGGGGGTAGATGGGAACTTTTACTTTTTTCCAGCGTATCTAGGGTTTCGCCGAAGCGGGGCTCCGGAGCGTCGGAAACCCAAAAAAACTAGGTGCTTCCATACCATATGTACACAAGTGTGTTGGGTGTTTCAAATGTCCAAGAATCTACTCCGGTGTGTGACCGGCTTCACCGACCGCACTTTCTCTCTAGTGATGAGTTTCTGCACTTATAGCTGAAAACTCCCGTTTCGGGCTAACCGGGGGCAATCTTGTGTTGATTTGTGATAAAAGTTGGTTTTGCATGTTCCCATGGCCTAACCTAACACAACCAAGCAAAAAAAAGTCTACTGGCCTATTCCCTTTCGACTTCGGTCAATGGGGTAGACGGGAACTTTGACTTTTTTCCACCGGATCTAGGGTTTCGCCGAAGCAGGGCTCCGGAGCGTCGGAAACCCACCAAAACCTAGGTGGTTCCATACCATATGTACAAAAGTGTGTTGGGTGTTTGAAATGTCCAAGAATCTACTCCGGGGTATATATGACCGGCTTCACCGACCGCACTTTCTCTCTAGTGAGTTTCTGCACTTAGAGGTGAAGACTCCCGTTTCGGGCGAAACGGGGCAATCTTGTGTTGATTTGTGATAAAAGTTGGTTTCCCATGTTCCCATGGCCTAACCTAACACAACCAAGCAAAAAAGTCCACTGACCTATCCTCTTTCGACTTCCGTCAAGGGGGTAGACGAAAACTTTGACTTTTTTCCAGCGGATCTAGGGTTTCGCCGAAGCGGGGCCCCGGAGCGTCGGAAACCCACCCAAACCTAGTTTGTGCCATACCATATGTATACAAGTGTATTGTGTGTTGTAATTGTCCAAGATCCTACTCTGGGGTATGACCGGCTTCACCGACCGCACTTTCTCTCTAGTGAGTTTCTGCACTTAGATGTGAAATCTCCCGTTTCGGGCGAAACGGGGGCAATCTTGTGTTGATTTGTGATAAAGTTGGTTTCCCATGTTCCTATGTCCTAACCTAACACAACCAAGCAAAAAAGTCCACTGGCCTATCCCCTTTCGACTTCGGTCAAGGGGGTAGACGGGAACTTTGACTTTTTCCATCGTATTTAGGGTTTCGCCGAAGCAGGGCTCCGGAGCGTCGGAGACCCACCAAAACCTAGGTGGTTCCATACCATATGTACACAAGTGTGTTGGGTGTTTCAGATGTCCAAGAATTTAATCCGGTGTGTGACCGGCTTCACCGGCTTCACTTTCTCTCTAGTGAGTTTCTGCACTTAGAGGTGAAAACTCCCGTTTCGGGCGAAACGGGGGCAATCTTGTGTTGATTTGCGATAAAAGTTGGTTTCCCATGTTCCCATGGCCTAACCTAACACAACCAAGCAAAAAAGTCCACTGTCCTACCCCCTTTCGACTTCGATCAAGGGGGTAGACGAAAACTTTGACTTTTTTCCCAGTACCAGTTGGGGGACGAGGTGGAGGACGAGGCGGAGACCGAGTCTAGACACGAGGTGGAGGTGGAGGACGAGGTGGAGGCGGCACCGAAGCGGCCGTGGAGTCATGGCGAAGCGGGAGTCCCCGACGAGGACAAGGAGCCTAAGAGCGAGGAGGCGAAAGCCATCATTATTCCTAAGGGCGTTGAGTAAGTGTACTAATTTTGTAATTTTGAACATGTAATTTCATTTTGGTCATAACAATTTGGCATATGTACTAATGTTTGATTATTGTGCAGCAAATGGACATGCCCAACACCTAAGATTCCCCGCACTCCTGGGAGCTTGCTTGGAGCTCTAATTAGGAAATATTGGCCGGGCTTGTACACCGTCGCTCCCGACGACGAGAAGAAGTTAGCCTATAAATGGGTGGACTATGAGGCTGCCCCTATCCCGGGCTTCCAGACAGCTGCTGACGCCGTGATCACCGGGTTTTGGGTAAGACATAGTTTTTGAGTTCCGTTCATAGTTTATGACTCCACCGTGCTAACTCATGTCTCTCACAATTTTTTGATGCATGGTTGAAGAAGCATTTTCGGTTGCCGGACGCGCATAGTGCAGAGGCGGCTAGCACTTTGCGTGCTCATTGTGTGAGGTTGACACGGTAGCAATTCTACAACCAAAAGCATACGTCCGCCAATCAGTTCACGTATGAGAAGACATGCAAGAGGGCCAAGAAGGCGGAGAATGTCAAGACGTCACAGAAGATGACGAAGGAGGCATACATTTCGGTAAGTAAACTGTCAATGAAATTCTATATTGCTGCTAAGTTGCCATTGCATTATCTCTTCTTTAATTGCATTTTCAGGTTATGCCCGACTGGGCCGACGGCAAAGAAGATGCATGGGCTGCGTTGGTTACGAGGTGGGTCGGGGGAGACCCGACTTCGACGCCGTGAGCCAGCTGAACAAGTCAAGCCGAGGCACCGAGGGAACACAGGGTGCGGGAAACTGCAACCACTTTCGATTTAAGGAAAAGCTGGTATATATACATGGAACGACTTGCATTTATTTTCCCCTCATGTTTCTACTTGGTACGCATAACATTTCTTTTCCTGATGCAGGACGCCGATAGGGGGGAGGTAAGCACTCACTTGCAATCGTGGCAGAAGATGAAGGAGAAGAAGCCCGATCTATCGAAGCCTCAGCCCCAGCTTCCTGAGTACTACAGCAATACCAGGGAGGACTTGGACAGGTACTCCACGACGTTCCAGTCTTTTCACCCGGAGGTGGATGACCCCTTGAGCCAGGAGGTCGACGAGAGGTCGATGGTCCTCTCGGGGCATGGAAGGCCGCATGGCCATAATCGCGTTCTTGAGAATGTGGTCATGACTGCCATGACCTTCACGTAGGCAAAAGCTACCCTCCCTGACGGCAGCCCCCTTATCCCGCCTCGTCCACAGCCTCGTCGATCCACTTCCACCAATGTAAGTTTTTTCTCATTTTCATCCTCTTTCCGGCATTCGTTCCTGCATGGCTAAGTTGACGAGATTCATTATTTTCAAAATTGTAGCCCGATCTTGAGGCAGCCTACGCGTCCGCTCATGTGGAGTATCAAGTGGCCTATGCCGAGTGGCTGGAGACGAATGTGGCCTACTCCTCGTATAAAAAGTTGTTCCGTGCTGTAAAGTTCAACCTTTATTTTTGTCTAATATGACAAGTCCCACTTCCCTAGTTTGAACCTTTATTTTTGCAATGTCTGACATCTAAACTATGTTGCAGTCGGTGCTGAACCTTTTCACCACTGGAGTACGGGCCTCCCTTCTATGGAGGAGCCTCCGGAGCTGGGGCCATGTCCACGCTTTCCATCGAAGGACGAGTTCGCTCTCACCTACTACTCATCGACCCTGGTAAGTTTGATGCCAAACCACTGGTTACCGCTTTCCTTTGCCTCGCAAGTTGCTAACTCTTGCTCAAACATGTAGGGAACGGGATGCTCGTCGGAGAACCCACACTTTGGTCATGCTTCTCCTAGTGCCTCGCCGGGTTCGCGTGAGATCATGAGGTTTGATCCCGATGCTGATCATTCGCGTGGTTCTTCGCCGGGTTCGCGTGAGATCACACCGCTACATGCCGGTGATCCTTCTCCTGGTGCTTCTGCTGGTGCTTCGCGTGGTGCTTCGACTTCTCCTGGTGCTTCGCCTTCTTCTGGTGGTTCTACTGCTGCACCGAGCCGTCGATCGCCTATTCTCGCCCGGGGAGATATGGGGTACACCCCGTCGCCGCAATAGATGTAGGGCTTTCGTCCTCTAGACATTTAGCTATGTATGATATTGCTTGGGATGATATATGGAGCCTATGTGTGATCTTGTTTGTGATGATATTGTCATGATTTTTTATTTTATTTTCTGCCATTTTTGCTGGAAAAAACAGGCTGCTGGAACAATTTTAAAAAAAATCCGGGAAAGCTGTGCTGACGGCATTGCCGTCGGCATAGGTGCCGCAGTGTGACCAAATGGTCACACCTATGCCGACGGCAAGGCCGTCGGCACAGCCCGTCGCCTGGACGCTCCATATGCTGCCGCGTGTCTAGCCTGTGCCGACGGCAATGCCGTCGGCATAGGTGCTGTCAGCGCGCTCGGCCGCCGTGGGACCCACCTCACCTACGCCGATGAACTGTGTGTCGACGGTCCCTTTCTGGCCGTCGGCAACACCTCTGCCGACGGCAATCACCTATGCCGACGACCAGATAACCTGTGCCTACGGGCACCTACGCCGACGACCCTGTGCCGACGGGGGCCGTCGGCATAGGTCTGTGCCAACGGCAAAAGGCCGTCGGCATAGACGGTGGTTCGTGTAGTGCCTGCGCGTACAACGAGATTTGGCTGTCGCTAACTAGCAGTTTTTCCGGGCTATCGACCGTCTGCTCAATTACCGACGACATCCACTAGTGGAAACCATGCCTTTGGTCCAGAGCCACATTTGGCTCTAGTACCGGATTGCTTACGAACCGGTACTAGAGTGTGGCTCTAGTACCGGTTCAACGGCTATGACGCCGCGCAGCAACGGTCCCGGGTCGTAGGGCACCTCTAGTCCCGGGTCGTGATACCACCCGGGACTAGAGGTCTCGCGGCAGGCAGCCGCAGAGGGGGGCCCGCGTGAGCACCTTTCGTCCCGGCTCGTATCACGAGCCGGAACTAGTGATGGACTTCTCGTCCTGGTTCGTGGCACGAACCGGGACAACGTTTAAAACCTATAGGTCTCCCGCGCGCCGACGCGCTTTGGAAGTTGATCAAGCCGCCGCCGTTTTGATGGTCCTTGGAAGATGATCAGCCCGGCGCGAATTTAATCCATGGCGCCGCCCGCCGGCCTCCCCTGCCCGCCGGCCTCCCTCTCTGCCCTATATAAAGCAACACTAATCTGTGGCCTTAAGCACACAATTAGCTCTCTCTAACCCTTGCAAAACTCTCTCTCGGTCCCTCTCTTCTATTCCAATGGAGCCACTCGCGTGCGTACCTCCGTCTCGGTTGTACTACTTCATCAAGGAGGATATGCACTTCAAGGTATGGGTCACCCTCCGTGCATCATGCGTGGAGAGGTGGATTCGCGACGTGAAGAAGTTCTTTCTCGATGCCGCACCGATCAAGTGCGTTGGACTCGACTGTGAGTTCACCGACCCTCTCCCGGGTCGACAGAGGGATCTTCCACCCGAGAAAAAGCAACGCGACGCCGTCCTTCAACTTTCGGTGGCGTCCGAGACTCTTGTCTTCCAGATATGCAAGGCTAATCGGGTGCCACAGCTCCTCGTGGATTTCTTAGGTGACAAGACCATCAACTTCTACGGCGTGGCTATCCACAATGACTTGCGGATGCTGCGCTACTACGGAATTGTTATTCCATCCGCGGTCGACCTCCAGAGGGATAGCCGGAACCCAACCGGCAATCCTACTCCGAGTCTCTATGCTCTCTCCAATGCTATCAATGGGACAAAACTTGAGAAGAAGAAGAAGAACAACAAGAAGGACAAGAAGAAGGGCAAGGACGACGACGACTTAGAAGACCTCCGAATTTCCGGATGGGGCAACGTTCCATTGAGCTACGATCAAGTCTTGTATGCCACTTTGGACGCTCGCCTCGGCTTCGAGATTGCACGGAAGTGGGATAGTCTACGTGGCTATAATACCAATGACGATCGTCTTAATGTCATTGACGAGTAGACTAGCTATATAGTGATGTGTGTGCTCCCGTTGTGTATTCTCGTGTAAATTTCGGTCAATTCGGTCCATTCGGTTACCTAAAAATTAATGACCGAAATATTTGGATTCCTATCATTTTTCTGTTCGATTTATACATATTATTTGTCGAATTTCGCTTTACGGATTTAAGATATGAATTTATCCATATTAAATTGAAAATGACAATAATAATGTAAAATTCATTTTTTTGTTATTTGTTAGCAATTATTATTACTTAATCATTAATATTTATGCAAAAGATGGTATGGACACAATATTTAGATTTCTATCATTTTTCTGATCGATTTATACATATTATTTGTCGAATTTTGATTTACGGATTTAAAGATATGAATTTATACATATTATTTGTCGAATTTCGTAAGGGACCTCTAGTCCCTGTTCGTAATACGGACCAGAACTAGAGGGGTCTGGCCCGGCAGGACCACGTGCCAGACCAACGTATGAAAGACCCAGACAACCTGCATCCAATGAAGACGGATAAAGCTAGCTACGCTCTTAACAAAGAAGAGAAGGAGATATTTTTCGAAGTTCTGAGCAGTATCAAGGTCCCGTCTGACTTCTCGTCGAATATAAAGGGAATAATAAATATGGCAGAGAAAAAGTTCCAGAAGCTAAAGTCTCATGACTGCCACGTACTTATGACTCAATTGCTTCCGGTTGCATTGCGGGGGCTTCTACCGGAAAATGTTCGACTACCCATTGTTCAGCTATGTGCGTTCCTCAATGCAATTTCGCAGAAGGTAATCGATCCAGCCATTCTAGGAAGGCTACAGAAGGATGTGGTTCAATGTCTCGTTAGTTTTGAGTTGGTGTTCCAGCCATCCTTCTTCAATATTATGACACATTCCTAGTACACCTTGTCGATGAGATTACCATTCTGGGTGCTATATTTCTACACAATATGTTCCCCTTTGAGAGGTTCATGGGAGTCTTGAAGAAGTATTATCATAACCGTGCTAGACCAGAAGGAAGCATCTCCAAAGGTTATGGAACAGAGGAGGTCATTGAGTTTTGTGTTGACTTTATTCCTGTCATTAAGCGATTGGTCTTCCTGAATCGCGACATGAGGGGAGACTGAGTGGAAAAGGCACTCTAGGAAGGAAATCAACAATATGTAGGTACGAGATAAATGGGAATACATTTTACACGATCGCCCAAAATAAAAAAGAGCAAACCAAAACAATGGCGTCCGCTTTGATGATTCAACAAACAACTATGGACAAAAGGTCACATATTATGGTTACATAGAGCAGATATGGGAACTTGACTATGGACCTTCTTTTAAGGTCCCTTTGTTCTGGTGCAAATTGTTCAAACTGAAAGGCGGTGGGGGTAAAGGTAGACCCAAATGGTTCAGGGAAAAAGAAACATCGTGGGAGTGGAGGACAAGACAGACATGTCAGAAGATTACAATAAGTTTCATGAAATTCCGCCCTTCAAAGTGAATACTGACCCAAGCATCAAGTTAAATGACGAAGCTTGTCCATGGTTACGGCGCAATCAGAATAAAGGGACACACACGAAGAAAAAGTTAAGACTATATAGGGATATTGTTAGTGATGTGTAATAATGTATTAAAGTTTTATGTAACTGTATTCTGAAAACTCTAAACACTGAAGAGAAAAAACACACGGTTTCTCCTGCATACAGCCCAACGGTGGCTCGTGAGTGTCCGCATATCAAATGCACCGTTTGACGTATGCAGGGAATCCGAATGCTTCATATACCAAAATGAACTACAATGAGTAGACACTGAGTGCTGAACATGTCCGGGAGGGGGCTATATATAGGGTCATGTGGCTCACGAAGTGGTCGTGATAGTGTTGATCCAACAGCTCACAAGCCCTCAAAGAAACACACTCCTGATCCAACATCTCACAAGCGCTTGAAAGAAACACACGACCCGTGTGCTTCTTTACTCCCGGTTGGTTACACCAACTGGGACTAAAGGCGGGCTTTGCGGTCACGACTCGTGTCAGTCACATGTCCTCCCCCAGCGCTGCCCTAGCCACGTGTCCTCCCCAGCGCTGCCCTGGGCACGTGTCCTCCCCCAGCACTGCCCTTGAGGTCTTTATATATTGTCGCCGACAGGGTAAACCCTAATCCACCATTCCTAGCCACGAACGCATCGTCTCCACAAGATGGATCCGCCACGCCCGTTGCAGCGCCTTCTGGACGAGGTCGAGCGTGCTCGGCAGAGCGCTCTTGGGAGCTACTGCGGAAGCCTATCCCACCGTATGTCCACGAGCCTGGCGTGGAGAGGAATGCCCTGCTACCGGCCTCCTGCTCCGGTGCCAGGGGAGGTGCGGAGGACGTACGAGTGCGCGTGGTCTGACGTCCTGACCCCGACGAGGATGCGTACGCCGCGGGGAGGCGTGGAGATCCGCGGCCGCATACGGCGACTTGGCCGCCGCACCTCCACCAACCGCCGCCGCACCTCCCGACGAGGAGGAGGACGACGACGACTTCGACTGGAGCGACCATGGGGAAGAGGGCAGCGGGTTGCAGATGCAGGAGGCCATTGAAGCCTCCTTGCAGTCCGTCGGCGATGACCGTGTCCAGCGAGCCAGGACTTCCTGCCAGCTCAAGGCGAAGGAGGCTTCCGAGCTGGCATGGGCGCTGAAAGACTCATCCTCCATGGCTCGTGCCCTACGCCGCAAACGTGCGCGCGAGAACCAGGCGGCCGTGAACGGGGCTGGCTCCTCCCGCCGTTCCCCCTAATCCTACGGCCTCCGATCCAGCAATTCCGTTTATGTAGTAATGTAACTGTTAGTGATGTGTAATAATGTATCCTTTTATGTAACTGTGTGTGATATTGTTAAGGATGTTTTTAAAATACAGAGATGATTATTATAAATTCAAACAATATTAGTTAATGCATTTTTTTAATTGAAAATGGCAAAATGGTTAATAGTTTGAATAGTTAGATTAATTATTTAAGAAAACAGAAAATGGGTTTGGATTAGTTATTCAAATTCAAACACTTTTCATGTTGAAATTTTTGTCAGATTCAAAAGTATGCACAAGTTATTCAAATTCATATTCAAACACTTTTCAAATTCACACTTTTGGGCATTTGCGCGCTAAATTCAAAATTTGGGTCCTTGAACGCAAAAAACAGACCTCTAGTGCCGGGTGGAGCCACCACCCGGCCCCTCTAGTGCGGGTGGAGCCACCACCCGGGACCAGAGGTCCATGGTATAAATACCCAGGCCTTCATCCCGGTTGGAGCCACGACCCGCGAGAAGAGGAAGAGGAGGCAGCCGCGACGAACCAGACGCCGTCAGGCTGCCGAAATCGCCGGCGCCGCTCTCCTCCGCCGCGCCCGCGCCGCTCTCCTCGCGCCACGCGCCCCCCCCCCGCCCCGCCGCGTCGCCTCTCCTCCGCCGCGTCGCCCTCTCCTCCGCCGCGCCGCGCCACTCCTCCGCCGTGCGCTTCACCCTCACCGTCGCCCCTTCCCCCGCACGCCGCAGCGCCGCCTCCGGCCGTGCTGCTCTGATCTGCCGCCGCCCCGGCCCTTCTTCCCGGCCCGGCCCGCAAGGTAGTTTTTTTTAGTTCAGGTAGTTTTTTGTTTTGTTTTTTTAGTGTAATTTAGTGTTAGGCATTTTAGTGTTAGCAAATTTTAGTGTTAGAAATTTTAGTTTTAGGTTAGGAATTTTTGTGTTAGTTAATTTTGGTACTTGTTAGATGTTAGGAATTTTTATGTTAGGAATTTTTGTTTTAGTGTTAGATGTTAGATATATGCCGGGATGAAATTTGGTACTTGTTAGATGTTAGAAATTTTAGTTTTAGTGTTGGAAATTTTAGTGTTAGTGTTAGGAAATTCATAGTGTAAACATTTTGCTTACAAAAATGTGTTTTTTAGTTTATTGTTCTCGGCGACGATGTCTCTGTTGGACCAGAGGGGCGATGTCCGGGACTGGGCTCTGCCGGGCTGGCACTGGGAGGTGTTACCTTCCGGACGTAGCTTGGTTAGGAATCCGGGTGACGTCGTCGACCCGGATCTTCTTTGTTGACGGTCGAGTGGGCCACGCTCGGTGCAGAGGGAGCCGGCCCCGAGGAGGTGGTACGTTGCCGTATCAGGGAGGAGGCAAGCACGTCCGTCGCTACATGTATTTGTTGAATACGCCAGCGGTGTATGACAGTTGATGGTAGATTCTTCAAAGGGTTCCTTATGACCCTATGATGGTTCCTGTTCTTTGGATGCGCAACGCCGGTACCAGAGCACCCCGCGGCTTAGGACCCGGTCGTAGTTAGTTTGAGAGGTTAATGCATGTGAGAGGAAGATGTATTATTGATATTATTCGTGATGTATTTAGGGTTAAATAAAAATGGACCCGAGCTATGTAACTGGATTAAATAAAGATGTATGAGCGATACTTTTGCATATTTGTAAAGTTCCCTACTTTGAATTATTCTGCTAATGCTAACATTGTTTTATCTTTCTTTTGTATTAGTTAAGCAATGGATGGAGATGTTCCCTTCGTAAGCAGAGAAGGGGAAGAAGAGATCTTCTCCATTGCGGCAACCCGGGATGGAGCTGAAGACGGTAGAGCAGAAGATGGCTCACAATTTTTTAACGAGTCCGGTCCGAGAATGGAGCCGGAAGGAAGCAACGGAGCGCAAACTAGCAAGGAGTGCGATGACGACTCGCAAATTGGTGGACCCCGCCGTCTGGCGAGGTATATTAAGCCTATGTTGATCAGATGCAATAACTGATTTGTATATATATGTATTAACAAATGTTTCTTATTTTTAGACCTCCGCATCGACCCAATCTAGTAAACGAGGCCATGCCAAAGGGATGGCCGCAGATGCGCATCTCCAATTGAGGTCATCTCTGCAGATGGCAAACCGTTGGAGCCCAAGGCGAACGCAGCTAAGTTTGTGCATCAATGCGGAGTTGTTGTTAGGGACAATGTTCGATCAGCATCAGCATTCAGGAATGGATGAGCAAAAAACTTAGAGGGAGCTAGTTATGTCAGCGACAGAACTAAAGATGTGCTTTGGGACAAGCTCAGAGCAAAGTTCACCCTACCGGTGTTGGATTGTCCCGAAAAGACAGAAGCCATGACGAAAAAAGTCAAGCATTTCGCTCTGAAGAAGATGGCTGAACAATTCAATAATTACAAGAACAGATTATACCGTGATTGGGTCTCGAAAAATAAAGTTCCAGATTTCACTGGAGCACTAGAGAGGCAGCGGGCTCACTGGAAGGCATTTCTGGAATACAAGGATTCAGAACTAGCCAAGCAAAGATCAAAAAAGAATAAGGAGAATGCAGGGAAAAAGAAATATCACCATAAGTTGGGGGGAGGTGGCTACGTAAGTGCCGAGCCTAAGTGGGATCTGATTGAGGCCGCTATGCGTGAAAAAGGGATCACTCCAGTTACAGATAACTGGCCCCATAGGGTCAGAAATTGGATGCTTGCTCATGGGGCGGAGTATGACGCATCAGGTGATCTAATAGTTGATGAAACGAAAGAAACTCCTATACCCCGGAAAGCAATTCTTGATGCAATCGCCGATGCTCGAGAGGGAAGGTTTATTCCCGACAGAGAGAACGACGAGCTGACAAAGGGCCTCGGTAATAAAGAAAAAGGAGGACGAACACGAGGCAAGGGAGCTTCTGTGACGTGGAATGAAGGGTTTCCCGAGGACCGTGAATCTTATAGAAGCCGAGCAAGAGCAAGGAAGAGGAAGGAGCAGGAGGATTCAGACCGGTTGAGCAAAGTAGAAAGTATCATTAGCCAACAACAGAAGCAAATAGATCAATTGCGAGCAAGCTTGTCAAGGGGCAACTCATCAGCTGCAGCAAGATAGTCAAGCAGGTGGTCCATCTCAACGGAAAAGCAGCGTGGCTTCCGCGGCGGTCGGTGCTGATGAGGCATCGAAGCAAACCTACCCCGTGGATTTTATCACTGAGAAGACAAGTTGTGAGCTACATGACGCACTGAGAAACTTAACCGTGAAGGCGGCGGACGGCTATGCTTTAACTTGTGAATCTACAGCACTGTATCGTGGCAATGAGATTCCAGATGGCTATGCTCGTGTCGGCGTGGATCAAGTTGAACCCGCATTTCAATCACTCGAGCTTTACATCCCTGGAGATGATGATGAGAGGACACTGGGAGATTGCCAGGGTAGACTCATTCTATGGCCCAAGAAATACATCGTGTTTCCAGGCTGGACGCCAAGGCCACCATCGCCTCCTCCGAGTCGAGATGACGGCAGTGACGACCACCACAACACGAGTCCATCTCGATCTGTCGCCGCCTCAGCCGACTCCGCCGCCGCCTCCGCGCCGCCTCAGCCGACTCCTCAGCCGTCTCCGCCGCCTCCGCCCACTAAGGCTAAGACCCCCAAAAGTCTCTAGCCGACTCCTCAGCCACTCGATGGGTTTCGACCCAAACCCCAATACGAGCCCCTCCCAAAAGTACCGAAGGTTCCTCCCCCGAGACCTTACGACGTCGAGATGACTCCAGAGCAAGGCGCGCGTGGCTGGCAGCCGACGCGAAAAGACAGATGGCGGAACTGGCTGCGAAAAGACAGCCCACGCCAAAGCAAGTATTTACGGCAGAGCAAAAAAAGTGGGCTGGAATTTCTTAGTCATCCATCGCAAATTGAGATAAATAGGCCAGATGACTATGCACGTTGTCTGAGAGAACTCACCCCAACACGACGACAAGTAGTACTCCAGCGGGAAAAGAACAAGAAGAGGGTTGCCCAGCTCGGAGAGCAGTCAAAACAGTCCATCTCCCGCTCAAGGTGGCCACTGATAAGGGCTCCGCGCGCGGCGGATTTAGCTTACCGCGCGGAATTTGCTGCAGAACTTGGTATCTCACTTTCTCAACTGGAAGCAGAAGAGCTCCCCTCCTTATGCCACCTGATAAATGGACCTGGGAATACGGGAAGTCTCTAGTGCCACCTGATCAGATCGAGAATCTACCAACACAAATGCTAAGACTGCATAACTGGTACATGGAAGTCACAAAGCTAGATCGAAAAGTGCTCCTTGTGCAAGTTACAGAGGAACATTTCAAAGGTAAAGACGAGTTAACTATTTATCTTGAAGAACTCTATCAGTTATACCAGCTTGACGCCCTCGACTTGAGTATCGTCAGTACCTATTGTCTGTAAGTGATTCAATTCATTTATTTTCTAAAATAAAGTCTATAGCTCAGCTCGGTCATTGCCTGTTCTAATTATGCTCACTACGCTATTATGCAGAATGAAGAGTGATGAATGTGACAGAAAAAGAATCTTGAGATTGGGTTCGTTGACCCAACCCGAGTTAATGAAAATCTGCTACGGAACTACCACAAGGAAACGGTGGCCAACTTGTTTAGGTTCATAAAGAGGCAAGATTATAAAAGGAAGATATTGTTTCCTTACAACTTCAGGTAAGAGTGTTACTGTCTTGTACACATTAGTTTTTGCTTACTCGATGTTAAGTAACTGATTAGTTACTGACATATATAAACGTGCGCAGCGACCATTACATTCTGCTAATCATTGAAGTTGATGATGCAAAAGTTGAAATCTTCGACTCATTGGCGTGGCCCAAGAGAAGTACCAACATATTAAAGATGTGCTCCAAGGGTATTTTCAATCATTATCGTACTATATCGGTCTCTTTTGTTCAATTCCTGAGATATCAAGTAACTAATTAATAACTCATTTATTCATTTGTTTGCCGGGCAGGATTTGGAAAGATTTCATAAAGATGACATCTGGTGATTTTAAAGAGGAGCTTAGTTTTGTTAATGCCAAGGTAAGTAGTACGAGCTAGGTTCGCGCATCTCTTTAATTCAAATTTCAATACCATCATACCATGCTTGATTATTATTTGATTGAAATCTATTCTCGTAAAGTACTGTGAAAGGCAGCCACTGGGGACCAATTTGTGTGGATACTACGTCTGCGAGTGGATTCGCCGGGAGGTCTCTGAGCGGAACCCATCGACATTTTAGAAGTAAGTGAACAAATATATTCACAGTTTTATTTTATTACCATCAATTGTGTTGAGTGTCATTCATAATTTCTGTTATGATGATTGATTGCATATTGATCTCCTTTTTTATAGATGGATAGAATGCGGAGGGACCTGCAACCAAAGGACCGCTTTCGACCAATTCAAGAGGAAATTGCGGGATTTTTGATGAACTATGTCATAAACCCAAAGGGAAAATACAATGCCACCGATCAATAGACGGGCTCTAGTCCGGCGATGATCATGTAATCGAATAGACGACGGGCTCTAGTCCCTGTTTTATATGATCTCTATGTAATTAATCGAATAGACGGGCTCTAGTCCCGGTTGTGATCTCCATGTAATCTCTATGTAATTAACCGAATAGACGGGCTATTCCCGGTTGTGATCTCCATGTAATCAATTAAAAATGATCGAATTCTCATAAAGATTTCTTTTATGAATTTTTTGATATGCTATATGTATTTTTCTGATTTATAATTAATTAACCATATATTTTGCAAGATTAATCATAATATAAACAAAAAACAAGAAGCCGCCACGTGGGAGAATCTCTAGTCCCGGGTTGTATTACCACCCGGGACTAGAGGTCCTCTGCCACGCGCTCTGCCCTGGGCCCGCGTGGAGCTCTCTAGTCCCGGATCGTAAGCCACCCTGGACTGGGGGGGGGGGGGGGGCCTCTAGTCCCGCCCAGGGCGTCTCGGTTGCGAATCCTTCTCTCTTTGGTTCTCTCTCTTCCACCTCACCCAAAATCTCACGTGGCATCTGTTACAGGCAGCTGATTAGATGCTACTGTACATGCCCTAATGGTAAAGTCGTGTCGTAGCCAGGTTTTCTTCCGCTAACCAACGATAGGGACACTAGATTGGTGAAGATCTTGTGCGTCTCTCACTCACTTGGGATGATTCGCTGCATTCTTTCTTTTCCATACGCAAGTATGTATACGTATTTCGACTACGCGGTAACTCGAAAACCACATACACGGCAGCCTCAGTGACAAACGCTTCCTTCCCGGGAGGTCGCCAAGAGATCGACCAACGATATTTTTGTCAGAATAAAAGAATTTCATGCAGGTGTTTATAGAAGACACTGCTCATGCAATGCATGACAGTTACGTTGGACAGTGCCGAGTAAAAGTTGACAACTACACGTTGACAACTGACACTTCATGTTGGTGTAATCTAGATAAGCACGCACTCTCTATTGGCGCGGATGCTTTGGTTGAGAGTACGACTCTGGTTACAGCTATTCAGGTTCATCACTTTCTCACGTTTGTACACTGGGCAATATACGTATGGATGCATATCTAGTATTATTACTCCCTCCGTTTAAAATAACTTAGAGTTCCATTTTTGTGCTAAGTCAAAAAAAAAATACCAAATCAAGAGAAAAATATATCAATATCAGAAGCACAAAATTATTTTAATTAGATATATCAAAATCCATATTTACTCATGTATGTAGTTACACCCACATATCTCATTGTACTTTCATAGGGTAGTAGATGTAAGGACTTCAAAGTGAATAACGGGAAAAAGTTGCGAGTGGGCATGTAGTTTGTCTATGTTTTCGGAATACCTTCATATTCTTACATGAAAAAGGAGTATGTGAATGCACACTAACAAAAAGTAGTATGCGAAAGGCGTTTTGGCTACCGGGTGCATATGCTCCTTTTTTTTCAAAATTAAAAAACCTATGAAAACATTTCGAATTTTTTTGAAAATAATTGGGCACAAACATACATAAGTTTTCAACATTCGTGCAAAACTTTGGAAGCAAATAACACTTTCTGTGGTCTGTGCAAAAAAGAAAAAATCTGTGCTTTGAAAAATAAATATTTAAATCTCATTTCGGCCACAGATTTTGTCTTTTTTGCAAATACTACAGAAAGTGTTATTTGCTTCCGAAATTTTGAACGAATGTTGAAAACTTGAATATGTTTGTGCCCAAATGTTTTCAGAATAAATAAAACTGGACATGTGTTTAACAATCTGAAACCTTTCAGCTTAGTATGGTTTATCTACAAGGTTACGCGTTCGATCCACACATGATCATTACTTCTGCGTCGTTAAGCATGTGAGCCTTTGTATTATGAGTGTAACTAGTTGGAGGTGATAGCGTGGGTTTTGTTCAACCGATTTTGGCTTGCGGTTTAGCCATAGGTTTTGTACGGCATAAATGCCCCGTTTTATCTATTGTGCATGTAAAATTGTCTGTGTGTACACTTTCTTATTTAGGCCTTGCAATTGAGAAAAAATACAATAAAAAGACTTTGTGCATAAATCGATGCAGTGACCAAAGCATTCTCCTTTAAAAAATGTTTGTGCAAATGTATGTCCACATAGTTAAGCTGCGAGGAGGTCACCTGGAAGTCAAACTCGTCGGAGAACGCATGGGACTCTCGTCCATGGCTTGTCGCTAGGCAAGGGCGGAAGAAGAATCGACGGCGGCGGCCTCCGCCATCTCCGGCTAGCCTAAGAAACGTTGGCTGGACGGCGAAGGAGCAGAAGACATGCGCCGCCATCAGGTGCTATCTTCTCTCTAATCACGCAACCGTTAGCTAACTAGTTAGTAGTACTGCTGGCCAAGTCGCCACGGCATATCTATAGGTGCACCGAGGAGGAGGTTCTCAAAACTGTTTTCGAGTTCCGAGAAAAAAAAACAAAGACAGCCAACGACAGGGACGCCAGCATTTTTTTTCCATTTGTACGTATTCCCCCTACGAGGTAACTCGACAGCCAATTTAGTCGACAGCCTCAGTGAAGGACGCATCCTTCCGCAAAGGTCGCAATACAAGCACTAGTAGAAACCGGACATTTAGTCCCGGATGGTTTGTGTGCGTTGTGCTCCTCATATTCTAGCCAAACATGAATTTTCTTTTACCTCTGTGGGCCTACTGAGGTGTCCAAAATTGTCGTTAAAACACTAACATCTTTCGGGTTGAGGGTCAGTCAAAAGTTTGGGGACCATTTGATCATTGCCAAAGTAGAGAGTGTAATCCTATGAGTTGTGGGCTTACGAGCCACAAATCAGAAGCTTGGAACAGCTCGTGGGTCCCAATGTCCGAATTTATTGGCAAAGATGCATCCAAACGTGTCCATGTCCTGATGGACAGTTATGTTGGACAATAGTGGGTACAGCTGACTCGATTTTCAATCGGTCGTCACAAATCCAGATAAACATACACTACACGTTAGTGACGATGATTAGCTGAAACTTCGACTAGTTACAAAGTAAGTTACTCAAGATTATCATGTACGATCGTTTGTACATTTCATTTTCAATAAGGTTATTCAAGTCTATGAAAAAATGTATCAAGAACATCAAATCATTTTTATTAGGTTCATCCGAAAATGTATATATGTACTATATATGTACTATAGACATGCTATTCTACACCCAGCGCACATAGTATCTTCTTTTGTACGCAGTGTTTTATTGTATTGTAAATTGAAATTTTATGTTTGGCATACAAATAATTAGGTTCATATTGACCCACAACGAAAAATTGACATAAGAAACACAACATATGAGTCATAACTGTGTAAAAATAAAATATGTATTTTACGTCATATTTTTTACGCCACGTAAACTATTTGTTTAATTACGTCATGTCTATATTTTCTTACATTCTTCTTGACTGCCGAAACGAAACAAAATTTACGTGACGTAAAAATCATGTACGGTTTCTAAGAATCTTCACCCTGAGTGCCAAATAGCGCGACACATCTACTATACATATTTAATATTATATTTTTATATAGAATGGGTGACATTTAAAATGTTTGGCTAACGAAAATCCAACACATGAATTAATTTGGAACGGTGGAGTATTACAACTGAAAAAAATACAATAAGGATGCTCGTCTCCATCAAACGATGTGGAGAAGGGCATACTTTTATTTAAAAATAAATGTGTTTGCAAATGTCTACCAATTTAAGCGGTTGCGAGCTACTCCTACCTAGAAGTCAAAATCATCGGACAGCGCGTGGGACTCCGCTCAGGGCTTGCCACCACCAGGCAAGGGCGTAAGGATCGGCGACGGCACCCTCCGCCATCTCCGGCCAACCTAGTGAGCGGTGGCTCGGCGGCCATGGAGAACACACACGCCGCCATCAGTTGCTATGTGTCTCCTCTCTAAAGACGCAACCGTACTACTGTAGGCTAACTACTACTACTAATGGTAATGTCCTCACGAAGCGAGGTTTTCCCTTGTGCGGCTAACGACAGGGACACCAGATTGGTGAAAATCTTGTGCGCCTCACAGTGATTTGGTCTAACTCGACAGCCACATACTCGACAACCTCAGTGAAAGACGTTTATTTCCTTCCCCAACGGCCGCGATACAGAACGATAGGATATTTTATGCCGTCAGAAAAGAATTTGGCGCAGGTGTTTCTAGAAATCTCTGCTTTATCTGCGGTCATGCATGGCCGTAACTGGTCATCTATGCTGAAGAGTTGACAACTGACTTGATTTTCATGTTCATCGTAACTAATCCAGATGGGCAGTTACATTGGACACTATTTTTTTTTTTTTTTTTGACACAGCCAAACAACCACGTATATTCACCACCGAACCACGTACAAAGTACATAGTATAAAGACAGTACAAACAGGAAAATACGTAGAGGAGAAACCAGAGCTGGCACCGAGCACCGCAGCACCGCCGGCGATGGAGACGAAGAGCGGCGACCACCACCCTTCCGCTGCCTGGGAACATTTAATCCCTTGAGAGACGCCGCCGTGCCTCTCCGCCGCGCCGCGACGGAGTTCTTGACGATGAACAGCCGGGGCAGACGTCCCCCGGCATCCCGACGCCGCTTTGCCACGGCCGCCTTCGGATCCGCCGCAGGAGGGAGCTTCGGAGCTCGTCCAGCACTGGTTTCCGGCCGCCAGACCCACCGCCACCGCGGATCTGGGGGGAAACGGTGGACCTCGAGCGCCACGCCGGGCCTCGAGCTCCAGCAGGTCGCACGCGCAGACGCCGGGCTCCATGGAGCACCACCGCCGGAGGAGAGCACGCCGACGCCAAACCAACCACCACCAGCACCACCTCCTCCACGGCGCCGCCGGCGGAAACACCACCCTACCCTACCGTTTGTACAAGCCGGCACCGGGGATCCCCCACCCTCCCGCCGCCGAAGCGGCAGGCGGAGGGGAGGAATCCCACGGCGCGGCGGCGAGCACGCGGTGGGTCGGCGGTGGGCGTCCAAAAATCGCCGCTTCGCCTCTCTCTTGAACAGTGACGGGGAGGGGAAAGCGAAGCTCCAAGCGTGTGTGTGTGTGGCATAAATGCTCCATGTAGTTTCTTTTGGTGCAACATTGCCTTTCTGTAGATTTTCGTACTTTCGCCTTAAAAATACTGGGTGTATCAAGGAAACATCGCGTGTCATCTTTTCAAAAAAAAAATTTGAGCAAATGTATATCTATATAGTTATGGAGCTGCGAGCAAATCACCTGGAAGTCAAACTCGTCGGAGAGCGCTTGGGACTCCCGTCCGGGGCTTGTCACCAGGCAAGGGCGGAAGTGGTGACGGCGGCGCCCTCCGCCATCTCCGGCCACCCTAAGGAGCGATGGCTCGGCGGCCAAGGAGGAGAAGACATGCGCCGCCATCAGGTGCTATATACCTCCTCTCTAATCACACAACCGTTGGCTAACTTTAGTGCTGCTGGCTAAGTCGCCACGGCCATATTTTATATAGGTGTGCCGAGGTTCTCAAAACTGTTTTCGACTTCCAACGAGCAAAGACAGGGATGATGATTCGCTGCGTTCTTTCCCATACATATTTCGCCTACGCGGTAACGCGATAGCCATACGCACAAGAGATGCTTTGCCTCCCCAAACGTCACGGTACAACCTGTACTGTATAAGGGAGCTAAGGATATTTCATCAGCTAAGGATATCTCATCTATGGTCATGCATTGTCCTCCAGTATTACTGTATCAGAACTACCTTTTCAGGAGAACACAAGTAATTTGGAACCGATTTCACCGAGCCTTTTTAACCATATTCTGCTAGCAGTAGCACCTAAGTTAGTGATCGATTGACATCACATCGTTTTAACCCCTGGCGGAGGATGGATTTATACACAATCTTAGCCGTGAAACGGCAGGAACCAGGAGCCCGTTTGTTTTTACAAGAGGGACACGAGCGTGCATTAACTGTCGGCGGCGAACAGGAATTCAGTCATGTCTGACGGACCAACCCAGCATTCCTCCCCTGTCAGCATCGTCATCAGTGGAGCTTTGCAAAAGCTCACTTGGGAGTCATTCGGCCGTAGGCAGGATTACGAGATAACGTTCTTGTCGGGTGGAGCTAATTGGACGGAGGTCCAGATCCAGCCATGCGCCTCCTGAGCCGGCCCCGAGTCAGCCGGATCGCCTCCTGGATGAGCGTCTCCTCGTCCTCCGGTATTGCAGGGCGGGGTGGCACGTTCCTTGTCGATGGTCCAGATTGATCAACCTGCATTTCTTCTATGCTTGGAGAGCCGTTGCTGGTGACAGCACCAGGACCAGAAGGTGGCTGTGGCTGCACAGGAGGCAGCACTGCACCAGGAGGGGCAACTGGAACCGGACCCTTGTCTTGTGCTTGCATCCTTGGTGGAGTAGGAGGAACTTGGGCAGGTTGTGGTGACATAGGCGGCGCTGATGGTGTAGGAGTAGGGGGTGGTGCAGGATTCGCCATCCGAGTCCGTGGCGGTGGTGGGCGCTGCTGCTGTTGCTGTGCCTGCAGAGAGACAAAGAGAGGCAGTAACGTCAGCACAGGACACGAGCGCACACACGCATGCTAGCAGCTAATTAATGTATTCAAAATAACCATCTGGCTCTGAAGCATACGATTGATAAACAGAAAGCCAATACTGCACGTGACAAAATGAACATAGAACAGCTTTTGCGCATGAACCTCACGCTTTGAGAATATAATGAAAAACAACAAATGGTATGACGGAATGGCACACCAGTTGTCACATTCCAATATGGAGACTATATGTGCTTCTGAAGTCCAAGTCTAGCAAAGGTTGTAACAAGAATGGAAGTGCTATTCCTTCAAGATGATACAAACTGCATATGGAACTATTGATCAAACTGCACTGGAACTCTAGAAGTTAAGAAAAGCATTGAGCAAAACTAAATTTGGAGACTGTCTACTTGATCACCGTCAGTAAATGACAAAATATCTATATTGTCCTTGACAAGCTCTATATAGCATGAGAATATAATTACAAACAAGTTGGCTTCTGTAGATGTGCCAATGTGCATACGAGCTAAGCAACCTAGAGCATACAATGAATAATCCTATTGTCAGAGTTCCTGCAAGATAATCGGTACAGAAGTATGATAGCTGAATGGACATGATGTTACAAAATCATTGCTAGCTAACTTTATCCAGGCAAATGCCAGCACAAAGCATAAATCAGGCTCCTAAAATGAAAAATAAACCAGAGAAACAAATGCCCTTATCTACCACGTTCCGACAGAGATTACTGATAGATCCAACTATCCAAGTGCAATGCCTTAAGCCAGTTTGATTGGTGAAAAACTTGGGTATGATTAATCTGCACCTTAAATGGGGAAACAGAAAGGAATAGTATTATAATGCAATTAGATGATGATCACAGAGCAGAACTTGTGAGTTACACACATTCTTTCAAAGGGTGCAACCGAGAGAGAATATTCAGCTGAACACTAGGTTAAGATATTTCTAGAATCTCAGAACATGGTGTGAAATTAATCTTCACTGGTAGCATTCTCAGAAGACCAGAGCAAATTTCCCAACATACGGACTATTCACAGAAATTCTCAAAGAACTAGGAAAATATTATATGCATGTCCAGTATAACTTTTGGAGCGCTAAATGATCTTTGAGCTTCATACTAAAGTTTCTTTACCCAAATACATTATTATTTAAATTCTACTGTACTAAAATAATCATTTATTCAGTTAGCAATAAAAGCACCAATAGTAGGCATAAGGTGTGAAATATAAAGGAAATACTGGGAATAGGAATTAGGAACATAGAACTGGGAATTAGTCGTGCTTTTTTAACTTCCACCATAAATTAGAGCATCAATGTGAATTAAAGCACATTGTAAAAAGAACTTGTAGAGGCAGGATGCAATACATGTGCCTTTATCAACTCAAATTGTGAAGATTTCATGGCCTAGCATTTGAATTTCTATGTTGATGATTATATCCAGCCTACAACATTAGGCTCAAACAGAAGAAACCCTACCATTATGAAACAAATCACGAGATTATATCATATACAAACTCTAGAAGTTCATTGCCATGTAGTACGGTAACTAGAATTACAGTTTTCGGTAAAAATAAGTACAGTAGCTAGCATTACACTTCGCTAAAATGGACATGATAGCAGTACGATTGTACGAAATGGCTAGCAAGCAAACTTTAATGTACCTGAGAACGAGATCTCTGATTCTGTGACTGAGAAGCAATATATTGCAGGATTTCATGGAACCTTGTCTGGCTGTAGTCTGCAACCTTATGGAAGTAAATAACTGCCATGTCACTAGCTCTGGTCCTCAACTCATGAAGATTGCGATCAATCTCAGATTCATGTTTTCCAATGAATGGCTTGAAGAACGACTCATAGACATAAGAAGTTCCCTGGAATAACCCTTTGTTACAGACAACCCATAAGAAATAAACATGTAATGGAAAGAGAAATAGCAGGAAACCAAACCTGTGTCTTCGGATACCACAAATACACAATAAAAGCTAGCTTTGCTTCACTATACATTGGCAACCTGTAGGAAAATGAAATTATCAGCCATCAAGCAGCTAAATTCCCCCAACTGTAACTGCCTAAAACCTTAATTCCAAAAAGTCACATTACCATGATATGAAATTATCCCCAATTCTCTCGAAAACAGTAAGCATTGCAAGTAAAATCCTGCAAAACCATGTTCATGCATCTGAGACCAAGCACAAACAAATCAAGAATGATAGTCCAAATAAAATGAAAGGGCGTCCAAGACATACCAGTACTGACACCAGAACCGCAACTGCTCAATCTCAGGCCTGTTCAGCTCCACTGTCTTGTAAAATCATAGGCTGGATATGCATATCCAAGAACAAGTCTGCAAAACAGATAAACAGCAAACAGATTGCAGATGAAAACAGGAGAATTGCACCATTGCTGTAACGAAATAACAATTACATTGCTGCTTACATTAAAGCTCTGGTAATGAATGAGCCAACCATCTTGACCCCTGCACAACAAAACATCCATTACATATGTTGTCAATTGCAAAAAAAAAAAAATGTCCTATGGGGGTCAGCAGGCGAGCAGCAATTATGCCATAGTCTTCCCATAGATGGAAATAGCACTGCATGCCAGATAAAGCATTCATCTTGCTAACTATTGCAGTCATCACGCATTAAGAAAGAATTATCCAATTATGCTAGCATCATACGTTCATAGCTGATACAAAACCATTTGGCTAGCGTTTGATTTTTTACAACCGAGCATACACAGAAAGGGGAAATCTAACTGACTACTTGTTCCGGTCAGACAAAAAAAATCGGCTACGGTTAGGTCTGGATATATGAAACCAAGGGGCGCATCATATAGGTCGCCAGATTAAGCCTTTATATTGCTCAGTAATACAGACCTGCGCATCTAGAAAGCGTTATTCAATCATGCTAGCATCATAAGTTCACAGCTGATACGAAACCAATTGGCTAGAGTTTGATTTAATATAACAGACGATATACAGAATCGGGGAAATCTAACTGACTACTAGTCCTGGCCAGACAAACAAATTTTCTGTTACAGTTAGCTATGGATACATGAAACCAGGGGGTGCATCACATAGGTTCAAACTAGCCACTGTGCCGGATTAAGCCTTTATCTTGCTCACTAATGCAGCCGTTGCGCATCTAAAAAGAATTATCCAATCATGCTAGCATCATAAGTTCATAGCTGATACAAAACCATTTGGCTAGAGTTTGATTTTGTGTAACGGAGGCTACACGGAATAGGGGAAATATATCTAACCTAATACCAGTTCCTGCCAGACCTAACAAAAATTCTGCTACATTTAGGTCTCAATGTATGAAACTAGAGGGTGCATCATAAGTTTCATTCTGCTAGAGTTCGATTATTTTATCACAGAGACTACACAGAATAGAGGAAACCCAATCAATTTTTACTTGTTCCCAGACACAGACAGACCAAACGATTTTCTGTTACATCTGGGCTTCAATTTATGACCACGCAAATTAATCTAAACATGAACTGAAAAGGATCTAAATAATTAAACAGAAGCACCAGGTAGAAACAATTTCAAACCAGCAGCAAAAACTGCTTCGGCAAGCCTAACTAAATACACCTCAGCCTCCCCCCAAACAAAAATCAAGATAGCAAAGAGGAACCACAACATCCAACTCGTCAATCCCTGTAAACGCGAACAGCACCCAACTCCTCACCCCCTCTAACACCGGAGCAGCAACGCAGCCCAGAGCATCAAACAGGATGCAACAACACTGCAGCCTATCCATGTGTCAAACAACCTAATAGCATAATTTCTAGCCTAATCCATGTGTCAAACAACCTAATAGCATATTTCTAGCCTAATCCATGTGTCAAACAATCAAATAGCATATTTCTAGCCGAATCCATGTGTCATACATCAAGGCATTATCTTACTCACTAATGCAGCCTTTGAACATCTAGAAAGCATTATCCAATCATGCTAGCATCATTAGTTCACAGCTGATACGAAATCACTTGGCTAGAGTTCGAATTTGTTACTGCTATACTGAGGTCTCAATGTATTTTCTCAAGTTCATACGAGTCCATTTTACTAGAGCTCGATTCTGTCATAACAATGGCTACACAGAAAAGAGGAAATCCAATCGATTACATGTTCCCGAACAGACCAGGCAATTCTCTGTTAAACTTGAGCTTTCATTGATGACCACGCAAGCTAATCCAAGTAATTAAACGCAAGCGCCCGGTCGAAATCAATGCGAACCAGCAGCCACAAGTGCACCGGCAAATCCAACTAGATCGGCCTCAGCCTACCTCCAAACCAAAATCAGCACAGCACAGAGGAACCGCAACACCCGACTCGCGAATCCCTCTAAACGCGGACAGCTCGCAACCCCATACCTACTCACCCCTCGCGATTGCGGCCGCCGAGGGGACACCGGAACCACAGCGCCGCAGCGCGGAGCATGAAACAAACCTCACACGGCACGCAACAACCTAGCATATTCGTGGCGTGGACGGGGAACCCCACGCAGAGAGGAAACGGGATGCGGCGGCGCGGCTTACGGAACAAAAACCAAATCGAAGCGAAGCGATGGGGGGAAGGGATACCGTGCCTCCCGCCGCAAGCAACGACGGGCCGACGGCGCGAAGAAGTACCGGCGAAGGCTTGCGGCGCAGCAGGGGAGGGAGCTTCGAGAAGCTTCTGCAAGGGAGGGGGCCCTCCGTCCCCGTCCGAGCGCCGTGTCGGCGGCGAGGGCGAGGGAGATTGATGAGGGGGAGGGAATTCAAAACAGCCCTTGGGTTTGGGGGATAGATTGAAGGCAGGCGAGGAAATCGTCGGCGAGAGCCTGATGGGCCCACCTGGCTGTGGGGTGACGTGGCGTGGCGACGGCGCCGTTGGGATGAAATGTGCCGCGCACGCGTCGGGTTTTGTACCCGTGCGAGATCGGGCTAGCTTTGGCGGGGGTGGGCCGTGCTGTCAGTGGGGATCTAGGAACGGATAAGGGCGTGCTGGGGGTCAAGTAAAGAATTGTGCCGTGTTTGGATTGGAGGGGCAAGGAATATGTGCGGGCAGGGGAGGAGGGGATGGGAATGGGATCCCGGCCGGCTGATCGTCTGTCCTCCGGCGGCGGCTCTCTTCGACACGCTTGTCAGTATTTGGATGCTACAACTACTGTTCAGTAAAAGTGTGAAATCTTAAGAAGTACTTAAAGATTCCTCCGTTCCATGGAGTATAAGACGATTCCTCCGTTCCATGGAGTATAAGACATTTGAGGTATTTCATAAGGCCAACTATGTATGGAGTCGATTTAAAGAGCGACTTGGACCGTTCCCCTCTTTCCGTCTACAGTGTGAGAGGCGATTTTCTGAGAGTTCCCCGTCTCCCCACCTCGCCGGCCGGCGATTCACGGATTCTTCCGCCTCCGTCGGCCGCTCCGGCGGCGGGAGGCTGGGGAATCCGCGGATCCCGGCTTGTACATAGTGTAGGGGTAGGTAGGGTTGCAGCCGGCGGTGCTACGGAGGTGGAGGTGCCGGCGGTGGTGTGTTTGGTGTCGATCTACTCTTCCTTCGGCGTCGGTGTTCCCTGGAGCTCCTTCGCGCGCGGATCGACTTCCCTGAGCTCCTCGATCTACGGATCTGTGGAGTTCGTCGAGCCCCTGCCGGTTCCGGCTAGACGGCGGTGCCGGTGTTTACTTTCTGAAGGTGATGTTGCTTTCTACCAAGTTGGCCTCGCCGCCCGTGGTGCGGGGTGGAGGTGTCATGCCGAGGAGGGGATGGGATCCCGGCCGGCTGATCGTCTGTCCTCCGGCGGCGGCTCTCTTCGACACGCTTGTCAGTATTCGGATGCTACAACTACTGTTCAGTAAAAGTGTGAAATCTTAAGAAGTGTACTTAAAGATTCCTCCGTTCCATGGAGTATAAGACATTTTTGGTATTTCATGAGGTCAACTATGTACGGAGTCAAATGAGTGAATCTAGACATTAAAGTTTGTCTAAATACGGCTAGATATGTATAGATTATAAAAGTCTAAAACGGGTTATAACTAGTAGTAAGGATTGTACAGTAGTTGTTACATGATTGCGGAAGCAGTGGTCTTGTGGAATCAATTTTTTCTTTTAGCATTTCTTCTAGCGTACGTCTAGAGAGCCCAAACGAATTATCAATTTATCATAGATCCGGTACGTGCATGTTTGAACAACGATCCAAAGAGTAACAAATCTTTTGTTACGTTGCAGCGCATAACTGAATGCAATGCAGCCACCGTGACATTTTGTCGAGCACTTAAAGAGCACAAACAGGAGTTACTTGTTTGGTTACCGTAAGAAATTATGAGATCCACAAGTTTTTCTCAATGCCCCCGGCCCCACCCACATGACAATAACTCGTCTTGCCCGGACTACAACCAATAATAGCAACGAAATATGGCATAAAGCTTGTAAACCGCGTCACAACCAGAACAAAACATCTCGAAAGCACGACCCCGTCTCCAATACACCATGTGGCCACCCTTTGCGTTCGTAATCAGTGAATGGACAAATAGGACATGGCCGGCCTTCAGAGGCTCACCCTTCTCTCGAGGTTCTTTCCTACAATTTTGTACTCCCTCCGTTCCAATTTAATGTCATGTCAATTAAATTGGAACAGAGGGAGTCCTTATTAAGTTTACCCAGTAGCAGTACATAGCCCACTCTCTGATGATTGGCCCACCCTATATTTACAGTTACACTTCGCTACCGCCTCCAAGGACGATACAACATTGTGGCGCGGCCACTACCTGATTCATGATTCAAACAGATTAGATCTAGGATTTCCCTCGGTGATTGGGAAGTGAGCGAAAATAATAAGCACTCAACGACACCACCAAGTTGAAGACGACGCTCACAGGCATCGCCATTGTTAGTGACCCCGCGGATTTCATCTAGCCCTAATTTCATCCCTAAACAAGGGAGGCACACCGGAGCACACGACTGACGTGACACCGACAAGAGGACCACCCTTGACAATGGCGAAGGGAGAAAGGCGAAGGCAACTCCAGTGCCACCTCGGAAGATCCTCCACGCTGTCACCCTATCTTCCCATGTTCCAACAATAATCGACACCTTTTCGTGTGGAGCTTAGAAAATTCATGAATTGATGTAATTTTAGGTAACTAAGGTTTCCAAAAAAAAAGGAAAGTGAGAGATAGCTCAAGAGATTAAAATATAGGCAAGAGAGGAGTAATAGGCATCGGCGATACCACAACTCATTCCGCATGAGCAATTAAGTCATACAACTGAAAACATGAAAAACTGGTCACACAACTTACCAGACGTGTGCACTTTGGTCACAAACATGACACGTCATCCTGAGGTATGGGATTAATATCAGCAACCGGAATGGAAAAGCCATCGCGGAGGATGTTGTTGCTCTCGTAATCTGAGATCCCTCGCCCCGCCGCCGTCGCTCACCCCGCTCCGGCCCTCTTAGTTCTCCGGCGACATCTAATGCCCCACCAGTGTATGCTCCCTAATCCCTATACCTAGCCTTTGTGGGTCTCTCGTTGAGTTTCATGCGACTCATAGTTGCCCCTTTCTCCTCCCGTGAATCTCGGTGAGGCCCCTCTTCCCTCTTGTGATTCCGGCGGCGCCGCATCCTTGAGTTGGACTATCTTTTGCGAGCTGTTACTCCGGTGCACTCCGCATCATAAGTTAGCAGTTATAACAATTTAAATTGGCCGTACATCTATGATTAAGGTCGTAAACCATGTTAAACATTTACGACCATCTCGTGTAAAAAACTTATGACATTTTTGATAGAAATCGTCTTGAAGATATTGGGTTTTGACCCTTCCCAACGGTTATGACTATTTGGTGCGAAATGACCATAAATATGAGCATTTCACCCAGGGTCACTCAGAGAAGATCACAAGTTAACACATTTATACAAGCGCGAGGAGAGGGCCTCACCTCTGCTGTCAGCCGTACGGGCCAGGCCTGACGGGGACCAATGGCGATGGTGAGGAAAGGGGGAGTGTTGAGTGGGGGAGGTTCGATGGGTCTTGTTCTTCTCTATACCGCCGGTTGAACCGAAAAAAACCACGCCGGACCTCTGCCGGTTTGTTAAGCGCACTGGACCGTCCGCGCATGTGAATCGCTGAAAACCGACCGAACAGGCCGCCAATCCAACCGTGGAATCTACTCCACCGCGCAGAGTGGAACTCAGGACCTCCACCGTCGCGCGCAAGCTGTCCAATTTGGCTAGCCAACAGGTTCAAGGCTTGCTTGTGTCATTTCAGTATACATACATCTTAAATATATTTACTTTTCTACCAGGTTTTTATTATATTGCTTCTACCTTCTCTTTAATAAACCGGTAAGTGAACCGGACAACCGCTGGTCCAACCGGTGAACCATGAATAGAGGGCCTCTTCGGTTCGGTCATAAGTGCGGTTATTTAAACTGTGCTATGGAGTCGCCAAGAGAGCGACCCAAGAGGCAGGTTTTTTGCCTTCTAATTGTACAATTAACCAAGACATGTTATTAAAGAACACCTATGTAATATTTTCTAGAATTACATTTTTGAGTTAATTAAAATCAGATTGTTTGCATTGCTTTCATGAACCAAATTAATGAAGTCATGCATTATCTTTTTTTTTCGAAAAGGAGGTTTAAACACACGATCCCTGCATTAGATGATGCATACAGCCTTTTTTAATTATATTATTCAACAAGGCGCGATAAAATAAATATATCAATTGACCCAAAGCAACCTTTCCGATGACCTCTCTCGCAACACCTACAAAAGATAATGGGGGTGATTCTAATCGAGGCCAAGTGACCTTAACCTACACCAACGCTCACCATCTGAACTCGAGGCCTCCCAAACCGCAAAACAACGAGTCCGTCGCATAAACCGGTCCAACATACCCTCGACGCGCACCGTCCGCGACGCTAAAGAAGCCTCCACCGCTTGTATCTTCCGCTTACCCATTTTCAACAAAGATCAACGCACTAACCTCTCCAGGCCAGCTGTCGATGCCGCCACGGCGCCACACAGCCAAGACTTGCTGTTATCGACACTGAGAAAATCACACGCCGCTCCACCATAGCATCCCTCCGGTCAGCACCTGCTCAAAAAAGATGTGCCTGCCTCCATCATCCGATCCGTGCACTTGCTCAAACTTCTTTTTTTGTTGAGCAAACTCGCACAGGTTCTTTTGCTCAAGAAACGAGAACGCGAGAGAAAAATAGAAGAAGAGATATAATAACGGGCCTGCACTACGCGAGCCGCAATTACAGGCCCAATAACCCACACGCTGGCGGTCCAGTGCGTAGCCTAGGAACTAGCAAGTGATCCCCACCCATCGGCATCGCAACCGAGTCGAACCAATTTGCTCGACCCACCGGAAATATTCCCGTTTCCGGCGGCGCCGCCACGCCGTCCCCTGCGCCAGCCATGCTCCGACTCCGAAGCTCCATCCTCACCCATCTTCTCCCCTCTTCCTCCATCGCCATTCCCACCAACTCCTCTCTCCATCGCCTCCTCTCTGTCACCGCCGCGCCCGGCATTTCCCCAAACCCTAGCTTTGCCGTCGGGGACTACCTCGTCGACACCTGCGGCCTCACCCGGGCCCAGGCGATCAAGGCCTCCGTGAAGATCGCCCACCTCAAGTCCCCCTCCAACCCCGACGCCGTCCTCGCCTTCCTCGCCGGCCTCGGCCTCTCCAGCGCCGACGTCGCCGCCGCCGTCGCCAAGGACCCGCGGTTACTCTGCGCCGGCGTGCAAAGTACCCTGGCCCCCGTCGTCGTCGGGCTCACCGGCATCGGTCTCTCGAATCCTGAGATCGCCCGCCTTCTCTCCGTCGCCCCCGACAGCTTCCGCTATAGATCCACCGTCTCCAGGCTGCAGTTTTACCTGCGCCTCTTCGGGTCCTCCGAGAACCTCTTCCGGACGCTCAAGATCAATGCAAGACTTCTCACATGCAGCCTCGATAAGGTGGTCAGGCCCAATGTCGTGCTCCTGCGGGAGTGCGGGCTACGTGATTCTGATATCACCAAGCTGTGCTTTATTACCATGAGGGTGCTGAGCACAAACCCGGAGCGTGTCCGGGCGATGGTGGCATGCGCCGAAGGTCTAGGTGTGCCCCGTGGCTCTGGGATGTTCAGGCAAGCGCTGCACGCCGTCTCATTTGTTAGCAAGGAGAATATCGCTGCCAAAGTTGAGTACTTGAAGAACACATTCACGTGGTCAGATGCTGAGGTAGCCACTGTTGTCTGTAAGGCTCCCATGGTGCTGAGCAGGTCAAAGGAATCGCTTCAGGGCATGTTCAATTTCTTCATCTCAGAGTTGGGTTTGGAGCCGGCGTACATTGCTCATTCTCCGTCACTTATCCTTTACAGCCTGGAAGGCCGGATCAAACCTAGGCACTACGTTGTAAAGTTTCTTAAGGAAAACAGATTGCTGGATCGCAAGTGGAGCTACTATACGATTGTAACTGCAGCGGAGAAGGAATTCGTGGAGAAGTTCATACACCCTCACAAGGAAGCAGCGCCACACCTCGCTGAAGACTATGCTGCTGCTTGCAGAGGGGAAGTACCTGCTAGATTGATGCTTGCATGAACCAAGACCCTGCCGTGAAGATTTGTAACTGTGTATGCTGCTGGTTCCGGATCTATTCGACGGGGCAAGCTAGTCGGCACACCAGTTCTTGCATTTTACCTATTGCTAAGATGTAGCAGGTTCGCAAGAGAACAAGAACAGATAGTGGCAGGACTGGACCTCTGGATAGCTCCAATTGTGTATCTGCAAGAAATTCCCAAGATAAAGGAGGTTGACGGATTATGTATGTCCAGTGGAGAAGTTCATATGCCCTTACAAAATCTTGGTGAAGATTGTGCTGCTGCTTGCAGAGGGGAAGTGCCCGCTAGATTGACAGTTGCATCAACCAAGAACCTGCCATCAAAATGTGTACCTATTATTCTGCCATTGCTGGGTCTAGACTACGCGGCAGTCTAGTGGATGCATCAGTTATGCATTTTGCTGATTGGTGCAATGTGCCAGTTTCTAAATCTTGACAAGAACAATCAGTGGTCAAGAGCTCCGGATGGCTCCAATTTTGTGTACCTTCAAGAAATACCCTAAACAATCTGATTAGTAGTAATTGTCGCATTAGCAATAGAGAGATGTACACCAAGGCCTGCAGAAGATTTGGTCCCTGATGGAAGCATTTATGTATCCTGGAAATTCTTCCCTTCCTGTGGGTTATCTACTTGAAAGAAATTGACAAGATGCATTCCTGAAAGGAGCCTGATGTTACACCAAAGCGTTCATGTTTCTACTCTCTCCGTTCCAAATTAATTGACTTCCATATATCTACGTTTGGAACGGAGGGAGTACTTCTTATGTTGTGATCGTCCCTAAATTCTTCCCAGTCTGGCAGTTTCACTGTAGTTTGGATTGCACGAAGAATTTGGATATGTATCTCCAGTCAGTGGGTCGTGCAGATCAGAAGAATTATACTGGAATTTGACGAGGTGGATTAATGCATCTTCTTTCCTTTGCCAGAGCAAAACGAAGCACGCATACATGTCCTCCTCATCAGCACTTTACATCGTGAAGTAATTACAACAACATCGAAAGGCAAACATTAGTATCAGAACTACATACATGTTCAGCTGAAACAGTAGGACTACATCCATTTCATTCCCCAAAAATTCTATAATTTTCTCTTTTCTTTTATGCTTACTCGTACTAGGACTTCTTGTGTAATTTTGTTTCAATATATAAACAATGTGGAATCTAACTAGACTGAAACACTAAATCAGGGTTTATTACCAATCTGGAAGGACACATCTTGTGTCTACCAACAGCGTGCCATTTTTCTGATATGCAGGAGCCAGATGGTTTGATCCTTGTCCAGAATACATGCAGATTGGGTACAACTGTTTGTTAATTTTATCTGAAACTACCAATAGATATTAGGGTATACAGTTTGCTTGCTTCTGGTAGTGTCAGTGCCGGTGAGACAGACAGACTAGTGTTTGGTAAATAGTTACATCTCTTCTATATGATCCAGTCTTCAGAAAGTACAGAAGTAAAAGCACATCTACAATCGGCACTTGAAGTTGTTCTTTCAGTTATCCGTGCAAATCCAGCAGTATTAGAAGGCCTTGGAGCATATTTAGAAGGTAATTTGACAAACTATCAGGTTGCGAATGTCATTATGGTGTACATTTCTTCATGAGCTATGCTTCACAAGGGTAGACATGGAATTGTTTGATGTGGTATGCATATATCTAACTGCTGATCTTCATGCTCCTTCTAGAGAACGAAAAGGTTGAAGGCGAGGAGCTACAAGCATGGCTCAAGTCAGTTGTTGCCCCTGAAGAATTGGCATCTTTTATTACAGGAAAGCAAGAGCATGTTCTTCAACTCGAAGTAGGCCCCTAGCACCCGGAGTATAAATTGGAGTCCTAGACACAATTAATTTAACCTAGCTTCAACCGCTAAAAGTCTGTAAATCCCAAGGGATGCAGTGGAAACTCTACATGCCCAAGTGATGCTGCATATATATATACGGTCGTGGCTACCCTTGACTACAAGAATTCCGGAAATGATTATCGACTTGTAACCTCCAGAATATTGTAAGTCCGTCAGTTCCTTGGCTCTACAATGTTGTTTTATAGAGTAGGTGGGTGCTGCACATGTAAAACGCACATGTAAAACACTATTCTTTTTTTCTGTCACATTTCTTTTCTTTCGACCCTCCTGGTGAAAGATTCTTATTACATTACAATCTTATCAATACTAATAGGAATAATGATTAATTCATATACAGTTTACACACAATGTTTCTTGCCTTGATATACTAAATATTCCACCTGCCTTTTTAGCCTAAGCAAAACTCTTCACTTTTCAGCATTTCCGGGACGCCCTAAAGTCATATGATCTTTACAAGGCGCTTCGTTCTTTTTAACGAAAGTACCATTTCGGTTCTGAAGCAAAGTTAGAGCGATTATCTGAGATTTATTTTATAGGAATCAGGAAATACCCTGTAACTTTATAACAATCGCTAGTCCGCCTTGAGTTGGCAAAGGCATGGGCAGAATTGCAGCACCTATATCTATATACAGAAACTCACGAATAAAAAGGGATTAGCGGCTGGAAATTATCTAATTTGTAACTAAAGTGTCCAGAGTTTTTTCTAGAGAAAACAGCAGGGATATACTTCATGTACTATTTTTTGTAAAGTTCTACAAATTTACAAGATCTAGCAAAAAGAAATCAGAGAAAACATAAAGTAGTATCTAAACAAAGTAATCTATCCGGGCACTAAACTCTGAGTACTATTTTCCCTTTGCCCTAGGATAAACATGGCAAGTTCTTTAATTCTTCCAGCATCTATAAAGATCAGGTGTGATGTCTTAAAAGACAAAGTCGCTCAAAATATTCGAAAATCGCTCTGGCTCCCAGGAGGACGATGTCCATGAAAAATGGCTGTCAAATTTAGTCCTAGACCACTTGAAGAAAGTGCATCACCTAGTAGTTTTCAAAATGGAGAAAAGGGTACACCATCAACGGCATAAGAGCATCTCCACCGGGATACTCCAAACGACACCCAAAGCTAATTTGGGGTGTTTCGGACAAAAAACGCCCACAGCGACACCTTTCAAAGGCTGATCTTGTCCGGCAAACTGTCCGACACCCTCCGAAAGGACACCAAGTTTGGAGGCCCTCTCGGGGGTGTCGGACATTGTCCGGTCACAGCCGCATGCATGCAGCCCCTCCTGGCAGCCTCTCTTCTCATCTTCCTCTCTTACTATCATATCTCGCGTGCGCACCGAGCGGCACACCCAACTCCGGCCATCTCCCGCTCGCCCTCCGCGCCAGGGGCACCGCAACGTTGACTTCCTTTGGAGAATATTTCTCGACTAGGATTTCTGAAACAAAAAGATAGCAGAAAAAAAGTAACCGGCACTGTGGCATCTTGTTAATAGGTTACACCTAAAAATGCATAAAAATGATATAAACTATAAATAAAACATAAAGCATTTGGTACAAAACAAGCATGGAAAATCAAAAATTATAAATACGTTTGAAACGTATCAAGCTTCACAACGCTCCCTCTGAAACCAAACGGTCAGAAAAACATGGTCGCGCGTGAATGAATCTGACCCGATCCAGCAATCTCCAGGCATGAGTTGCCCAGTGGAGTTTACTGGCGGAGCCTTCTAGAACTCGACATTCTGGCCAGACCAATAAAGACAGACATCAAGCAGATCTTTGTCTTGGCGTGAGAGAGACCCTAGGACCGCCTCCTTTTTTGAAGCCGAGCCGGCAGCCCCCACACCATCCGCCGGAACTTGCAAAATCCGCCAGCCATGGCGTCGCCGGGAGAGGGCCTCCGCCACCACCCCGACCAGAGGCGCCGCCCTAGTCGCTGCACGTCGACGCGCCGGCCATCTCCTCCCCAGCAGTTCCGGCGGCCATCTCATCCGTGTAAAATGTTATGTACTTCGATGGCCGGCGGCAGCGGCGGCGTGAGGAGGGAGGGTTTCTGGCGGCGCGGGTGGTCGCCCCCGGTGCCGCCCTGGGTTGTGACACGGGAGGTTTATTTTTCCGTTCCAGCTTTAGAATAAGGGATTAGGATGATAGGAAGGAAATGAGATAAGCATCCACGGCGGGCGGCGGAGTGTCGCAGATCCAACACATAGGCAAGCGGCTTTAGAATAAGGGATTAGGATGATAGGAAGGAAATGAGATAAGCATCCACGGCGGGCGGCGGAGTGTCATAGATCCAACACATAGGCAAGCGGAGAATCAGAGGGTAGCGCGTCGATGGTGGCGACAAGCGGATTGCCAGAGGACAACACATCGATCATGGCGTCAAGCAGAGCGTCAGAGGGAAGCAAGCTTGGAGGGGATTGAAGCCGGCGTGGGCGGGCGGGGTTTCATAACCGACATCAGAGACAACGGGCGTTGACACCAGGAGGATCTGCGAGACGAAATACATGGTGGTGGTTTGGCTGGCGCCGGCGGCCATGCAACTCCGCGCGTAGGAGGTGGAGAACTTGCATGTGGCAAGATGGTTAGGAGGGTGGTTGTACCCCCAGCCCACCAGAGTTCAAACCCCAGGTTTGACGCTGGTGTTTCTCATTAAGGCGGAATATTCTTCAGTGGGAGGCGACGTTCCCGTCGACAGCGAGGCGCCCGTGGTGACTTCGTTAATCTGAAGATTCGACCCGCCGACTCGGTCTCTCAGAAGTGCTCATAGGGTAGGGTGTGCGTGCATGCGTTCATAGGGGTGAGTGTGTGCGCGTGTATATGAGCGCCTGCGTTGTACTGTGTTTCGCAAAAAAAAAAATTGTAGGAGGTGAAATATCGATGGTGGCGACAAGCGGATTGATGGAGGACAACATATCGATCATGGCGTCAAGCAGAGCGTCAGAGGGAAGCAAGCTTGGAGGGGATTGAAGCCGGCGTGGGCGGGCGGGGTTTCATAGCCAACATCAGAGACAACGGGGGATTTGGGCCCAATTAATCAGAGGAGGCCGATTTGATGTCCAGAATAGCATCGCAAGGGACACCTGGGCCAGTGCGAAATCAAATGGTAATCAGACGGCCGAAAACATACATGCAGCACGATCCAAGAGAATCTGACTTGGTAACCATGCAGAGTCCTAACCGAACGCAACAAATTTGGAACCATCGTGATTTATTCTGGACACACCCACCGAAACTTTGGGCTTGGCTCATGAAACTTTCCCTCGCCGCCGAGGAAGCATGGCGGAAGGAGACGGCGGCGACGGAGGAGGCACGGAGGAAGGATCGGCCGATGGATGAGCTAGCCGCGTTGCGGAGGGCGTGGAAGGAGACGAATGACCCTGAGGCCGAGGCAGACTGGAAGCGGCTGGACCGGGAGCTCCACCAGGTGTACCCAGGGCCGGTCCTGAGATTTTAGGGGCCCGGGGCGAAACTAAAACTTGTGGCCCCTAATTTAGACATAATAATAATTATTATTATACGTGTAAAAAACATTTTTGTGTCGATATTGGTGTCACTTACATTGCTATCGCCGATGTTGGTGTCGATATTTTTTTCTTCTTCTCAGATTCAAAATTCTCATTGGTTTGTTGCTCTTCCTCCACGGCAACTATCGCCAACTCATCATTTCGGTTTGTCGAAACACCAGTATTACTCTTAAGAAACTTGTGAATATCTCCTTTCTGTAATTTTATTAACTCGGCAACACGCTTTGCTCTTTTCCTTTTAGCGGCACCAGATTCATAAGTTCTGAAAGACATGAACGCACTGAAAAAATTACATCGTTGAAAATAAAATTTACCGGTAATTGAACTATTGATCAAAAAATAGTTGAAAATAAGTTGTACCAGCAACGACGGCCTGGAAGTTCAAATCGGCAACGACGGCGAAGAGACTAACTGGCTGTGAAGCTGTTACTTCCTGCAATCATGCGATCTGGTTTGTATAAGTTCAGAATACTTGTTTGAGAGAAAGATGATCAGAAGCACATAGCGCGTACTCTGTACCTCAGTACCTGGGATCACGGCGACCGGCGAGGGAGAGCGCTTAGAAGTTAGACGGCGGGTCGGCGGTCGATGAATATCGTCGATCTCGACTGGTTCCCGATGGAACAGAAAGACCGGACGGACGGGGGCTGATTAGATCGATCGATCGATGGATTAGAACTCGAAGCAGCACTAGCTAATTTTCCTACGTGCGTGGCCAGGGAGGCAAGGGGACGCACGCACAGCACAGCACAGCCCATTAGCCCAATGTGTTTTTTTTACAATACGTAGACATATAGCATACCTGGGTGGGGGCCCCTGCATTTTGGGGGCCCGGGGCGGCTGCACACCCTGACCCCCCCCAGGGCCGGCCCTGGGTGTACCGGCCGGATGATGTCCACGGAGGAGAGTTCTGTCGAGGAGCTGCAGGATTGGTCTGACGACGACAGGGAAGTTTCTTGGTATCGCAGTAAATGGAAGTCCATGCACGCCGTTTGGCGCGGCACGACGTACGACGACACCAGTAAGTACCACGTACACTTCCGTCCCCTGGATGGGAAATTCGATTCAAAACTCTCTCTTTTCTCCATGAATATATATTCATTGGTAATACATTGAATTAGTGCCTGCCCTATGTCAGATCAAATCTTGCTTATAAGTTGATTTTACAATGTTTATACATGCAATAATGCAGCGTCTATACCGGCCATGCGTTTCACGGACGTAGTCGAGCCAGCCAAGCGACATCGGGACGCCGGACCGACGGGAACTTTGCAGATCTTTTCGTTCAAAGTCACGGCAATCGCAGAGGAGCTGCGGTGGCCACTTGATGTGTATGGCTTGGTCGCCATAAGAGACCACCTCGACCGCATGCGCAATGTTATCTATGCTCGCGCAAGAGATAACTGCCAGACCATCACCCCTGAGGTTTGTACCACTAGTCTAGATGGCATGAACGTCTCGCTGCTCTCTCTTCAAGATGACAAGTTGCCGGTTAATGTTCATGGTATGGTCAATCTTTCACGCCATGTTGCTTCCGTTGAAATTGAGGGAAAGCTGAAAATTACAGTTGCAACAGAATATGCAGACGGGGAACAAGTCAGAGCATCTCCAGTCGCACCGCCCAAACGGCCGCCCAAATCGTGTCCGGACGAGCCATTTGGGTGTCTTCCGGACATAATTATTTTATAGGGTGTGCATGTTCCCACTCGGAGGACCCAAATTGTGTCCGGATACTTTGTTTTTAGCAAAAAAAAAACCCACAAACACCTTGTAGGCGAGGCGGAGGCGGAGGTCTACGGCGCATCCACGGCTGGACGGAGCGCGGCGAGGCGGAGGTCGACGGCGCGCCCAGAGTTCTCGACGCCATGGCGCCATGCTCACCATCGTGGTCGCCTCCACGACCTCCGCTCCCGTGTGTCGGCAGCTCGAGGTTGTGGACGCCAGCGTCGCGGCTGTGCGGCTTGCCGTCGCCGGGAAAGACCAGGGCACCGCGCGGGCAGCATGTGCACCGTGCCCCCCGTCAGCGCCGCCGTGTACTACTTCCCGCAGGGCCACGCCGAGCAGGCCATCGGCGCCGTCGACCTGTCCGCCGCGCGCGTCCCGACGCTCGTCCCGCTCCGCCCCGGCGACGCGGTCGTCGACGTGGGCCCCGGCGACGCGGTCATCGACGTGGTCGACGTGGCCGGCCGTCCGCGCTCTGCCCTCGTGGCCGCCGTGCTAGCTAGCCAGAGCCACGTGCGTGCGTGCGCTCGCGGGCCGGCCGTGCTAGCTAGCCCAGCGCCGCGTGCATGCGTGCGCGCGGCTCGCCGGCCGGCCGTCCGCGCTCTTCCCTCGTGGCTGTGCAAGCTGCCCGCGAGCTGCTCCGCTCCGTCCTGGCCGGCGAGCTAGGCGTGCGCCGCGAGCTGCTCCGGTGGGCGTGTGCCGCTAGCTGCTCCGGCGAGCTCGGCGTGCCCACGAGCTCCTCGGCTTCTCGGCGCTGACGATCTTGACGCGTATGTCTCCCGCGGTGGTGCGCGCGACGGCGGCCATCACGTCCTGCTCGGACGCCGGGTAGGCCAGGGCCGCCGCGAAGCACTCGGCGCGGTCGGGCGCGAGCTCGCCGGAGAGCAGGAAGAGGAGCAGCGCGCGTGCCGGCTCCACGTGAGCTCGCGGCGCTCGTCGGGCGCGACAAGGAGCAGACGGTGGACGGCGTAATTGGCGACGTTCGTCCTGGCCACACGGCGCCCCTGCGGCGATGGAGGCGCCGGCGTGCTGCTATTGGGCGCCCCGGCGGCGATGCCGATGCTGCGGCCGGCATGCTCTGCTGCCGCTGCTCTCTCCCGATGTGAGAGAAAAGATGGGACGTTGGTGACAGAGGATAGGATAGAGGAGAGAGAGAGGGAGAGGTACGTGGAGTCTTCCTATTGGAAAGAGCGGACACAGTTTTGTGTCCGGGGCCGCCCGAAGCCTCCCTATTCCAAGGGCTTCATGTGGCGCTGCCGGACAGAAAAGTGGCGTCTCCGGACAAATTTTGCTTTTGGGCGTCGCGACTGGGAGCCAAAAAGCCCCAAACGGACCAAAAAGTGATTTGGGCGGCCATTTGGGCGCTCCGACTGGAGATGCTCTCACAACGGCAAAAGATAAAACATATTTTACACCTAGGGGAGCTGGTAGAAGCTCTGCTATTCTTAAGGTTCGCTTATGTGAGATGAAAGTTATTGTTGCATGGTCACTTGTTTGCTCTTATTGATCTTATTATGAGTCCAAGATAAGGGCATCGAAGGTGTGACCTTAACTCTTTGTAACTGGCAATGACGGTACTTTCAGACCATTCCCTATTGTGGCATTTTTCGAGTTTTTTGGACTTGATCTTCAGAGTGAAAATTGATGATGTTAAGTGGCTTGATTCGGCAAGGCGTTGCTTTCAGAGAACCATTCTTAAAATCCATGTGTTGTCAAGGGATGACGTTCACTAGTAGAAAATGGGCCTTTTTTCCAGAGTCATTTTGGGCTCTAGTCCCGGGCCACTTTTTAACCCGGACTAGAGGGGGACTAGTCCCGGGTCAGTAGATACGAGTCCGCAGAGTACTTCTCCCGGGTCGTTGGGGACCTCTAGTCCGGCTCGTAATACGAACCGGACTAAAGGGGTGGTGTGTGTCGTGGGTTTGTCACGTCAGATGTCATGGATGACTTCGTAGGTGTGGGATTTGCGCGAGTCAATCGTCTCCGAGCTTGGGATCGCAGGAACAAGGACGAACACAGATTTACCCAGGTTCGGCCCCTCAATGTGAGGTAAAGACCTACTTCCTGCCTACCCTAGATTGGTATTGATATGATATATGTGGTGTTACAATGGAGGCGATCCGATCTGGGAACTCGCCGTAAGAGCTAGGGTTTAGGGCTTGATAGCTTGACCCTGTCTAAGTCCTGCGAGTCCTCTTTATATACACAGAGGCTCGCTAGGTTACAAAGGAAACTTCCTCCACAAGGAATATATCGACCGGAACCTACTTGGAGACTAACTCCTCCTCACGTCTTCCAGGATATGTCTTCTAGATCCTTCTCCTTGTGGTGGTACGATGTTGGGCTTGCTTTCATGCAGGCCTTTATTGTGCGAGTAAGATGAGTCGCACTTTACCAAATATGGGCCGCGGGTTAATCTACAAAGTATTCCCCCGACATTAGCCCCCAAGTTCAGCTTGGACTTCGGACGAAGGCTTCTTTGTCTTATTGAACCATTGAACCGCTCACATGAATGTCCCAGCTGAACTCCAATTTTTGTATCGCCATTTGCGACTTATAACCTTCTTAGCGGCTCAAGGGCGCGACTCATCTGGTCGTGCCTGTTGGTTTTCAGATCTGAGCGTCTTCTGCGCCTGGGCTTTTTATGTTGGCCCATCGGCCTCCCTGGCGTTCTACTTCAATTACGCCGCCGCTACTCTTCTCCGCCGCCTTTGGTTCCGCTTCTTGCGCTTGCAATCTTCTGGCGGAAATCCCCTTGGTTGAAAGAGATGTCTCGCCGTAGCTGCAACTGGGAAGGCTCGTGGATTGATGAGGTATTTTTGGAGTCTTTAGCTGCTCGCGGCCTTCTTCCTCCGAGGGATCAATGCGAATGGCGCGCCGCTGGCGAGGAGATAATTCCCGATCCACAGCCAGGAGAAGTGGTGATTTTTGCGGAACACGTCGAGCGCGGATTCAAGCCTCCTGGTTCTCTTTTCTTTCGCTCCCTGATGCAGCGGCTGGGTCTTCGCCTTCATGACATCGGTCCCAACTCAATATTGCAAGTGAGTAACTTCCACGTCCTTTGCGAAGATTACTTAGGCATCTCTCCTTCAATAGACTTCTGGCTCGCTCTCTTTAGCTGCAATAGTCAAAAAGAAGCAATAGATGCATCTTTCCTCCAATGCGGCGCCATATCTTTCCAACGCCGTAAGGGTAGTATTTTCCCAAAGCTAGCCCTTGCCAAAAAAGTTAAGGACTGGCAAAGAACTTTCTTTTACTGCAAAGATACTTCCCTGAGGGCGAGATTCATCTCCCCCCTTGGTCTCCACTCCCTTTCGAGGCTACCTCTGCTTTGTCTTCCAAGCCCGATCCTTCTTCGTTGCCCTCCATCGAGATTCTTTTAGACAAGGTGAGGGCGCTGACGCTCCATGGTCTTACCGGATTGGATCTTATATCTTGCTGGACCAAATGGCGAATTCAGCCTGTGAGTCGCCGTCTGCGACTTATGATGGACTTCACCTGCCATGCCGATGACGTTGATCGTACTTGCCCTGAAGATTGGGACAAAGGGGAGTGGATAAACTTCATTCGCCGAGTGACGAACGAGGACATTGACTCGTATGATAACGTCGGTCTTGCTCCTTCTGGGCTGAACACAAGCCTTTTGTGGTAATTATTCTTGTAACTTTTTCCCTCTAGGATTCCTTCTTCAAAGTTGACTATTTCTGACGTTGATTCTCTTTCAGATCGATCCTACTTTTGGACTCTCCCATCCGAAGAGGAGACCGGCTCAGGCCAAGAAACCACTGTGAAGTTGCCAGAAGAAGTCGCTGATCCTGGCGAGGAAATGATCGCACATGGCACTGTTTCCGAGCCTGGTGGTAGCACATCTGAAGAGGAGCAACAAATGGCCAACGCTCTCTTGTCCACGGCTCCAGGCACATCTTTCCTGGCGCTTCCTGAAGTACCTCGCAGGTCCTCTAAGCGTCTTCTCTCTGAGAGCTCAGAAGATCCCTCGCAACCTGAGAAACGTCGCAAGGCCTTGGCGTTGCTTGTGGATATCAAAGCTGCCAAATCTTTAAAACTTGCTAAGCCTGACAGCGCTGTACTTCCTCCGAGCCTGCGGTGAAGAATTGTCCCTCGACAAGCTCGGGTATTTCCTTGTGACATTCTTTTCTTTGTATTCATGTGTCTTCATGAAGGGTTGTTTATTCACTGTTGTTTTTTCTATCCCGTAGGCTCAGACCTGCAAGATTTGTCTTCTCCTTCTTCTGGTTGCCTGATGAGAGCGTCCGTATTGCTTCTGGGTAAGACTTGCTTTCCTTCTATAACTGTTGTGCTGCCATTTTGGTCTATAACCATCAATATCTTGCAGGGCCATGGTTGGAGGAGATACAAAGTCTACCTCCTCCACTGATCTTTCTCAGCCAACCACGAGTGAAGGTGATGTTGCTGGCGAGAACATGGGAACTAGCGATGGCGCGACTTATCTGAAGCCTTCTTTAGAAGAGGGTATTGCCGATGCGGCTCCTGCCGTGGTTCCAGTCGCAGCGCCATCTGCGACTCCTAATGTTGATGGGATGCCCCTTCAAGTTGGAGCTCCTATTTCTGAAGCGGCTGACCTCCCCAGCGCTAGTAGTTCCAAATCAATTGCAGATGCCATAATCGATGCTGGAGATAAGCACGCTGCTTTATTGCGCGACCTGGTTGGGCAATTATCTTCAAGTCGCCTGGTACGCATACTGTAGCCCCCAAGGATCAAGACCTTGTGTCAGTTCGCAGGGTGTTGATTCTTTCTTTTTTCCAAGCTTTGAGCCCCCAAGTACCTTTCAAAATTGCTTATATTCCGTTTACTCGCAGCTTGAGCTTTCCTCGCTTGCTGCTTCTGACGCAATGAAAGCCAAGGGCATTTCCTTAGATAAACCTGAAGTGACGCGATCTGCCTTGGGACATCATAGCGATATCATTAAGAACCAAGCGCAAGAAATACAAATACTCAAAGATCAACTTGACTCCTGTGAAGAGCAATTTAAAGCTCGAAGCAGACTCCAAGCAGCGACTAATGGAGAAGGATGAATTGATAAAATCCTTGCGAGAGGGGCTGAATCTCAAATCTGAGCTGCTTGATCGGCTGAAAGGAGACCATGTGAGGGAGCTCGCCGCGCGAGATGAAAAATATAACTCGCTGCTCAAGGCTTTTGAGGGTTTTGGATCTGCTGTTAAATCAGCCATTCTGCAACTCGCTGGTACATCCCTAATCCTTTGTCTCTTGATCATTTACATCTGGTGACCATCATGAGCTGCTGATCTGAATAATATCTTGTTTTTTGATGCAGGGCCTGGTGCTCCGTGTACCGCTCCAATTTGAAGGATCAACTGGAATATCTTCAAGATTTTAGCCTGCGCCTTCTTAAAGTAACCAAAGAGGTTATGACAAAAATCGCCCCTGCGCTGATGCTCCAGATTCATGTGAGTTTTGGCTGAACAGGCTATTTAAGGCTCCTCACTATGTCTCTGATTGGAAGGGGTCTTCTGCTCGCTCCGGAGCTGCTCATGTGTTAACATTACTCCGGGCATATTATCCAGAAATAGAGGTAGGCAAGATTGCTCTTCATGACCGGGCGAAGCGCGCGGATGGTACTGAGCTTCCAATGAGTGAATACTTCGACATCTGGAAGGGTATGCGTGGATACGCCACATTACTTGTTAAGAATTTAGACTTGGGCTCTTATCTGGGAAAGTTCAACCCTGATGGTAGCAAGCTACGAAGGAGAAATCCACTGGGGCTGAATCATCCCGAGCTTCCGATCCATCCTCAGGACCTGGTGGTCCTTCCACTTCATCTGGTGGTGCCTTGGTTATAAGGACACCTGCTGCTCCAACCTCGAGGCAAGCCGCGAAGGCTTCTGTTCCTGCGACTCGAAAGCAGAAATAAACATCCAATAGTAATGTGCGACTCGTCAATAGTGACTTGCCCGTTAGTCTGTAAAAAATTTGTGTACTATAAGCAGTACTTTTGTGACCTATAAGCAGGTTCTTTTATGATACTTCCATTAAGTAGACGCTCGCGCGGCTCAGTATTTCCTAGGAACATGTGTGTTCAGGGTCGAGAGCGGCCATGATAGGCAATCAAGCTCGATTGACGCCACACCCCAGTACTTTGGCCGCATAATGCAAGACGCTTCTAGCTTAAGGACTGCCACTCGTTTGGCAAGGGTTGAGGTAGCGAGCTGTGCTCGCTGTGCTTTGTAAAAAAGCCCTCAGGGTTGGTGATGTATGAAATTCAAAAGACTCAGCGACTCAATGATAGTTGAGGCGAAACGACGAACCCTTGAATGTCAAGGGTGCCGGCTTTATTTCATAACCACTCAATTTATTACAGGGTGAGACAAAGACGATGCAGACCCTTTAATGCGAGTTTTCTGTTCCTCGCAGGTCATGCATACTTGATACTCATCGCACTCATTTGCGAAATAATACTCCTGACGGAGTGGGTTGAACACCTAGTTGGTTCATGTTTGAGTTGCTAAAAGCGACTCGGGTCGAGCATGATAGCTCCGATGTTTTCATGCCAAAGTGAGGGTCAAATCTTTTGATAGGGTAGTCGCACTGAGTTGCGACTTATGCTGATTCACGTCCTTGGGGATGAGTCGCGGGGGGTAAGGTCTCACAATAGTTGGGCCTCTCTGACTTGGGTTGTTGATTGATATTGGATCTATGCATATACGCCATCTCTTGTTTTGTTTTTGTATCAAAGCGATTCCTGGAGTATTATCTTCCTGATTCGCGACTGTATGGTTGGAATTCACCATCTGGTGGGCGCGTCCTGCGTCCGTCCATTCTGAGTCCCCAAGGCGACTCGCTTTGGGCTGCGGAGGTTTACTGATGGCCTGAGACCATGTGAGGAGTTGGCGATGCAAGCTTCTTCTGCAATTACTGAGCCTGCTTCCTCGCATCTAGCGCTCTCTGTCTGTCTCCATGCACCGTGATCACGCCGTTTGGTCCTGGTATCTTTAACTGCAGGTATACGTAGCAGGGGCGGGCAGTGAATTTGACATAAGCTTCTCTCCCGAAGATCGCATGGTATGGGCTTTTGACTGCTACGACCTCGAAGCTCAGGAACTCTGTGCGGAAGTTTCGCTCGGTCCCGAAGCTGACTTCGAGGGTAATTTTTCCTATAGGTCGGTGATTATTCCTGGAATTATGCCTTGGATATCCTTCCTTGTTGGCTGTAGCTGCCGCTCGGGTATGTTCATTCGACGGAGCGTGTCTTGGTATAGGATGTTTACTCTTCCTCCTCCATCCATGAGGACTTTGTTCAACCTGTATCCCGCGACTTGCGGTGTAACAACGAGAGCCAACTGTCCTGGATCTTTTACTTCTGGGGGATGATCGTCGCGACTCCAAACAACCGATCGCTCTGTCCAACGGCGGTGTCTTTCCAGAGTTGGGATTGAGTCGCGGCTCCATCTGCTATTCATTTGCCTTCTTTGCCCGCTGTTTGTACATCCACGGTATGAAATTGCCCTATGTTTCTTCTTACTGAAGTTTCAGGCTTTTGACAGGAGTTCTCCTTGTCCCTATGCTGCATTGGTCCGCTGTGAGTCGCGATTGATGAATCTCCTTCCTTCCATCGCCTGTAGTAGTGACACTGTGCCTTGGTGTGACCCGCGGGTCTTCCATCTCTTCTGCGGTGTAAGTCGCAAGGACTATCGAAAATCCCTTTGGCGCTGTTGGGGAGTGACTCCTTGTCTCTTTTCTGCTCCCTTAGTTGATGCTTACAGTGTTCTGTTTCCTTTGAGATTGGCAAGGAGCCGCTTGCCATCTTATCTGTCTCTGCGTGCTTGTTAGTAGTCGCCGAGAGTTGGCCGAAAGTATTGATCTTATGTTCAGTGCGGCTTAAGGTACGCACCGGCGGCTCAAACCTACAGTTCTTTCTCATAACTTGCACTTCAGATTGCGCCGTGGTATCTTTGGCAGAGTCAAGGATCCCTGTGACTTGTTTTATCCAGTCGCTGGTTGATTCGTTCTCCTTCTGGATCCACTGTCTGAGGTTCTTCACGCCCTCTATTTGGAACCTTTTGATGAACTTATCCTTCAATTCCCCATGAGTTTATTGACTTTGGCGGCAACCTTAGCAGCCAATCCCTGGCTTCTCCCTGTAGTACCAAGTGAAAATATTTTGCGAGCACCTCCTGAGTTACACCGATTCCTGTCATGTTTATTTCATAGTCCTCTATCCACAGGACAGGGTCTAGATCATTATGGTAGGTGGTGACTTGCTGCGACTCGCCGAAGTTCGGTGGGAAACGAGTGAGCCGTATTTCCTCCCCGAAACATGCTGGTCCTTTCAATAACGAATAGGAGCTCACAGGTGCCGTATCTTCATCTGAATCAGTTTCAAACTGGGTTGGTTGAGTCGCATCAAGCATTTGCGGCTTACGTCAGCCTTACTCTCTTTACCTGGTGATATTTGCAGACCTGCTAGCTGGTTGTCTAATTCTTCCACATTGCATCCTTCCTCGCCCCACGATACCTCGTGTTGGGCTCGTTAGGCGTGACTCCATACATGTTTGCTTGCTGTAGGGCGGCAGTCTGTAGCAGATCAATCGCATGGCGAGCTTCCTTATCAGCTCGCGTATCTCCGACTGGTGCTATTTTTGATAATATCCCGATCGCGTCGTGCATATTGCTTCCGGATTATTGTGGAACTTCTGCTTCATCTCTTGCCTCCTTTGTCAGTCTTGGTGCAAATTGCCTGCTGCTTTTGCTGCCAACGCCTCAGTCGTTGATCTTCTTCCTGGAGTTTTTTGCGCTCTGCCGCGAGCCTTTGCGCTTCTTCACAAAGTTCCCCCTGACGGCTTCGATTTCTTCAATTTTGGGATTTTTCTCCCGGCTAGGCAGAGGTTCCCAGATTGGTTTTGACGGGACGGAGGCAGGTGTTTTTGCCCGGTCTGTTGCAGTTCTTCTAACACGCGGACCCTAACTGGCCGCAGTTCCTCTCCTGATTCGTCCCCTTGAGTCGCGTCTGAAGATCTGCGACTGACGGACCCAACGAAGATTTTCACAGACCCGACGGGAATAATATACCCAAATTCAACGTGATCTGCCTCTGGTCCCCACTCTGAGTCGTCGATGAAGGGAACACCATTGATATCTTCCACTTGGCCGATGGCGATGTCCTTGAACCCTGATTCCGATCCTGCGCGGAACGTGACGCTCTTGACCGCAGGCCCCACGGTGGGCGCCAACTGTCGTGGGTTTGTCACGTCAGATGTCATGGATGACTTCGTAGGTGTGGGATTTGCGCGAGTCAATCGTCTCCGAGCTTGGGATCGCAGGAACAAGGACGAACACAGATTTACCCAGGTTCGGCCCCTCAATGTGAGGTAAAGACCTACTTCCTGCCTACCCTAGATTGGTATTGATATGATATATGTGGTGTTACAATGGAGGCGATCCGATCTGGGAACTCGCCGTAAGAGCTAGGGTTTAGGGCTTGATAGCTTGACCCTGTCTAAGTCCTGCGAGTCCTCTTTATATACACAGAGGCTCGCTAGGTTACAAAGGAAACTTCCTCCACAAGGAATATATCGACCGGAACCTACTTGGAGACTAACTCCTCCTCACGTCTTCCAGGATATGTCTTCTAGATCCTTCTCCTTGTGGTGGTACGATGTTGGGCTTGCTTTCATGCAGGCCTTTATTGTGCGAGTAAGATGAGTCGCACTTTACCAAATATGGGCCGCGGGTTAATCTACAAAGTATTCCCCCGACAGTGGCAACCGTCCGCCTGACGCGAACCCCTTTAGTCCGGGCTGGTGGCTCAAACCGAGACTAAAGGTCAAACCGTTCGCCTCCCGCCCGTTCGCCTCCCTAACCGCGGCCAAGAAAACGCTACAGTGGGGACGGCGGCCATTTCTCTTCGCCTCCCGCCCGTTCGCCTCCCTAACCGCGGCCAGGAAAATGCTACAGTACGGGGACGGCGGCCATTTCTCTTCGCCTCCCGCCCGTTCGCTTCCCTAACCGCGCGCGGCCAGGAAAACGCTACAGTACTGGGGACGGCACGCGGCCATTTCTCTTTGTCTCCCTCCCTCATCTCTCTTCTTCGATCTCCCCATCTCGTTCGTCTTCCTCTCCTCTCTTCTTCACAGTTCCACCATGACTCCACCGATTACTCGCTACGGGACGGTGCTTGCACATGGCAATACCTATCTCAAAGTCGTTTACACGAACGACAGCGCCAAGGTGCCGGATTTTCTTTCCGATTTCGAGTATTGGCTTGACGAAGCTAAGGAGCAAGACAAGTTCATGGGCCTTGATCTCGAGTACACAGCCGATCAAAGAGATATTGCTGTCATCCAACTTTGTTTCAAGAAAAATGTCATGGTCTTCCAGTGGGCACGGTAAATTTGTCATCCCATTCTTGGATAGGAAAATTGCATAGGATAGCAAAACAGGTCTCTTTGCTCTCTTTGGGAGAATCATGTGTCTTTTGATTCATATATAGGAAAGTAATTAAAATTATGTACTTGTGTGCCGAAAATTGCATAGGATAGCAAAACATTTAAATTTGCTCAATCATGTGTCTTTTGATTCATATATAGGAAAGTAATTAAAATTATGTACTTGTGTGCCGAAAATTGCATAGGATAGCAACACATTTAAATTTGTTCAATCATGTGCCTTTTGATTCATATATAGGAAAGTAATTAAAATTATGTACTTGTGTGCCAAAAATTGACATTTCGTTACTTATACACACTCTTGTTACTTATACACACTCTTGTTAATTATACACTCTTGCATCAGTATTTAACATTTTGTTCCATTTGTTGTTTCGGTAGTGACAAGCACTGTCCAATACTCATGGATTTCCTTCGTAGCGGCATACATTTTGCTAGCGTTGATATAACGAATGACAAGATCAAGATGAGGCGCACATGGGATCTTGAGATACCAGCTGCCTGCCACATTGATCTCCAGGCCCTGTTCAGGCTTAACCATGACAAGACTAGAATGGCTGATATGGCAGTGGCCGTGATCGATGAGGACAAACGCTAACATGAAGACAAGATTTCCCAAGGGTCAGCACAAATTATGGGAGAAGCTGCCACTTGACGCTACTAACATTGAGTATGCAGCAATAGATCGTACGTTGTATACGAGGTGTACCGCAAGATTAGAATCGTCAACTATGGGCAGCGTCACCTCGTACCGCCACCAGTGCCCCATGGGTCTACTTCTTCGGATTCGGAGAACGATCAGTACTAATAGTGTTTGCAATGGCGAACATTTTATCTCTATATTATTATGTAGTGCGTGTCTCCTGATCTGGACGAGTATAGTAGTGTTTGCAGTACTTTCTGTAATTAATGGATATCTGAACTATTATTTATACTAATTATGTCCCTGTTTAAGTATGATGTGAGCAAGTCATGTTTCAACTTCTCTCTATTTTCTAATCGATTTAGACATATTATTTGTCAAATTTCGGATTCACAAAATAAAGATGTGTGACATCATGGAGAAAACATTGATCACTTTTGTGGCAAACATGAAAATATGATAAACCCGGAGCGTTATTGGCATAATTGTCTGTTTATCATGTTTTTATGGCAAGCATGATGATATGCAAGTCATATTTCAATTTCTCTCTTTTTTCTAATCGATTAGACATATTTTTTGTCAAATTTCGATTTAAGAATTTATAGATATGAATTATTCAATATTAAATGCAAAAAGCGAAAAGGTTAATTATTATTTAAATTCAACATTATTTGAATGCAAGATTAGTATTACTTTTTATTTTTGTTTACTTAAATAATTGTTCGGATTCACAAAATAAAGATGTGTGACATCATGGAGAAAACATTGATCACTTTTGTGGCAAACATGAAAATATGATAAACCCGGGGCGTTATTGGCATAATTGTATGTTTATCATGTTTTTATGGCAAGCATGATGATATGCAAGTCATATTTCAATTTCTCTCTTTTTTCTAATCGATTTAGACATATTTTTTGTCAAATTTCGATTTACGAATTTATAGATATGAATTATTCAATATTAAATGCAAAAAGCGAAAAAGTTATTTATTATTTAAATTCAACATTATTTGAATGCAAGATTAGTATTACTTATTTATTTTTGTTTACTTAAATAATTGTTCGGATTCACAAAATAAAGATGTGTGACATCTTGGAGAAAACATTGATCACTTTTGTGGCAAACATGAAAATATGATAAACCCGGGGCGTTATTGGCATAATTGCCTGTTTATCATGTTTTTATGGCAAGCATGATGATATGCAAGTCATATTTCAATTTCTCTCTTTTTCTAATCGATTTAGACATATTTTTTTGTCAAATTTCGATTTACGAATTTATAGATATGAATTATTCAATATTAAATGCAAAAAGCGAAAAAGTTAATTATTATTTAAATTTAACATTATTTGAATGCAAGATTAGTATTACTTATTTATTTTTGTTTACTTAAATAATTGTTCGGATTCACAAAATAAAGATGTGTGACATCATGTTCCAAGGGTTAATATGATTGATAGCATACTATTGTCAGGTAAACATTCATTGTCTCTTGGAAGCTCACAAGGAAGGAACCAAGAAGTTAAACATGCTGGAGGTGGAGCAGTCTGAGGATGAGGATGGGTGACCGACCGGGAACTGTCAGTATAAGTGAGAAATTAAGAATGATTAGAGTTAAAAATAAAAAAAGGGAAACATAACCCTAAACACCAAAATGAAAAAAAAAAGAAACATAAACCTTTACCCCAAAATGAAAAAAAAGAGAAACATAAACCTTTACCCCAAAATGAAAAAAAAGAGAAACATAAACCCTAAACCCAAAAATGAGAAAAAAATTAGCCTAAACCCCAAAAATGAGAAAAAAATTAGAAACTATTTAGTCCCGGTTCGTGTTACGAACCGGGACTAGAGGTCCTAGACCACGCGTGGCCTTGGCGCCCACGTGCGGACCCCTTTGGTCCGGGGTCGTAACCCACCCGGGACGAGAGGTGGGGGGCCTCTAGTCCCGATTCGGTTGTCCCGGGTGCGCACCCGGGACTAGAGGCCCTCACCAGCCTGGACTAGAGGCTATGTTTCTACTAGTGGTTAGTTTCTGCTGGATGTGTATCATTGTTGCTATATTTATTTTCTTTTTTTGTAATAATTTAGATGTGTGCGCCCTCGATGTCTGGAATAGGCTCCTGATCTCGTGTTATTGTTGCAGAGGTCAGGTGTATTTGGTATAATCTTAATATCAATATATTATCCTTTATCCAAAAAAAGGCATTGTCATAAACTATCATGATCTTTACTAGTCCATTACTATTGTGTTGGTGGATTCTGGTGCCCGGTAATAAGATTGGGATTGGCTATGTAAAAAATGGTTGTCACGAGGACATAGTTTTAATGATGATGGCACATGGGTTTGTTTTCTTGCCCCCTTTTGCAAGATGGTTTTTCAAATGCATGGTATCTTTTGTTATACGTTTTAGTTGTGTCCAAATGCTCGAGGGAAACCATGTATTACAAAAGAACTGATGTTTCTCTATTTTTTTTGTTTCTTTTCAAAGGAGCCTCTTTTAGGCGTGAAGAAGAAGGCGAGCTGCGCAACCGGTGAAGAACAAGACCACCGGTAAAGCACATCGAGCTCGCCTTTGTATCTATTTTTAGTTTCATTTAATGTTTTTACATATCTGAACCTATGTGATCTGAACTATGTTTGTACTTATCTGAACCTATGTTCTGAAATGTGTTTATCTGAAGTGTCTGTGATGATCGTCGGAGAAATTGTAGCGCGACCTTCTTTTTTGTATTTTCAGTCTAAATTTTGCGTATCTGTTCTGCCAAACGAATTTCCAAACCGGAAAACTCGTTTCATGGACCTGAAACGAGTTTTCCGGTTTGGACTTATTCGGTACTTGCTACAGATGCTCTGCCTCTGATGCATAGGGTATCTGTTGAATATGCTGAAACCCTTGCATGCTTGGAGGGAACCACTTACATAGATTATTTCTGAATATAAGCATCTACTACTACATAATTTACCTGATTTTAGATGCAGAAAGATAAATCGGAAAATAACGCTGTCCATGAATTAGCCAAGTTGAGCCGTCTTACAGTGTGTGAGGTTGTCTTGGTGGGGTCGTTTCCATCCTATGTGGAGGAAGTGATTCATTATAATTATAAGGTTGTTTCCAACCAAAACAGTCTTTTTCCAAAGTAATACACACCCAGTTTTTTTCTAAATCTTGTACAGATTCCCGTGACATGTTTTCCCATTTGATAAAGCAATGATGATGCATCATATTTGTTTAGTCCTCTTGAAGTCAAGTGCTGATTATGTGTACTATTCAAACTCAAGAATTAATTTATTTAACAATATATGCATAATAAATTAACAAACTGTGAGATAGTTAATTTATTTTCTTTTAAAAACTCTTAAATATCTATTTTAGAAGATTAGCTAGAATCACTCAATAATAGGTGAATTACCCGCATCTACTTTTCTTTTGAAGATTTTATGATAATAAACAAATATGGAAGTTTAATTTTCGACATGTCTAATTTTATGTTAATATATCCCTATTTACGTATAGTTTCATTTAGTCGCTTATTTTGTGTATAAATAACATACATAAATATCCACGGTATTATACACACTTGTTGCCGCCAGAGTAGACGTGGAGGATGCTCCCGCCGACTACTCGATGAAAACTTCATGGTGAAAAGTTCACTCGGAGCCAGCGAGTGAAGGACGATCGAGGTGGAATAAAGCTTCCGCTTCATTTTGAATTATTTATTTTCCATTACTTTAGTTTTGTCCATAAGTGGATTAGGATGCTATGCCTGTTTAGTTTCTTGCATATCTGCTAAAGCTATATCACATACAACATGCTCACCAAGGCGAATATATCGATGACAAACGATATGACGTGATAAAGGATGGAGTTTGGAGTGAGCCGGACATCGTTGAAGCCTGATAGTAGAAAGAGAGGAGCCGTTGAATTAATTGATGCCTCCTATAAATCAATTATGTCTTTCACAGTTTGCAAGCCAATCCATTGTCAAGTCCACTAGCCAAACGACTATCCACCAATTGATAGAAATACAAAGAATAGATTATATACTTGTTTTCATGATAAATTGAGATTGCTAAATTACATATATTGTTATGTAAACATGACTTATGTGTTTGATAGATTGTAGTATCAAATAGGGAGCATATATGTATGGTAGTGTCGGCTATAAAAACACCCCATGTACCATGTAACGAATTAATAGTACTATGATGAAAGTATATTTTTATGTAAACATGACTTATGTGTTTGATATAGTGCATCAAATAGGGAGCATATATGTATGGTAGTGTCGGCAACAAAAAACACCACATGTACCATGTAACGAATTAATAGTACTATGATGAAACTATATTTTTATGTAAACATGACATGTGTTTGATAGATTGCATCAAATAGGGAGCATATATGTATGGTAGTGTCGGCGACAAAAACACCACATGTACCATGTAACGAAGTAATAGTACTATGATGAAACTACACTTGCATAGGTTGGGTCAATATCAAAGCATCATCATCCCAAGTTCCAACAATAATCGACACCTTTTCGTGTGGAGCTTACAAAATTCATGAATTGATGTAATTTCAGGTAACTAAGGTCTCAAAAAAAAAAGGAAAGTGAGAGATAGCTGAAGATATTAAAAATATAGGTAAGAGTAAAGTAGGGCTTGCTTAGATAGGACCATCCAAGCTCCATCTGCAAATGCTAAGTCCTTTAATGAGATTTTCGGGCATCTTCGTGACATCCGAGCATGTCTCGGTGCCAGGGTCGTAGAGTTGCAGCACCACCCGTGGTGATTCCATGGAATCAAAAGAAAAAAAGCAACCAGTAGTGCAGTGCAACAATAGATTTCTATCGTCACGTATCACCAGTGGGGTGTAAAGACATGTTCCCGGAGCCATCGGGATCGTGTACATCTTTACCCAGGTGCCCGAATTGGGATCTGTTAGAAGCCATATGTTGGTGCGTGGCTTGACAGTCTTCTTTAGTAACGACTGAACCATGCAAAGGTCGCCGTTGAGCTCCACCACACGTATCACGGAGGTCTTCTCCCACTCCTCATCGGCGACGAATTTGCGTGGGCCTTCCATCGGCTGCTTCTCCCACTGCTCACTCTCGAGGTCAAAGCTGAGTAAAGGGTCCTGAGATAGCTTCTTTCCTACCAAGAAGTACATGACGCCTTTGATACTTACTGGAGGGCCCCGATAATCCGGGACAACACGTGGCGGCGGATGTGTCGGCCTCCACCTGGCGCCGTCGCCTACAGTTAGGACTTCACAAGCCCCGGCGTCGCTGAGCCGCACCGCCTTGTAAGCACGAGACGGGCCAGCGGCGCGACCGAAGCTGAAGGTGGTGAAGTACGGCGTGATGATGTAAGGTGGCTTGTCATGCGATCGCACTTCTATTTTAGAGCACGCCATGAGCATTTTCCCGGTTGTCGGGTCGAGGACATGGGCGCCGCTGGATGTACCGCCGGTGACGCAGATGAGGTCGTCAACACTAGTGCACACTGTCCCACTGCCACCCATGCCTTTGAATACCCTCACAACGTTGCCGTTCAGGTCCATCAGCTGCAGGTCGCGGGCTTTAATGGCCGGTACCGGTAGATCATCTTCTTCTTCTTCTTCTTCTTCTTCTTCTTCTTCTTCTTCTTCTTCTTGCTCCTCCTCCTCGTTCTCGTCGTCGTCGTCCTCCTCCTCCTCTTGTTTCGCTTCTGTTGCCTCTTGTTCTTGTTCTTGTCCTGCCGTTTCTTGTTCTTCTTCTCTTGCTGCTTCTGCTACTTCTTTGTTTTCTTGAACCCAGGAGATGGCAACGAGGAGGATGTGCTTCTGATCCGCGGCTACCAAGTCCGGCGCTAAGATTGGCAAAGGCTCCATGTCGCCAGCCGCCTCTGGTTATTCGTGAGATTGAGGTTGGGCGAGATCAACGGGCGCTTAGCTAGGTCAGGGCCAACCGATCCCTAATTAAACAGAACATTACGTAACGTGTATATATAGAAAAAATATTTTCTATTAGGTATATAGAAAGAATCGGGACTTGGTGAACACAACAATTTGGATCCCCGTGATTTGATCGATCTGGATACACATCCATCTACAACTCCATGCATGATAGCCGAGCTCAGATTAAAAAAAAAAGCGAGGGGGGCGGAGCTTGGCCACGTAAAAAATCACCGATGGAGGTCGACGGCGAGTCGTACAAGTCTTGGCCATGGTGGCTGGACGCGCTGCAGGCGATGAGAAGAACCTACTCCATCCCCATGGACGCCAAGGAGGCCAGGATACATGCAGACGTAGAGAAGGAGAGGAGGAAGGCGCTCAGATTGGCCGCGGCGGAGGCGCTGAGCAAGGGTCAGCTGATGAGGTGGATTGGCGAAAGGAATGACCCGGAGAGGCTCCGAGTGGCGGCCGAGGAGGCGCGCAGGATGGACCGGCTGACGGACGAGGTGGCGGCGGTGACCAGGTGGGCGAAGACGAAGGACCCCGAGGCCGCCAAGTACCAGCAGCAGCTGAATGATGAGCAGGTGGAGATGCACAGGATGATGGAGACGGAGGAGAGATCTGTCGGCAAAGAGGACTACTGGCCGGACGACGACGAGGAGGCCCTCGAGGCTTGTCAATATCGCACTAAATGGAATTACATACACAAATGTGGCTCCTATGACGACACCAGTAAGTACGACGTAGACAAACCTCCCCTTGGCTGGAAATCTGATTCCAAACTCTCTAGTCTCTTTTAGCATTGATATATACTGCTATGTGTTTATCTTATTTATTTTGAAACGAGGATATATATTGGATTAGTGCACTATATTTGCCTGTTCTGATCATGCTTGTAAGTGTTATTGTATAATGATATTTTTTTCAACGATGCAGCCGATATCCCAGCCATGCGATTTACGGATGGCAAGCCACATCGGAATGCTTGTCCAACGGGAACTTTGCAGATATTTTGCTTCAAAGTCGCGGCAATAGCAAAGGAGTTACACTGGCCACTGGATGTGTATGGCTTGATTGCCATAAGAGACTATCTGGACCGAAAACGCAATATCATCTTCGCTCGCCCAAGGGATAACTGCCAAACTATCACATCCGAGGTTCGTACATATGCATAGCCATTAGTTTTTTTTTTTTGAAACGAATATGCATAGCCATTAGTTACTCATCGATCAAGGCATGGCTGATCACGTTTCTTTCTAAAGAATGTTGCTTGAACATTGTGTTAATATGTTCGACTATGTGTGGACACACACCACCACAAACATAATTGTTTCTTTCCCGTGGCACAACCAACTGATGTACTTTTTCCATTTACTTGGGTTACGCGACCTTATGATCGCAACATTTTGTGCTTAATATGTAACCTAGATTGCATTCAATAATCAATGTTTTCTAAGTTTTTTGTGTGGTCTCCTCAACGTTCTTCTCTTCTTTGTGGGTTTAGATTGTTTTACTGGGAATGGAAAGAAGACATTACTTCCTTGTAAAGATTTAGATAGGCTTTCAGAAGCAACATTTCATCTTAATTATTTGCGATTTCCCCTCATCACATGTTATTTTTCATCCTATGACACAAACATAATTATAATTCATGTGATTGCAATGTACTAATACTTGGCCAATGTACTATGTAGCAAACCATCACATACTACCTTTTTTCTGTGAATATAGGTTATCCACATTTCACATTTTCCTTACTAAAAAAATCTATATTACCAGCCTTAAGCATATGATGTTAACAATTACTTAAATTAATTTCTACATGCAGGATCGATATTTAACACTAGTAGGTCCAACTCGTGCTGCTGTGCTGTCCGGTGTATCAGATTCTGTGCGCTTTGAGGTTGTGCTGAAAGTGAAGTGCGGCAGTAATGAGTGTGAAGATAAAGATTTGAGCTTATTAGCTTCGAAGTACAGAACATTCTACCCGAATTATTCGCGTGCGATTTGTCTTGTTGCCACCAGCAAGCTTTCCAAACTACAGTGGAGATTCGCCTTCATCGCTGAATCTGTGGAAGCTATAATCAGTATACAGGTTATTCATGGATCATGGCCAAACGGTTGTAGAGGTATATTTAGTGCAAGTACCACTAGTCTAGATGTCATGAAAGTCTCGCTGCTCTCTCTTGAAGATGACAAGTTGCCGGTTAACATTCATGGTATGATTAAGCTTACACGCCATGTTGCTTCCGTCGAAATTGAGGGAGAGCTGAAAATTTCGGTTATAACAGAATATGAAGATGGGGAACCAACTACTGCAAAAGATGAAACAAATTTCACACCTAGGAAAGCCGGTAGAAGTTCCGCTATTCTTAAGGTTTGCTCATGTGAGATGAAAGTCAGTGTTGCATGGTCACTTGTTTGCTCACATTGATCTTACTATGAGTCTAAGATGAGGGTTTGCATGTTTCATCCCATCAACAAGGCATTGCCATAGACTACCTTGCTTTTTACTAGATATAGGATTGGGATTGGCAATGTAAAAAAAATTGGTATCTAGCGCAACAATTTATCAAATGTCTGGTGTCTTTTGTAATGCATCTTAGTTGTGTCCGAATGCCTCGGGTTGACCTTCCTCTAAAAAGAAACAAAAAAGATATACAAAAACTTTTTAGTTTGACCACTAATCTGTTTTATCAGAGAAACACCATTAGTGTATTTTTTCAAATATATGCATAAAATGTAGCAAGACTTCAACATTACCAGATTACCTTTTGAAACTCATAGCCCTAATCCGGGAAAAGAGGTTATAAATTTTGACTACCGATATGTCCAAAACTGTTGTTATTCAGAATCATAAGGACTGTTATTCAAGACCAGTGTTAATCAGGAGGAGCGACCCAGGGTAATATATGTGCCATCTCTTGACAAACAGAACACATTCTAGCGCAACAATTTGTATAAACAGATAATGAGCACACATGAAAATACTTATTTATTTATGGATAGAAAATGAATTACTTCTAAGAATTGGTCCAGTTTTATGCCAAGGAATCGTGTGCGTGTTTTTTATGTCAAAAAATATTCAAAAAATAAACTAAATTTTGCACTGCTATGGTACATGTCTTCTCCCTTGATAAAAATATCTACATTCAGGTTTCAAGCGGGGCGGGCCACGGACAGTGCCAAAGTTGGGGACAACATGCGGGACACTACCGAGAACAGCTAGAACTAGTGTGGGATGCTGCCGCATCCCGCATCAGCCCGCCAGGCGCCATGGGATGCACCTGAGCCTGAGGCGCGATGGTGGCAGGTTGAACCAAAAGGAAAGCAATACACTCGAAATAGATTCTACATCAAGATTCTACCATTCTCCACTCCCCGGTCGAGAAACTCAGTGATGGCTGACCCATCAGATTCCAGCGACCACCCAACGCTGCTAGGGCGTGCGCCAATTTGCTACAAACAGAAATGTGTAGGCTTCACGGATGAGCATCTACATGTTTCATGGATCGATCAAAATTAAAGCTCTGAAATGCCCAAAGGAGTTATATTCAAATTAATAATCAGAATATTGCGCAACAGTTGCCCAATACTGATATGTAGATCCGAAGATTTCTACTTAGTTCAGCACAAGTTCATCAATCTTCCAGTTTTGTGGTTGCTCACGGATGCAGCCTGATGGGCAAGGAGTTTGTGCAAGAAACAAGGGGAAAAGCTGACCAGGGAACTGCATTGTCGAAAATAGCTATCGTGTTTTAATGCTCTGTGCTTTCAATGGCATCTTTGGGACAAGAATTGACGGCTCCCTTGATAAAAAAACGGCTATTAGAGCATAGTACCAATTATACATTGACCATGAAGCTCTTTGGTCAGCTAGCAACTGTTAAAGGCAATTTCAGTAAGTGGGGAAATTTTGCTTTTGTGATGGCAATTACACAATCGTGGCTAAGAGTAGTGCAAAAGGCAAAATTTTCCCCTCTGATTTTACACTTTCTTATATCTACATCAAAGACAACATGGTTGGGAAATCTTGGGCTACACCCACCCTAGTTGCATGAGAGAACTAGCAGACATGCATACACGCAATTACACGTCTACTAAGTATCAAAAATGGCGAAATTTAAGTTCCAAAAAGAAAAGAAAAATATATTGGCATTTAAAAATGATATGCCGGCTGCCGCACTGGAAACTGTCCAACAATCTAAGCTATGGGCAAAACCTCCAGATTGGCTTGTTTGGTGTTCTGTTCCACAGAAACTTCAGCATGTACTACATCTGGCAAACTGCACAAATGTTTAACACCCTTTGTATTTACTATCATGACAAACACATATAGAGATTTCTTGTTGCAAAGGACATACTAGCATATCAATAATTTACTACTCCCTCTGATCCGTAAAGGTTGTCGTGAGGTGTGTACGAATTCGTACAAGTTTAGATTGTTTCCACGACAATCTTTACTGACCGGAGGTAGTAGTGATATCTAGTCAATTTTAGCCTCAACTGCCCAACTAGCAAAACTACTACAATTTATCTACTGCGATTACAAAGAATACTCACATCACACAAGCAGCACCACTAAGAACATGCTAGAATGGACATCCCGAAGACCTCAGCATTGTCGTCTTAACAGTTTGGAATCCCCATTGGATTTGTAATTTCCTACAAGCAAGTTTTCACATGGAAGAAGGCTGTGTGTGCAATGCAGGTGGATTGAATATACCACGAATTCTATAAATGTTTGAACTTTGAAGTCTTTGCCTATGTGTTGGATCTGAATGAAACAGGGAGCTGCAGGTACTAGAAAGCAGAGACAATGGACATGGCTTTCATAAATTCGTTTTGTTCACCAGCCTTCTCTCACTATATATGCATGATCCGACACACAAATTGTGTCCAGCTCTCTACATATTCATACTTGCGACAAGCATTCAGTTTTTAATGCTTATCACAACACAAATTAAACTAGTCCCATTCACAGCATACGGCAAACATTTAGTCGCGCGTGATAACAATGTACCAATCTTACATAAACTCATATGTTCACACAGTCACAGATTCACAGTGGATTAACTGACTAGGAAGCTAATATTGCTCTAAAAGCAACAAACTGACCAGAAAGCTAGCACCGTTCCTCTGAAACCAAGTCAAACGCTCCATACTTCAGAACGTACCCTCAAAAGTTTCCACATTACTCCATATATAGAAACTTGCTCATTACTCATGCAAGGCTCCAGAATTCTTCTACATGGCAAAATGGTCAAGAGTTAGTGCTTTAGTTCGCTGCAACAATAACGATAACTGACTTCAAATATGACGAACTACTCCATCTGTCAGGCTAATTCTCAGGTACTGAAGTACTAGTATAGATGGATCACTGTTGTAGTACTAGTTAATAAAAAGAACTGATAACTTATCGATCAAAATCTCACCATGCAAAATGGCATTTGGTTCATGCTGATATATGGATGACCCATGTCATGGCAGTGGCATCATCCGTCTATCATGATCTGGAACAGGATACGACTAATTAAAAACAAGGTTGTGGCATTCGTTTAACAGACATAAAATATTTTGTGGCCTTAACATGAAAGTTATTCAGAATGCATGTAAATAATTACTCGAGAATCATAAGAAAGCTAACATATAATAGCGGCACACCACATGTTTAGATACAAAGGCTAGTTAGTACCTAGAGTGTAGAAGCTCATCCAAGGAGTGACATTGACAGCCATTTCTTCTTCAGCAACCTTCTTGGTTCGTCGTGAATTGAGGTCAACCGTATACAACCCAGCCATTGTACTCAGGAAGACGGCGCCTTCTGTGAAACCAGACACATAGGGTTCATGCTGACCATATAATTTCTCGAAGGCCCTTGGGGGTAGCAGCTTCTCGAGGTCGATGACCTTGCGCTCCGTCCATGCCAGAGCTCCAGCCTTGGTTGACCACAGGGAGAGCTTAGTCCCTCGCCAACCCGCAAACAGCAGCACGTCGTCTTCAACCGATATAAACACAAGCCGCCTCTCCTTCCAGTTCGCCTCCGGCACATCGATGACTGATAGTTTCTGCTCGCCCAACTTGTACTGCAGAACACGGCAAGTTTGATCAAAGGGAAAGTGCAGTGTGTTTCCCACAAGGATGCTGCGGCCCTCGAAGTCGATTTGATCCGTGTGCTCCAGGGTGATGATGTCGCTCCACTGACCAGACTCCGACGAGTAGACGCAGGCGGACGTGGTCCCGTGATCGGAAGACGCCATGGCTACGAGAAAGGGCGGTCCATGACAGCCGAGGTGGTCGCAGTGTTCCTTTGCGCAGAGCACTGCGCCACAGGAATCGAAATTGATTTTTGGGGGTGGAACTCCCCACCGGCCGTTGGTGATGGGGTCCCAGACGAAGTATGCAGTACCGGTGGAGTTGCCATTGTCGTCCACAAGCCCCACGAGGATGCGACCGTGGCGGGAGTCGAGGGCTCTCCAGTTGGGGCAGAACTCGGGATCTGCTTTGAGCCGGAAGGCTGTGGTCGGGATGAAGCGGGAGACGTAGTCCCTACTCCAAGACCAGAAGCTAACGACGAAACCGAGCATGGGCGGCGTGCGGTGGAACTCGCGGTAGAGCCGGCAGAAGTCGGCGCTGGTGAGGATGCGCCGCCAGGCCTTGCAGACGAGGGAGGCGAGGACGAGGCGCGCTGGGTCGTCCGGCGGGATGCGGAGGAAGACGGCGACGATGTCGTCGTCGGACAGCGTCGGCGGCGAGAGGCGGCTGTGAGACGGGCTCATCTCGCCGGATCTGGCCCAAGAGAGTGGGGAATGAGAGGGCGCTCGTGGGGCTGTGGACGACAGAATCGGTGCGATGCAAGAGACCTAGTCCACGCCGCACTTAGACTTGACTGGAGTCACGAGGCTGCCGCAGTTAACTTGTGATCGAACGACCAGGCATCGAATGTTGTCGACTTGCCATTATTTTGCTTAATCGGCCATTCTGCCTCCCTCGTGTCTATGGAAAGGGGCCCCACCTATCAGATGGCTAGTCCGACAACTGTCCAACACCCCCTAGCAGGCCTCCAAGTTTGGAGGCCCTCTCGGGAGTGCCGGACAAAATTTGGGTCAGGTCGGACACTTGGAATGCCGTGTGTGGCCATTTTCGTGTTCGGCCCCGAATCGATCTTTGGGATGCTTTGGGGTGCCGTTGGAGATGCTCTTAAAGGATCTGAATATTGATCCAAAAAGAAGCAAACTACTCCATTTAAATGAAACTAGCCGGGGAGACTAAAGTATGCCTACTATTTTGCACACATAATTATATATAATTGTGAAATTTACAAAGATAGATGATTGTGGGCATTCAGACATAACTAGCAATGCCCGTGCGTTACCACGGAGTAATGAAAAATGAAAAAACACATTGATGAAACAAATACCCTAAATTCGAAAAAAAGATGTCTACGACGACTTGTGGTTTCTATTTACAAGTATCAATTCTCTCTGCAACTTCCTTCCTTCTTGGCACCTTATCCGATGAAAACGGTCCTCACGTACTGAGATAGTCAATCACAAACTCTATTTTCGATTTACAAACGAAATGATTCTCACTAACGGCGAGATGATGATGGACAGTATGTCTGATTGTCTGATTTACAAATGAAACGGTTCTCACTGACATGGAATATTCAATGTCTTACACATGATGAAATTTGACGACAACAAATTTAATTTTTTATTTCAAAAAACGAAAGAAAAACAAATGTGTACGACATTTTTTCTTAACGAAGAGAGCACATGACACTTATCTTAACGAAGAGAACGTGCAACTCCTATGAGTAAATACAAGTTCCAGTTTTCCTATTCTTCTTCTAGTAAATAAAAGTCTTGATGAATAAACAACTATTGGAAAATCTACCTGTAGGCGCCGCACCGCGCGTCCCCTCGTGCGACGCTTTGAGATTCGAAAACGCGTCGGTACGCGCGCGCGTCTTACCCTGATTCAGAAACGCGTCAGTATGTTCACGCAGAGGCGGAGCTGGGCCCCAGGCAACCTGGGCCGTGGCCCGGGTCGCAGCGCAAATTTCTTCTTACCATCTACGGAAAAAAAAAGTGGCCCGGGGCGCAGCCCAGGCCTGGCCCTGGTCTCCCTCTCGCTCGCACTCCGTTCGGTCGTTCCTCTCCCTCTCTACTCTCTCGTTCCCCTCGCTCCAGAAGCGCGCTGCCACGGTCAGCTCCGCCCCGGCGCCTCCTGACGGCTGCCGCCGACGCCGGAAGGCCGGCTTGCCGCGCCCGTGCCCCGCATCTCCCCTTCCCCAGGCCGAGGCTGCCCCGCATCTCCCCGTCGAGGCGTCGACCTTCTCCAATCTCCACTGAGTTCTAGGGTTCGTGCTACTGCCCCTCATTTGATTTCTCCTCAGCTCGGTGCTTCTAGCTAATTTCTCTACATCTTCGCTGAGTTCTAGGGTTCGTGCTACTGCCCCTCAATTGATTTACAAATTACAATTGCATTTCAGGAACTAAAGATGAAGAGATTTTCCCCCTCTATCTCAAAACCGAACGAAGTTGAACAAGCTCCTCAAACTGAAGAAGCTCCTCAACCTGAAGAAGCTCCTCAATCCGAAGATGCTGCCCCCCAAACTGGACCTTCAATCTCAACCGAAGAAAGTACCAACCTTGCAGATCGTGTTGCCAATATCAATTCTCGTCTCGGACATGGTATGAATGTGATTGTTTCAGACCCTGGTCTTAGGACACCTATTGAGGATTTGGATCCGAACATTAGAGATGATGCTAGAAGGGAGTATGTTAATTTGGGTCCATGCCAACCTTATGGTCACAATTATAAGAGATCTGCTTTTGGAAAATCTGGTAGACTAAGAAGCTTCCATGATACTTGGTTTAATAAACATGGTGATTGGTTGGAGTATAGTGTTGCTAAAGATGCTGCATTTTGTTTCTGTTGCTTCCTTTTTAAACAGCCTAAAGCACACAATTTTGGCACTGAATCATTTACAAAGGTGGGCTTTAAAAATTGGAAAGAGGGTCCTGGTGTTCTTGATGTTCATGTTGGTAAACCTGATAGTGCTCATAATAAATCTAGACAATGTTATATGGCATACAAAAATCAAAGGCAATCTGTGACACATGTGATGGAGCGTGGTACCATAAAGGATGAACAAGAGTACAAAGCTCGGCTTATCATTATTTTGGGTGTTATCAGATTTCTTATGTTGCAAGCACTTGCTTTTCGTGGTCATGATGAGAGTTTGAGCTCCAAAAATAAGGGCAACTTCTTGGAGATGATGAGTTGGTACAAGAAAAAAGATCAAAATGCTAATACTTTGCTTAGTACTGCTGGTGGGAATCATTTGATGACTTCTCCTGAGATACAAAAGGCATTGTGTCGGGCTTGTGCGGAGGAAACCACCAAATCCATTATGTCCGAAATTGGAGATAGGAATTTTTCTTTACTTGTTGATGAGTCTAGAGATGGATCTATAAAGGAGCAAATGGCTATGGTTTTGAGGTTAGTAGCTTTTGTCCGATCTATAAAGGAACAAATGGCTATTATTTGCATTTTAGTTAATTGTTTCTTTACTAATGATTATTTATCTTATGTAGGTTTGTTGACAAGCAAGGTTATGTGATTGAGAGATTTATTGCAATTAAGCATGTTCCTGACGCGAGAGCAGCTTCACTAAAGGAAGCTTTGGATGGTATGTTTCTTGATCATGGCTTATCTATGTCTAAATTGAGAGGGCAGGGGTATGATGGAGCTTCTAATATGAGAGGGCAATTTTGTGGGTTGCAAAAGTTGATTTTGGACGAAAATCCCTATGCATTTTACATTCATTGCTTTGCCCATCAGTTGCAGTTAGTAGTTGTTGCTGTTGCCAAGTGTTGCCCATCATTTGCTAATTTTGATGAAGACAAACTTGTTGAACTTGCTGAGATGTATGCCGATGACTTCTCCATATATGAGATTTCTTTTGTTCTTAGAAACCAACTTGACACATTCATTGCTGATGTGAGAGCTGATCCAGATTTTGTGGCTTGTCATGATCTTGGTAATCTTGCTGTGAAGATGGTTCAGACTGACAGACACACTGTTTTTCCGTTGGTGTATCGTCTCATTGAGTTGGCATTGATCTTACCGGTTGCAACGGCATCAGTGGAGAGAGCTTTCTCAGCCATGAAAATTATCAAGACTGATTTGAGAAATAAAATGGGTGATGATTGGATGAATTACAACATGGTTTGTTATATTGAGCGAGATGTGTTCAATACTGTCAAAGATGATGATATTTTATATCGTTTTCAAGCATATAAGTCACGCAAAGGAATTTTACCTCGTCGTTTTGGTAAGTTCTTCTATTTGTATTATGTTTGTATGCATGATTGAATATTTTACCTATGCTTCTGCTTTTTCTTATGACACAATTCTTGTCTTTTAAGGTATTGGTCCTTCTTCTACAGTCCTCTGTTCTTCTACCATTGATGAGGCAATGGGAGGCTCGGATGAAGTAAACAATTGATTTCGTACTATCTTGTGTACGTTTGTACTACTTTCTTTACAATTTTGTCATCTTTTATGTACTTTCGGTAATTGGTGGACCTTTTTGTCATCTTTTATGTACTTTCGGTGGACCATTAAGAATCGTAGTTGAAAACATGAGTTTGTATTTGCAATCATGCCAAATTTATATACCATTACTAGAGTTTTTTCTGCAAGTTTTTTTAACCAAAATTTTGGCCCGGATCTTGCTCAATTCCTGGCTCCGCCATTGCGTACACGCGTCATAACAAGTGTGCGGTGCCCGCGCTCCTTTGGACGTGGCTACTCTGTCAGCGGTACGAGAGTCGAGAGGAGTCTCTCCAAACGATTGGACGTGGCTGGTCAAAGTAAGTCTACTGCCAAAGCAGATGTTAAGGATGGCAATTTTACCCATGGGTACGGGTACCCGCGGGTATCACCCGCATAGTTAGGGTATGGGCAGAATTTTATACCCATGGGTATTACCCGTACCCTACCCGTTAAGTCGTGGGTAGGGTACGGGTATAAGGTCGTATCCGTTGGTATACCCATACCGTACCTGTTTATATACTTACCCGTGGAGGTCCAACGTTCATTCTTGTGATCTTGTGAAAATATGTTAAAGTTGTAATCAATTGTCAATTTGAGTTGAGATAATCTTCACGTACTCAAATATATGCTATCGAGTTGAGATAAGGTTTTTATTTTATCAAATGTGTTATCGATGAATGTAAAATTATGAATAACTTGTGTACTATTTGATCTATCCGTTGGGTACCCAATGGGTATGGTTACCGGTCGGGTATGGGTGCAGGTAAAGTTTCGTACCCGTGGGTACGGGTATGGGTAGAACTTTATACCCATTAATTACACGGGTATGAGTATGGTATTGCTCTACCCGTCCCATACCCTACCATTGCCATCCTTAGCAGATGTTATAAAAATGGAGCTACAGTGTGATGTACCGGTAGCATGCTGTATGCTACAGTACGCATGCACGCTTGGAATATTCTATTCCGTCCGTTCACAAAAGGATGTCTCAATCATTTTTAGTACTATGTATATAGACATACTTTAGTGTGTAGATACATCCAAATTTAGATAAATTGGGACATCCTTTTATGAACGGAGTGAGTACCTCATGCCTTCCGCTCACTTGGTTAATTGACTGGTGATCGTATACGACAAAACCAGTAGCTTATACTAGATGGATAGTAAATAATGACAATTGTTTCGAAAAATCTTATAAATATTGAAAACAATATGACATCTCCACCGGAAAACTTAGAACTTGTTTTAGAAAAAAATTGGTGTTCTACTGTGTTACAACAACCCGGTAGCTGCATCATGCATTAGAGAGGTTAGTAGTTGTATTACGACAACCTAATAGTTGCATCGGAGAAAATAAGGAAGTTCGATTTCATAAACCTGGCAGCTATATAAAATAACTTTGTACCGGCATTAAAAAAGTCTAGTAATTGCTCTCGAAAAAATTGATAGGTGTATCAAAATCAACATGATAGTTCCATTTAAAGATATGGTTTATGCTCTCGTAAAAACATGTAGCTACATCAAATCAACCTGGTAGCCGCATTTAAAAATCTGATAATTGCTCTCGTAAATCTGATAAGTGTATCAAACCAACATGCTAGCTATTTCTAAAATGTGATATTTTACACCCGAAAAGGTGTGTAAAATCGGTCAAATATTTACTCCCGAAAAACCTGATAGGTGTGTAAAATGAATCTAGTATTTACTCCCGAAAGACTGATGGGTGTGTAAAATCACTCTGGTATTTACTCCCAAAACCTGATAGGTGTGTTAAATCAATATGATATTTACTCCCGAAACTTGATAGGTGTGTAAATCAATCTAGTATTTACTCCCCAAAATCTGATAGGTGTGCATAACTAATTTCGTATTTACTCCTGAAAAATTTGATAGGTGTGTAAAATTAATCTGGTATTTACTCCCGAAAAATCTGATAGGTGTGCAAAAGTAATTTTGAATTTACTCCCGAAAAATTTGATATGCGTGTAAAATTAATCTGATATTTACTCCCGAAAACCTGATAGGTGTGTAAAATCAATCTGTTATTTATCTCGAAAACCCTGATAGGTGTGTAAAATCAATCTGATATTTACTCCCAAAAACTTGATTAGGTGTGTAAAATCAATCAGGTATTTACTCCCGAGAAACTTAATAGGTGTATAAAATAAACGGGTTAGCAATATCGAAAATCCGGCAATTAATAGGTGCACATCCATTCAAACTGAGAGAACCAATTGTTTTATTTTAGCAAACACACCCATATACCTAAGAAGGCAGTAGCCAGTGTTTTAGGTCCTACTCATGTTTCCCCTAGGCTTGAGATGACGGACATCCCTATGCAACTACTAAGGGCCCGTTTGATTCAAATGAATATGATAGGATTTTTGGAGGATTCATTCCTATAGGAAATTTTCCTTTTTTTTTTAACGAAATCCCCTTGTATTCATACCAAAACATGGAAGTACAGGAAAACTGAAGCACAAATACAAGAGGAGAACACCACCTACATCGAAACCTACAACTTCATCCAGCCACCGACGCCGTCGCCGGAGGGGAAGACGCCAGGCCGCCCACTTACCCGAGAGAAGAAGCACCTCCACAAATGAAGAAGACCGCATGAGCTGTCCGCCGTCAGACGCCGGATCCGAGCACGTTGAACGAGTACGGCCATGGCGCTCCCCATCCCCGGTGCGGCAGTAGACGCCGAAGAGCCTGCAGAACCACACCGTCGCCGCGAACCTCCAGCTTGAGCTGCAACAGCAGCACTCCCGCTTCCCCCCTCGCCACCACGGCCGGCCAGGGAAACCGGAGATGCGCACCGGCAACTCCAACTCCAGCACACCCTCCAGAAGCTCCACGGTGAGGCTGGAGCGCACCTCACCGCCGCGAAGACGGAGACGGAGGACAAAAGAGGCAAAGCAAGGTCGTCACCCTCGCCGCGACAACCTCGCCCATGCCACCGAAGCCCGCCAGATCCGAAGATCGACGAGCACGAACCGCCGGCAGCTCGCAGGCACCGCCACAGAGGACGACGCCGAGGTGGAAGACGAGCACCGACACCCAAACTCCACGGATGCGACGCCGGCTCCACCCCACCGCCGCCACCGGGACCTAAGCTACTAAAAACACACCTATATACACGCACGGACGAGATCCGGACCTTCCCCCCGCCTCGCGACGCCGGAGCGGCGCCGGAGACAGAGGGAAGCGGCGGAATCACCGGCGAGAACACGGGACGCCTTTTCTCCTCTTCGATCTACTGTAGCAGGGGGAGGGGAATGAGAGGGTGAATTTTCCTATTAAAGTTGTTTGATTCATATGATCCAATCTTATAGGAATTATTCCCATAGGAATCTTGTAGTGCAAATCTTGTAGGAAAAAAGAATGAGGTCCAACCTCTTGGAAAAAATTCGTTCACACAATCAAACACAATCTCTATTCTCATAGGATTCAATTAGACATGCCACTCCAATCCTTTAAGTTTCCTATTCCTACACTTTTTCTATCCTATGAATCAAACAAGCCCTAAGACGGAGCAGAGTAGAGCAATTAATTTAGAAAATGATTTTCCTATCCTTTTCTTTCATTAATTTTTATTTGGCTTGTTTTTCCTGCTGCAAGATTCCCTAACGAGATGCTTGGTGTCTAGTGAAACTAGCCGTCATGGCCAGATGCGCCTAGTGGCATTTTACGCGTGGATTCACGGCCAGTCAATACAAGCGCCTAGCATTACATGCACGTATTTTATTTTACTCTAGCTTGGCATGCAACGATGCACGGACGCGATTTCGCAGCTGCATGCGCGGTTGCTCGTGACGTCAGGTGCTGCATGCGCCCTCCCTCACACAGGGGATCGGCTGCCGCCGCACCGATTGATAAATATGCGGCGCCGCCCTATAGCACAGTCAAAAAACTATATGTGATTAGGATGATTCCAACGGGGCGACGCATCGAGTCCGCGCGCATCCGATCCTGTCCGTGGGGGCCAAAAACACGGTCCAACGGAGCGACGCAAACGGACCGCGCTCCGTTTTTTGGTCCGCCCCAACGCATCCCTGGCCCAAATTTGGGCCACCGATGCGTCGGGCGCGGACGCGCGGCGGAGTGAAAACGCGTCCGCGCGGCCACGCGTGATGTCCTCCCCCGAGCCCACCTGGCAGCGACACGGCACCGGTCAGCCTCCCCCTAGCCCAGTCCTTTTTAATGTGAGGGGATAGGGACGGGTAGCCCCCACCTACTCCACTGCCCACTCCGCTCCCTCTCCGGCGACCAAGCCGCAAACCCTAGCCCCTCCACCACCTCGCTCGCCGCGATGCCGCTCCGGTGGCCGGGGTTCGGCAAGGCCAAGAACAACGGCGAGGCGGGGTCATCCTCTGGCCGCCGCCGCCGCTACCGCACACCTCCCCCTTCCCCACCTTCTTCCGCTTCCCCACCTGCTTCCCCGGCGCCGCTCCCCGCCGTCTTCGAGCTCGCGCCGCCGGGCGGCGAGTTGCGCACCCGCGTCTACGTGCGCAAGGAGGATTGCCAGTGGTACTGGGACCACGCAACCCCGCTGCCGTGGCCAGATGTCAAGCTCCCCGAGCATTGGCATCTGAACCCGCAGCGCATCCCGGTGCCACCGATGCCGACGAGCGAGCGGGCACGGGATGCGGAGATCGAGCAGCGCCGGCGGCGCCTCCCGGCCTCGCTCCGCAACGACCCTGCCTTCGCGGCCACGTCGCGTAATTCGGCGGAGTGGTTCCGCGACGAGCACGACCTGCGGCGGCAGGCTCTCTACACGCGGGCTCCGACGCCGCCATCTGGGCGTTGGTCACCGCCACCGCACACACGGCGGCGGGACGCACCATCAGTGCCGCGCGTGCTGCGGATTGGGTCTGCGCCGCCGCCGCCGCCGCGCGTGAAGATGGAGGTGGATCCCGAGGACCCCGAGCTCGAGGCCGCGAAGGAGGCCTCGCTCAAGCAGATGGTCGAGGACGAGGCCAAGCGCTGGGCCATGGTCCTCGCCGACGTCGCCAGGGAGCAGGAGGCGGCCGTGCAGGCGCAGCAGGCGGCGGTCCTGGAGGAACCACAACCATGGTGGCAGGCCATGGACGTGGACCTGCCACCGGCGCCTCCGCTGCCACAAGGCCTGCTAGGGCAGCGCTGGGTCTTCAATGGCGGCGCCTGGGAGGTCGAGGAGGCGGAGGAGCAGGCGCAGGAGCAGCCACCCACGCCGCCGGCCGTCGTCCCACCGCGAGGCGGACCACCGGCGCACCTCTGGAAGCAGCCGGAGTACGTCATCCTCGATGGGGATGACGAAGAGGAGTAGAAGCCCGCGAAGGGCAAATATTAGAGTTTTTATATATTTTTGCTTTTAAAAATATTATATAAAAACGCCGTTTGTGGCCCACCCCCTATATATGAATACAAAAGGCCCATATATGGCATGTTTAGCTAAAAAAAAATCCCGGCGGACTCAATGCGTCGGGCCGTTGGGCGCACTGTCACCAACGGCGGACTGGGGCGGACTGGGCTGTCCGTTTGCCGACGCAAACGGATAAAACGCGGACCAAATGCGCGTCTGTTTGCGTCGACCCGTTGGAGTCATCCTTATGTTCCAATGCTTCTAGTTGAAACCTAGTTTAGAGGAAATAAGAGACCTAATTTATGCAGAAGAACAATTGGAATTCACAACATTTTCATCACCAGAGTATGTGTCTGTGGCCATGGGCCGGACCTAAAAAAGCCCACGGGCAAAATCTCAGGCCCAGGCGCATCTGACCTTGGGGGGCCTATATTTCAGGCCCAGGCCCTCCCATGAGCGCAAAATTCCATCGGGCTTTCGAGCCTCAGGCCGGGCTTCTTCCTTAAAACGTCAATATGCAAAGCTCAGACCTAGGCCCATGCAACATTCGGGCCTAAATCAAAGGCCCAGGCCCACCCACGGACAAGCCCATGGCGGCCCAGGCCCTGGAATTTCGGGCCGGGCCGGGCTTCCCATGGCCAGGTACTCTACAGTATGAAGACTAATCCAACCGGCATGCTGAGTGAGGGAAGAATTACACCTTCAACATGGAGAAACGAACACCAATTTTTGAGGCATTTATGCACAGATCGAGGTGAGGCTTCACGGTTCATGCACAGAAAAGAACACCTGACAGTTTCATGTTGACCTCTGCATGGTTCATGTACTTAATCAAATCCATATCTTCGAAAACTATGATCAGGCACCTAAAGCAGGCCCTGGAAACTTTTCGGCAAAATCGAGCGCACAACAGCTACAGCAAAGACAACACAGTTTCAACTTCCAAGTAAAGGAAAAGAACCATATTCAAATTACAGCTCGGACACATATGTTCCTGCCTGACTAGAAAAACGAAGTAAATAACAAAATAAAAAATCAGAATTTTTTATCAATCAACATGAACATGCTTTCTAACTGTATGCAAAATTTCACCCAGAAAATACATGTGTACTCACCTGGAGAAATAAACAAAATTTGGTGCTCAAAGAAAGGCTTTTAAGAGCATTCAGAATTGTTTTTTATAGACCCCTAAACATGTGTTTTCGCAGCCAAATTTGTAATGCAGCTAAAACACACATTCATGTTCATTGTACTTATTTGATTTTAATATTCACGCGGGAGCATATGAACTCGAGAGCTAAAACTACTTGTCCAGTTTTGTATACTTCACCAAAGATATATTGGTGTGCTATAATCCAACCTACTCTGATTTATGTTACATTTTTGGAGAACATTGTAGCTATAAATCTAGTGTTTGAGAGAACTATTGTCACCACAGAATGTTCTCTCGAGACATTACAACTCTTTTTCCTTAGGATGAAGATACTACAACTCTACAGCAATGCTCGACCACAAACTACGGATGAGATGGAGCAACGGCTATACCAAAGCCCAAAGTAGATTCAGTTTCATAAAAGAAGCAGAGGAAGGGGATTCAGATTTATAGTAAAAGGAGGTGCACCAATGTGGCGGCCAAGATTCACGCTCTTTTCTCCACTGTCGAATGTGCATGGTTCTGATGTTTAAGGGTCTAGAACCATTAGTTGGATAATTTTTGATAAAGCAGCAAAGATAAGAATGGGAAATCTTGGACTACAACCATCCTAGTTGCATGAGAGAACTAGCAGACATGCATACACAATTATACATGTCTAGTAAAACAGAAGAAGAATGGGGCATAAGTTTCAATAAGAAAAGAAAACATATCGGCATTTGAAATGACATGCACGCTGGGAACTCTCCAGCACTCTAGGCTACGAGCAAAACCTCCAAATTGAAGTGTATGATGGACTGTGCCACTGAAACTTCAGTTACATATGGCAAACTGCACAAATGTTTTAAATCCCCTTATATTTACAAACATGACAAACGCATATAGAGATTTTTTTTTCTTGCAAAGGACATACTAGCATATCAATAATTTCCTAGTGATATCTAGTCAGTTTTAGCCTCAACACCCCAACTAGGAAAACTACTACAATTTCTCTACTGCGATTACAAAGAATACTCACATCACACAAGCGGACAAACCCTTGGAAGACATTAGCACGTTTGTCTTAACAGTTTGGAATGCCCATTAGATTTGTAATTTCCTAAAAGCAACTCTTCCATGGAAGAAGGCTCTGTGTGCACTGCAGGTGGACTGAGTATACAGCGAATTCTGTAGATGTTTGAACTTTGAAGTGTTGCCTATGTGTTGGATCTTAATGAAACCGGGAGTTGCAGAGAAAGCAGAGATAAAGCTAATGGGCATGGGTTTCAGAAATTCTGTTTTGTTCGCAAGCCCTCTCTCACTATGTATGCATGATCTGATGCACAAATTGTGTCAGCTCTACATATTCATACTTGCGACGAGCATATACTTGTCACAACACAAATTAATCAAGTCCCATTCACAGGACACTGCAAACATTTAGTCACACCTTGTCATAACAAGGTCGCAGTCTTATATATAATTATATGTTCATACAGTCACAGTGGATTAACTGACTAGGAAGCTATTGTTCTTCTAAAAGCAACAAACTGACCAGAAAGCAAGCATTGTTCCTCTGAAACTAAGTTAAAAGCTCCACATTTCTCCATAGAAACTTGGTCATTACTCATGCAGCTCCAGAACTCTTCTACATGGAAAAATGGTCCAAGTGTTAGTGATTTAGTCTGCTGCAACAATAAGGATATGTAACTTCAGATATGACGAACTAATGTCATGTAGCTCCATCTAGCAGGCTAATTCTCAAGTACTGAAGTACTACTAGTTAATTAAAACAACAGCTACTCATCGATCAAAATCTCACCATGCAAAATGGTATCCGGTTCATGCTGATAGGTGGATGAGCCATGTCATGGCAGTGGCCTCATGCGTCTAGCATGATCTGGGACAAGATACAAGTAATTAGAAACAAGGTTGTGGTATTCCAATTTCATAAATTAATTGTTCTTATAACTCACATAAAGTCTCTTGCGTCCTTAACATAAAAGCTAAGGAATAATTCGTGAATCACAAGAAAAGCTAAGATATAATAGCGCCACACAACATATTTAGAATTTTAGATACAAAGGCTAGTCAGTACCTAGAGTGTAGAAGCTTGTCCAAGGAGTGACTTTGAAAGCCATGTCTACTTCAGGAACCTTTTTGGTCCTGCCTGAACTGAGCTCAACCGTAAACAACCCGGCCATTGTACTCAAGAAGACGGTGCCTTCTGCGTAAGCAGACACATAGGGTTTGGGATCAAAGGCCCTTGGGGGGAGCAGCTTCTGGAGGTCGATGACCATGCGTTGCGTCCATGCCAGAGCTCCAGCCTCTATTGACCACAGGGACAGGCTAGTCCCTCGCCAGCCCGCAAACTCCAGCACGCCGTCTTTGGCCGATATGAACACAAGGCTCTCATCATCCCAGTTCTTATCCGGCACATCGATGACAGAAAGTTTTTGCTCGCCTAACTCGTACTGCAGAACACTGTAACTTTCGGCAAAGGGAAAGTGGAGTGTGTTTCCCACAAGGATGCTGCGCCCGTCGGAGTGGATGCAGTGCTTGTGCTTCAGGGTGATGGTGTCGCTCCACACACCAGACTCCGATGAGTAGACGCAGGCGAACGTGGTCTTGTAGTCGGAAGCCACCACGGCTACGAGGAAGGGCGGTCCATGACAGCCGAGGTGGTCGCAGTGTTCCTTGGCGCAGAGCACTGCGGCATTCCAGTAATCGAGATAAACTGGGGGCGGTGGAACCCCCCACCGGCCGTTGGTGATGGGGTCCCAGACGAAGTATCCACCAGTGAAGTTCGCATGGTTGTCCACAAGCCCCACGAGGATGCGCCCGTGGCGGGAGTCGAGGGCTTTCCAGTTGGGGAAGAAGTCGGGATCTGCTTTGAGGCGGAAGGCAGTGCTTGGTATGAAGCGGGAGTCGTATTCCATGTCCTGAGACCAGGAGCTAACGACGAAGCCGAGCATGGGCGGCGTGCGGTGGAACTCGCGGTAGAGGCGGCAGAAGTCGGGGCTGGTGAGGATGCGCCGCCAGGCCTTGCAGACGAGGGAGGCGCGGACGAGGCACGCGGGGTCGTCCGGCGGGATGCGGAGGAAGATGCTGACGATGTCGTCGTCGGACAGCGCCGGCGGCGAGAGGCGGCTGTGACACGGGCTCATCTCGCCGGATCTGGCCCGGGAGAGTGGGGAAACTGATGAGAGTGCGTGGTGGAAGACTGGAGGACGCCGGGTAGTGAAGATCGAATCGACTCGCCGTCTTGCCTGCCCAGGCATTGAATTTTTTTTTTTTTTTTGAACAGGGATAGACCCCGGGGTCTGGATACTGCATTATATAGTCAACAGTGCCGTACAATTTACATAGAGGACCTTACATGAAAACCAAATTAAAAAGAAGTCCTCTACTTTCTCACAAAACACCCTGAACGGAGAAAGAGGAACGCGATTGAGTCCATCGTCTTCTCCGCTTGCACTGAAGAACGGCGAGCTCAGACGATAGCCCCCCACACCGGAGCCGGGGACGAAACCACTTGGCTCAGGATGGGAGTGAAATGCCACCGCCTCAACTCGAAAGGGCCTCCGAGGGAGGTTGACAAGAGCCCGTCGCAACAGCGGCGACCAGGCTTGGAGCTGCTGCCCGCCAGCACCTTGAGTCGATAGCCAGCCACCGGCCACCGATGATCTTCTCCAACGCGCAGTACCACAAAACTCCCGACCCCCTCCAGCAAGCAAATCCATCGCTGCAGCACACCTCTCACCCTCGCCACCACGGCCGGCCAAGAGAGGAAGAAGAGCACTAGAGATCATACCGAAGGAGGCATATGGGCGCTTATTGAACCGAGCTGTCGCCCAGCACCAAAACTTCGTCTTCGTCCACGGAAGCGCCATCAAGATGCAGGACCACCGCTTCCCAGCACCGCACCAAAGCACTGTGGAAGCACTCGCCAGGTCTCGTTGCTCAGCGCCCCGCCGGAGCACCAAGATCACCGAGACAAGAAAAGCGGGGAAGACGGCCTTATTATCAGAGATGCTCCGTCTCAGCTCCACCGCTTGCAGCTGCTCGCGCCACCAGAGCAGTACAGCGACAAACACCAGAACGGAGGCTCGCCAGATCCGGCCGATGGGAGCCGGCGACCTACTCCAAGACGCCACGTAGGACAACAACAAGAAAAACAAGGAAAAACTAAACCTAACTGACTTGCTTCACGCCAACTCCAAGGCAGACTACAGCGGCATACGACCAGTGAATCTTGCATGCAGTCAACTGGATTTGAATTTATGAAACAAACTTATGGATTTTAGAGAATTTGAATATTGAGCCGAAAAATCTAAACTATCTTTTCGTTTAAATGAAACTAGCCAGGTGAAATGCACGGGAGAGTTAATTATGCTTTACTATTTTGCACACAAAATATATATTATTGTGGAACTTACAAAAATAAAAGATGGCGATCATTTAGGCATAACTAGCTGAATGCCGTGCGTTTCCACGGAAGAATGAAAAAACACAACGATCAAACGAATGTTCTTAATTCGAAAAAAGATGTCATCTATCACGGCTTGTGGTTTCTATTTACATAGATCAATTCTCTCTGCAACTTCTTTCCTTCTTGGCAACTTATTAAACTTAAGCAAACCTATGAAAAACGGTCCTCACATACTGAGATAGTCAATGACAAACTGTATTTCCGATTTATAAATGAAATGATTCTCACTGACCGCGAGATGATGATGAACTGGGACCCACTTGTCAGCTAATAAAAAATATCGATTTTTCTATAAAAAAGTCTAAAAAAATTAATATATCCACGGACGGGTCAGCTCCACCCATGGCCGCCGCCTTCCCATGGCCGCCGCCGCCCAAGGCCGGTGCCGCCGGTTCCGCCCATGGCCGCCGCTGCCACCTCCTAGATTTTCAATTTTCTTTAGAAAAATTGATATATTAATTTTTTTTGTTAGCTGACAAGTGGGTCCTAGTTTGTCGGTTGCCACATAAGCTCTTACGGGTGGGCCCGCCATGTCAGATTCAGTGTCAATTCACTCTCAAACGCGATTTGACACGATTTGCTAGCAACGGACCAAATGTGGTATGTTTTTGCGATTGCGGGCAAAAATGGTATGTTTTTGTGATTTAGTCTGTAAAGTGGTAGTTTTACGCTATATACTCACTGGATGTCATATGTACAAATGAAATGGTTCTCACCAACATCGCATATTCATTGTCTTACACAAAATGAAATTCGCGTACGATAAAATTATTTTTTTATTCAAGAAAACTAAATAAAAACAAATATGGTGTACATATGAGAGTATCAAACCTAAGTGCATGCCCCACCATGCCAAACACTTGATGTAAAACATCTACTATCTCCGTGCATGAATATAAGACGTTTTAGCTATCCAACATGTTGTCTACATACATACTAATATGAGGGCACATACACACTAAAATATGTCTACATACATCTAGATATATGTGAATGTGGACAAATGCTAAAACATCTTATATTAAAAAACGGAGGGAGTATTTTTTTTAACATAAAAGGGAGTAGTTTTTTAGATGACCTGGATTTCATAATGCTGTCCCTCCCTCCTCGTAGTCAACGCCGTGTGACATCCTTTTCATACCAAAGTTAAAATCGCGAACCGCACAACATAAGCATTGTGCTCATGGAGAACCCTTTTCTCCATATCAGAATGTCCACCCACATCTCTAGTGTCATCTCGATGCATGGAGCTTTCATAAGTATCATATGCGATTAAGATGGGAGAAGAAGAGCACCAATTTTGTTTGCGAAGTTCTTGGTCGCCATTTCAAGGTCACATAATCTGTAGGGACGAGCTGTCTCGGTGGGGATTTCGCAGCACGCTAGAAGGTCACATATTCTACACTGATGAGCTGTCTAGGTAAGACAGTTTCACCGTCCGCTTCAAGGTCACATGATCTTTACGGATGAGCTGTCTCCGTGGCGATTTCGCAGTACAACGCGCTCATGTAACTTTTGTGCAATCAGGACCTTTGTAAGGTCATATGGAGTTCCCAGAACTTGAAGACAGCTAGACTTAATTTGTCTAGCGCCAAGGTTTCAGGAGTAAGTAATGTACTTGCTATCATAATATGGATATGTATTGCATCAGGGAAAGAATATAAACTTACAGAGCCTTGGTAATGTCTCCAGATAGCTTGGTATTCTGAAGACACCTGCATTATTTTGGACAGACAACAAGGGTGGCTTGTTATGTCGTTTAGTTTTACAAAGTTTACAGTACTATGGGCCATGGCAGGCTGCTCAAATATGAAGGCACATAGTTGGTTGTTCTCAAAATGACTGCACTTTGCATTCAGTGACAAAATCGGTATGCATTCATGACATAGATCACACAATTGAACGGGGAGTGAAAAGGCTACAAAAATGAAGTCACATGGGTGCTCTTCCACAAAATGTTCCAGCCATTTGTGCTGTTGCGGTCTTGGAGCAAATTAATCAATGGAAAACAGAGCACCCTTTGGATCGCCAAAATCCAATGACATAAGATAATATAGATAGTATATATATTTATTTAGCAGTCGTAAGATAAGGGCATTCGCTGTTGTTACTAACCTGTAAACACAAAGGTATACATGGTAATGAAACCACAATGCTAGGCACTCATGAACTCAAGCACATTGTGTGCAAGAAACAGAAACAGCTCACAATTAGTAAATGATTACAGGAATTTAGGAGAAGCAAGGAAATCTTCACCGGTAAATTTAACAAAGGGGCGGTTGCAGATCCGTTCTCACTATTCTCCTTATATCCAACAATAACTCATAACACACCATAACCTTAGAAAAATTCAGAGATCACTTAAACGCATACATGTTCTTTAGTGCCGATGCCACTTAGCCTAAAATAGAGTGCAGTAACGTTTTAAGAACCATAAAATAAGGTCAAGAAAATGCTTGTTGTATGTTCGCATTACCTCTTCTGCTGGACCGATGAATTGAATATGTTTATTTGTAGTATGACATCTTATAATGTCTGGTACCAATTCAACAACCATCTTATGAACGATAGAACAAATTGTATCAAACAAAAAAGCAGAAGGATCAACTGTCAGTTCACACATCTTTCTGAAGAACATTGCAATCGCCAATAGCCGACATAAAGAATAAATGACAGTAGTGGGATCTCCAGGCACAATTCATCAAAAACAAGCAGTACCACATATTCCAAAGTAAACAGACAGCAGCACCAATTGCTATTGTTCTATCTCCACGTGTGAAATTAGTTAGCCAGTTTTGACAAAGATCAAAGAAATAATCACGCTTAACACTGATTCACCATGCACGGTTAATCTGACTAAAGAGGCTGACAATAATTTGGGTGCTTCTGTGATGGAAATTACACAATAGTGGCTAAGAGTAGTGGCAAAAGAACAATTTCCCCTCTACTCTTGCTTGTATGGACAAGAAAGACAACATGGTTGGAAAATCTTGGACTATAACCCCCCCTAGTTGCATGAGAGAACTAGCAGACATACATACACAATTACACATGTCTAATAACGCAGAAGAATGGAAAGAAGTCCTTGGAATTTAAGATTCAAAAAACATAATGGCATTAAAGTTTAAAAAATCTTATAAGCATTTAATAATGACATGGCCCACTGGGAACTCTCCAACAATCTAAGCTATGAGCAAAACCTACAAATTGGCATGTTTCGTGGTCTGTGCCACAGAAACTTGAGCATTGTACTACATATCGAAAACATCACAATATTTAACACCCCTTAAAGTTACGATCAGGACAAACACATATAGAGATTTCTTTTTGCAAATGGCATTCTAGCATATAAATAATTTTCTATTGATATCTAATCAATTTTAGCCTCAACTGCCTAACTCTGGAACCCCCTAAGATTATCTAATGATATTACAAAGAATACTCATACAGAAGAGTGTGTGCACCACTAAGAACATGCCAGAATGTACTAGCCCTTGAAGACCTCAGTTTTAGATGCCATTGGAGTGAAAATTCCTACAAGAAATTTTCACATGGAAGAAAGCTCTGTATGCAATGCAGGTGGGTCGAGTATACTGTGAATTCTATAGATGATTGAACTTTGAAGCCTTGCCTATGTGTTGGATCTGAATAAGACATGGAGTTGCAGGCTAGAAAGCAGAGATGGAGCTAATGGACCTGGCTTTCAGAAATTCTCAAGACATGGTTTTGTTCACTTGCCTTTTCTCACTATGTATGCATGATCGGACGCACAAGTTGTGTCAACTGTACATACTCATACTTGTGATGAGCATGCAGTTGTCACAACACAAATTAACAAGTCTCAGTCACAGCACACTGAAAACGTTTAGTCAGACGTCATATCATAATTCAGAACAAAGTAAGAGTCTTATATAATTATATTGTCACACTGGATTAACTGACTAGAAAGCTACCGCAGCATTCCTTTAAAAGCAACAAACTGCCTAAAAAGATATTTTTCCTCTGAAACCAAGTCAAACACTCCATACTTCAGAACATACCCCCAAGAAGCTCCACAATTCTCCATATATAGAAACTTGGTCATTACTCATGCAGCTTCAGAATTCCTCTACATGGAAAAAATGGTCGAGTGTTAGTGATTTAGTCCGTTGCAACAGCAACGATACAGTGATCTCAAATATGACAAGCTAATTGTCCTCGAGTACTGAATTACTAGTATAGAACTACAGATTGATCACTGTTGCAGTACTAGTTAATATGAACAATGATTAACTCATCGATCAAAATCTTACAATGCAAAATGGCAGCCGGTTCTACATGCTGATGGATGAGCCATGTCATGGCTGTGGCATCATGCGCCTAGCATGATCTGGAACAAGATACAGTTAGAAACAAGGTTGTGATATTCCAATTAGAACATAGGTTAGTCAGAATGCATGTAAAGAATTCGCTAATCACAAGAGAGCTAACATATAATAGCACCACACAACATGTTCAGATAAAAAGGCTAGTTAGTACCTTGATTGTAGAAGCTTATCCAAGGAGTGACATAGCGAACCATTTTTACATCGGCAACCTTCTTGGTTCGGCCTGAACTGACCTCAACCGTAAACAACCCAGCCAATGTATTCAAGAAAACGACGCCTTCTGCGAAGCCACACACACTGGGTCTAGACTCGTAGCTTACACTCACGTGAGGTTTGGGCACGAAGGCTCCTGACGGGAGCACCTTCTCTAGCTCGATGACCTTGCGCTGCGTCCATGCCAGAGCCCCAGCCTCGGCTGAACAGACGGAGAGCCTAGTCCCTCGCAAGCCCGCAAACACCATCACGCCGTGTTCCGCCGATACAAACACAGGGTGGTCAGCCCAGTCCACCTCAGGCACATCGATGACAGATAGTTTCTGCTCCGCCAGCTTGTACTGCAGAACTCTGAAACTGTCCTGATACGGAAAATATAGCGTGTCTCCCACAAGGATGCTGCGCCGGGACGCGTCTATGATATCATCCTGCTTCAGGGTGATGACGTCGCTCCACACGCCAGACTCCGACGAGTACACACAGGCGGACGTGGTCCGTCGGAGGAACCCACCATGGCTACGAGGAATGGCGGTCCATGGCAGCCTAGGTGGTCGCAGTGTTGCTTGGCGCAGAGCACCGCGCCGGTCCAGGATTTGCGACGGATTTTGGGGAATGGAACGCCCCACCGGCCGTTGGTGATGGGGTCCCAGACGATGTATCCACTGGTGAGGAGTCCGTAATCACCGACCACGGGCTCTATGAGGATGCGGCCGTGGCGGGAGTCGACGGCCTTCCAGTTCGAGGGGTAGGAGTCGGTACCTGACGGGAGGCGGAAGGCTGTGGTTGGGATGAAGCGGGAGAGGTCGCCGCTGTTCCGGGACCAGAAGTTGACGACGAAGCCGAGCATGGGTGGCGCGCCGTGGAACTCGCGGTAGAGGCGGCAGAACTGGGGATTGGTGAGGATGCGGCACCAGGACTTGCAGACGAGGGAGGCGCGGACGAGGCGCGCGGGGTCGTCCGGCGGGATGAGGAGGAAGACGTTGACGATGTCGTCGTCGGGCAGCGTCCGCGGCGAGTGGCGGCTGTGCGACGGGCTCATCTCGCTGGATCTGGTCCGGGAGAGCCGGAGATGGGAGCTGCCGGCGCGCGAGGGATGGGAATTGGGATTCGTTTGGGTGAAAGAAGGCAGTGGGCCGACTAGGTTGACAGGAGTCACGAACAGAGCCCAGTCCACTCCTCACTTGACAGGAGTCACGAGACTATCGCAGCTGAATGTGACTGGACGCATCTTACCAAGAGAGGAACTCATGAAATTTAGAGAAAAATTCTTGATTTTTTTTAAAAAATATTACCGCCTTTCATTTAAATGAAATGAAATTGTAAATACTCATTCATCTCAGTCTTTGAATACAAGGTCAGTTCATTTTTTTGCCTAACTTTGACCACTATTTTTACGAACAAAATCTGAGTTATGTGCCACAAAAAGTATGTCATTCGATGCACATTTCAAAAACGTTTCAATGATTTATTTTTTATGTCATATAAGTACAAACCATATTTTTTGTCAAAAATTATAGGTCAAAAGTTTACACGGAAAATAAAGAGATATTGTATTTGAAAAATAGAGGGAATAGTTTTTCAGTTGCTTGGTCTGCAACTAAAGTGGACTTGCCAAAATTTGCCAAACCAAAATGTGCAACTTTGCCTAGCAATCCACAATAATGCAGTAGTTGGACTCTCCCACGTTAAAAAGCGGCAAAAAAAGTATTTTTGAGTTTCAAAAAGTTGCAAAAAATCAAGCCCAGCCCAGTGCCTTGACACTTAGTAGTGCAAAAAAAAAATTAAAAAAATCAAGCACGGGTCCATAGGCTAATTTTTTTAAATAATATATTTATTTAATTCTGGAAATATTACGCAATTTTTTTTCAAAAATATTATCCAATCGTCCTTGCTGAAACCGACAGGCCCTAGTCGTCCTTGCCGTAGCCGACTAGAGCCCTGTCGTCCTTGTCGAAGACGACAGGCCAGTCGTCCCCCAGATCCATGCTATAATCGGCTTCGGCGAAGACGATAAGCCCTAATCGGCGTTGGCAAAGACGATAAGCCCTAATCGGCTTAGGCGAAGACGACTAGTACATGGATTTTTGTTTTCTCGAGTAAATTTGTTTCGCGGATCAATTGTTCCCGCCATTTTTCTCCCGCCCTTCTTCTCCCGCCATATTTCTCCCGCCATTTTGTTCCCGCCCTTTTCCTCCCGCCATTTTCCTCCCGCCCTTCTTCTCCCGCCATTTTTCTCCCGCTCTTTTTCTCCCGGGTGAGCCTATATATACCCCAGCAGATTTTGTGATGGAGGCGTGTGGTGCGCAGTTATTTTCTTAGTCGCATAGGAACGATGTCTGGTAGTTCGGGTCCTGGTTTGGACCCATATAGGTCGTGGTGTATTCTGTATGAAGCCGCAAGATGGACTGAAGGTAGTATTAGGGAGCTAGTTAGTGAGAGGGGCAACATTTGTGAGCTAGGAGAAACTATAGCCAAAAAATACAAAATCCTGCAGATGACCCCTGAAGAAATTTTAGATGAAATTGATGGGTGGCGGTGGAAGTGGCAGAGAGTGCATGAGATAAAAGATATCGAGGCGGGTCTTCGGGACATGCCTATGACACCTAAGTCAAAGATAATCCATTTTTCGCCGGAGGCATTTCACGTGGAGGTAACTGAGTACCGAAGTTATATTATGTTAGAATGTAGTGTTATCGTACTAACTTATTTTCGTCTGATATTGTTAATTTCTAGCGCTGCCCCGCCGACGCACAGTTTCTGAACAAAGAGATCCCTCATTTTGGTTGGATGGAAATTCTTTTTGGCGCTTGTCCTGATGGGCGTCCACAGAATACACTTCACGCTGATGCAGTGAAGAGGGCTATATCAAAGGCGAAGAGTGGTGGATCATCCAAGAAAGCCGTTGAAGATGATATTGATGATGATTTCATGCCTCCTAAACGAGGCAACTTTAGACGTAAGTTGAAGAGTGTTGGTGCATCAAAGGTTGTCGCCGATGAAAATAGTGATGATGACTTCATGCCTCCATCACGAACACGTGGCAGAGGGAAGTGAAGTCGTTGATTAGAATTAGTTATCGTTAAGCTCCATGTATTATTTACAAGTAGTTGTTCTATGCAGTGTTTAGAACTAGTGAAGTTGTAACGTGGACCTGTAGTGTTGTATGTTAAATTAATTTATCGATGCAATGTGGAATGTTTCGTATCAATTATAATATGTCTCGTACATAGATAATAATACGTGTCGTACATAGATAATATGTCTCATACGAACTTAAATATGAATATGTCTCACATACAAATAGAAATACGGATATGTCTCATACATCCTAAGTACGAATATGTCCCGAAGATATCACTGACCCCTGCGTCGCCGAGGATCACGAGGAGGGGCTCGACGGGCGTCCTCCACATGTACCTGTGAGGTGCCCGGTTTTGACGAGGCACTGTGAAGTCCCCGGCATCCTGTGTATCCTGTGTGGGGTATGGTGGAGGAGTCTGGTGAATGGGACCCTGTGGCGGCTGCGTGGGGAATTCTGGAGTGTCGAAAAAGCCCAACCAGTTGGACATTTCCTCCCCCGCGTGGGCCCGAGCCTCCTGGTCACTCGCCCACCCTGATCCAGATCCGGACGCTGGTGTCCAGACGTAGCCGCGTGATAGCCATAGGCTCCTACAGATGGAATCATTAGTACATAAGAAATACGCATTCCCAATTGAAATATGAAAACAATATACGTACCGTAATCCGGGAATGCCGGGGCGGGACCTCGGTGCTGAGGAGGAGACTGTGGCCGATACCCGTAACTGGAAGTGGGACCCTGCCACGCCGAACCTCCAGCCTGGTCAGGAGGAGGTGGCCTGGGCTGTGGTGATAGACGTGGACGCGGCTCATGTCGGTGATGCGGCTGCTCCTCGTGCTGCTGGTGCAGGAGATGCTGGTCGTCGTGCTGCTGCTCCTCCTCGTGCTGCTGCTGCTCCTGATGCATCTGCTGCTGCTGCCTCTGCTGCTGGCGTCGTGTCGGGGGGCACGGGGGGCGTTCTACTACCGGGTGGCGAACAACATCCTCTGTGCGGGTGCACGTGAGTGTCGCGTAGACGTCCCATAGCTTCGCATCCACCCTCCTCAGCCAGGATATCGGCTGCTCCCGTGGTACCAAAAGAGGGCCAGTGGAAAGAGAACGTCCATACTCAGCGAGATCATCCTGAAGCTCGTGTGTCAAATTACCCTGACAATAGAAATAAAAAATAAAAAATATATATGTCAAATCATGTACCAGTTAGATGAATTAGTGAAAGGAAATAAAATGTTACCGCGTGCTGTCTGGACGCCGACGTATCATAGATCGGGTATGTATCCCACGTAGTAGGGGCAGGTATAACCTCTGGGTGAGAGTGTCGAACGATAAGTAGCCGTGTTCCGGACATGTACCTCCGCAAGTAGTCATTGTATAGAGTGATATCAAACCCGACAGTCTCGAGCCAGAGCCGTGTCGTCGCAGTGTCCCAGTCTGAAACGTAAGGTTGTAGCCTCCGCAGCCACCCTGCCGCGGTCCAACTAATCCCCTGCACGGGAGGTCTCTCTCCAGGAAAAATGGGACAATCAGGGTCCCTATGGTCAAATCTGTTGCATTGAAGGCATTGCATTGTGGGGCCTCCGGCTTCGGATTCATCCATATCATTCCTGATGCGACGACACTGTCGTCTGCCTACGCCTGTACGCAATAGCTCAGGAGCTGGAATGTACCGCCTTTGACCAGGGGGTATAGTGTTGAAGTTACCCATTGATCGAAATCCCATCATCTCACCTGTCCAAGTATTGATAACTGTCTCTTTCATATAATATGGAGACACGAAGGAGATTGCGTTCAACCGTAACTGTCTGCAGGCAGCGAGGACATGGGAGCAAGGAAGGTGAAGCAATTTTAGTTTGTTGCAGGTGCACTCGCAAGTTGGCCAAACCTCATTACCAATCTTCACCTCATGCGTTCTCACCTCGTTTGCACATCCGAACTTGTTGTGGGCTAACCGGACCTCAAACCTCCTTTCTTGATTCTCAACGGCAGTTACAGTGTGGGAGCAATATTTTGCCAGCTTCTCATTCATGTACTTCGTAATCTTCTCACAGTAAGGCGAGGTCGGGTTGTCCATCATATGCTTCTCAGCTCTTTCACGTCTTTCTCTGAAATATTTCACTGTGCCATAGAAAGTACCCTCCACGATGGCTGTTAGTGGCAACGCACGGTTTTCTCTGAGGACAAAGTTGTATGTTTCAGCCAGGTTCATTGTCATGACACCGTATCTCGCTCCATGTGTGTCGTGCAACAAAGACCACCTCTCCAAAGGTTCATGCTCTATCCACTGCTGAAAAGTTTTAATTATCCTCCCACCTCTTCTCCTAGTTCCAGGCGGGTCAAATCTGGGTAGGTCGCAAAGACCAACAGGCTCGTCCTCCTCGGCATGTCTCTGCGTGCAAATCCGGGTAGGTCGCAAAGACCAACAGGCTCGTTCTCCTCGGCAGGTCTATCCTACAGCTAACTATGCAGCAACAGCTTCTGCATGTGCAGCAACAGCTGCTGCTCGTGCCCTCTTCCTGTCCCAAACATGTCTCTACGTGCACAAATCAAGTCTTTCACGTATCTTCGTGTACTTTCATTCTTGGTTCTGCTTGCAGAGTTTGTTGAATAGGTTCATCAGGTCCTTATTTCTAAACTGCGAGTAGAAGTTGGCACCTAGATGGCGCATGCACCAACGGCTCTGCATGTCCTGCCATGGAGTCTGTTCCTCAGGCGCAGGATTGGTGAGTGTCTTTATCGCGCTGAGTATACCTGCATGCCTGTCATGAAGGATGCACACGTTCGGCTTATCCTTCACAACTGCTATTTTCAGTTGCCTGAAGAACCAAGTCCAACTGTCAATGTTCTCGCTCTCCACAAAAGCAAATGCGAGGGGCACAACCATATTGTTACCGTCTTGACCAATGACGGTCAGGATCTGTCCCCTATACTTGCCTGTGAGAAAGGTGCCATCTACACATATCACCGGACGACAATGTCTGAAAGCCTCGATGCATACGGCGAATGAGAAAAACGCTCGATGCAGCACCCTCACATTTGGGAACTCTGGCCTGAACAAATCTTGGATATCTATATAGGTGCCTAGATTCCGGTACTGCAGAGTGTGCAGCAGCCGGATAACAGAGTCATATGCGTCCAAATATGAACCAAATCTGTTCTCAAGCGCCGTATGCTTAGCCCTCTAAGCCTTACCATAAGATATTGTGTACTTCAAGCTGACAGCCACTTTTGTAATGATGGCACTCACATCCATCGCTGCGCAGGCCACTATCTCGCTGTATAGCAACCGAGCTACAAGCGTGGAAGAAAGATTACGATGATCTTCAGGGATATTATCAATTCGACATGAGTGAGGTACGAAGTCACTTATCCTCCAACTATAGCCATTCTTTGGGAGATGTCCATGCACCCCTGTCGGGACAATTTATTTTCTCGCATTCCATTGTCAAATATTTTTGACTTGACACCACAGTTTTCATAACCCTGTGGGTGGACAATGCCCATTTAATGACTGCAACCCTCAAAGCTTGCTTGTCAGTATACATAGCACCCTTCGCAATGTTGTTCTCATGATATTGCCATGCCGAATCATGATCATCGTTTACGATCATCGCCGAAGAGTGGTCCGGATTCCATGCTGCAGGATTAGGTACCTCATCTACGTTCTCTTCCCCATCTGACTCATCAGAATCATCGCCTTGAGCACTATAGCCATCTGTATCTTCATCTTCCATCTCGTTCTGCATGTGCCCGTCTACCTCGTCGCCATCCGCCTCCGCACTGTCATATACCTCAGTGTCCCCTCCTTGTACTTGACTGCTCTGCCCCGACTCGCAACCACCACCACCAAAATCAGACCCATAATTTGACATAGATATGTTCAACTCTTCACTTCCCTGGCCAGGATCATAAGCACCCTCACCTTCATGGGCACTAAACTCGTACTCAGGGGCACTGACCTCGTTCAAGGCGGGAAGAACTAGGGCACAAGGAAAGCAATTCCTTTTTGCGCAGCCTTTTAACCATCATACCCAATCAGAATCACACTCTAGTGGTCTCAAAACGAAGTAAATATTTGTCCTTGAATGGCTCCACCAAGCATGAACACTGACGGTCTGTGTCTGACTATCAAGCCCTAAACTTCCCGTCAACCAATCTTTTACCTGACTTAGAGACCATGTTTCAGGAGCTGGCAGGTCGACATCTATAGAATCAAACTCACTCAGATCAGCTCCCGTATCACACATTTGGACTCTGCCAGGACCATAAAAAAACCTGATCTTCACTAAATCAGACATCTCCGCTGACATAAATAAATATTGACCGTCGTTAATATTATTCCGCATACAACATCACCACCTATATATATTAGAATTAATCTATACATATAGCTAAATATACCTAAGAACCGACTTCAAATATATAGCTACCTACACCATGTTTTTAAAAATTATTACTACATATATTTTAATTAATCTACATAGATAGCTACAATATTTACTACCGCCACAACCAATTTAGCAACATATATGTTTGAACTCCTAAAAAATATAGCTACATTTTTTCGAAGTAACCTACAAATATAGCTACAATATTTACTACCGTCACAAACTATTTTTTAACAACACATGTTCATACATATAACAAATATAGCACTACAATTTTGATAAATCGAATCATACCCTAGAAGCGTGAGAGGCGACGGCGTCCGGTGGTCTCGAATCAACGGCGCACCAACACGAGCAGCACCACCACAATGCAGCCCTCCAGCACCACCACCACCATGCAGCCCTCCAGCACCACCACCACCATCACCACCACCACCTGCCAACAATCACCACCACCACCACGAGCTATCCCATCAGGAGATCGGAGTTACCCTAGCCTCCCTCAACCTTCTAGCACCGATTAATAGTGGCAAACGTGAAGATTATTGTTCTACATCGTTGCTTTAACTCGGTTTGTGTGGGGAGTGGAGAGAGGAAAGGAAGAACACGAACAGGGAAGGAAGAAGAAAGAAGGAAAGAGAGGAGAAGGGCGCCCGTGCGCTCGAGGCTGTGCACCGCCTTGTCGTCTTGGGCGAAGCCGACTGGGCCCGCCTTGTCGTCGTGGGCGAAGACGACAGGCCTCCCAGGACGACTGGGTCGGGGGCGACGTGACCCATGCACTACTCGGCTTACGCGTCGACGAGTGGGCCTAGTCGGCTAAGGCAAGGACGACTAGGGCCTGTCGGCTTCAGCAAGGACGATTGGATAATATTTTTGAAAAAAAAATTTGCGTAATATTTCCAGAATTAAATAAATTTCGTGTATTATTTAAAAAAAATTAGCGGTCCATAGTGCCTTGAAGAAAATATGAACTTCTACAAAATAACAAAAAATGGAACTTGCACTATGAAAATCAAAGTGCTTGTACCGTTCTTGGTCAATTTGTCATTTTTACCCAAATTATATACTTTTGTAGTTATGTTTCAAACTTGGCATGATATTTCCTTACATTCGATGCACACATGATTTATACCGTATGTTTAGATGTTTCTAGTATTGTTACAATTTACTGTACACTGCAGGATCAGGAGTATTTGGGTTCTGAAACTCTGACTAACCATGTAGGCCATCAAAACCAAGCAGCTCCAAGCAATCTCTAAAACTTTGCCTAACTTCACACATATCCTAGACGCCCAAATTTCCCTCGAAGCTGATTTTTGATTTAAATTCTACGAAACCGATTTGATTCAATTATATATTATTATATGTGAAAATAATATATAAACATTCAAATATACACATATTATTTTTTATACATGTAGATAAGCTTATACTGTCCAAACTCAACAAAATATCAAATTCCATGGTTTGTACATCCAACGGCAAATACCATGCACACCCAAACAACAAAATTTGAATTGGAGACTATTTCCTTTCCATTCTAGATTTAGTATGCTAGTCCAATTCAATTCCGAGCCAGTTTTTCCTACATCCAAACACAACATAATGGATCTTGTCACTCTTGATTTCGTGAGAATCCTAAACGGAGATTGGTTAATGTAGTTTGATCTTGGTGTTGAGAGGCTCCGGAATTTTGTTGGGAGTATCTAATTAAAATGTGGAGAAAATTTCAACCTAGTAAAAGATTTGGTTGCCGCCTTCGAAGGGCACCGCTCTTACTGGACCATGACACCTTCCTTAGTTGCTTTATGCGAGGGCAGGAGCATAAGTGGGGTCTTATATGACTTTCGTAAGTTTTGTGGCGCCACACCTCTCAAAATGGAGACATACTTTCCCTAAACGGAAATAAAAAACTATGGCAAATACATCCTCTTCTCCACCTTGCGGTTATTAATAAACTTACTTGTTTCATTGTGTATCTTATTGAAAAATCGGTGTATGACGACTGTAGGGGTGAATAGGAGTTTATAAAATGCAGCTTAATTGACACTTTAAAGATAATATATATTCAAGCAGAGCGAAACTCGGGACATGAGGTAGCCTCCTCCTCTTCCACCGCCGTTCACATCGACGATGACGACAACATCGAATGGGACGAGGACTAGCTAGGGTTGGATTAAGGGCGAATTCGACGCCAATTTAGGTTTAAACCTCATTTAAAATACTGTAAAATATCAACAATTTGAATGGAATTTGAACCTTTTACTTTACATATGATCTTAACTTTTTAACTTTAATTTGGAGGCGACCTGGGGTAGCACCGATTATGCTGAACATGTGCCCGACACCCTCTATAGCGGATAGATTTAGGGTGTCAGACAAAATCTCGGGGCTGCAAGTCAAGATGCTCTTAGAGCATCTCTAGCAGTAACCGTAAATGACGCAAAACTGAAAATTTCGGCGGCTATATGGGCTCAAGCCGTTTTTTGGGCTAGAACAGATCCCGTATATCCGTCCTGGCTTGTAAAACTTTTACGGTGTCCCTAGAATCCAACCTTATGACCTATATTTCTACCGCACGGGGTTGTGGATTCAGTTCACAGCCTGTGCCACACCGCCAACACAGACAAGAAATCCACCGAGCACCCTGTCGCCGCCGACGAGAAATCCACCGCCACCGAACACATATCCGACACTGCCACACATCGATGTGGCCTAGTAGTGGCTCAAGCGGGCGGGGACTGTTACCCTACATCGGGCAGCTCGGGGCGGCGACGACGGCAACTCCGACGACAAGCGGAAGAATCTTGTCATGTCCGACGCGGCCAGGAGCGATCGGGCCGCCGTTTTACCAACCGAGGACTGGAGTCGCTGCCTGCCCTCCTCTACCGTGCTGTCAAGGAGTTTAACCGGCAGCGAGTGGTGCCCCGCCGTGGTGAGGGGAGAGGATGCGCACGCCAAAGAGGGAGGCGTCGGAGGAGGAGCCCCCAATCGAGGGCTAAGACCCCGCCGCCTTCGGCTCTGCCTTCGCGTCGGAGGACTCCGTCGACGCTGTCACGGTGCTCTGCCAGCGCACCGCGCGGGAGGAGGCGGAGCTCCAGAAGCGCCGCCGTCGGGACGACAAGCTCGACGCCATCCTCCTTGAGCAGGGGGGTCGCCGTAGAGCATGCAACAAAGGAGAAGGCGGAGGAGTGGCGCCGCCTCGCCAAGAAGGAGGCCGAGCTCTACGTCGACCTCGTCTCCGATGGGGAGTGAGCGCAGCCGCCGTTGCATCGCCGCCGCACCCGAGGGCTCCGGTGAGCCAATTTTGGCGTTAGGGTTAGAGTGACGACCCGAATTAGTGTAAAAATGGCTACGATCATGTACATTTGCTATGAACTCGGTGAAGATGATCATCTGTTTGTTCCCGAGTGCAAATTTAAAATTTAAAATTATATTTACAATTTCTATTCTGCGCTATAAAATTTGGACCTATAAAATACACAAAACTCAAAAATGTCAACTCTCGTGACTCATGTCAAGTGGCCAACGCAGTCCCCCAAGTCACAGAAAAAAAGAACCCAATCCCCACTCCCCAGTCCCCACCAGATCCGGCGAGATGAGCCCGTGTCACAGCCGCCACTCGCCGCCGGCGCTGTCCGACGACGACATCGTCGCCGTCTTCCTCCGCATCCCGCCGGACGACCCCGCGCGCCTCGTCCGCGCCTCCCTCGTCTGCAAGTCCTGGCGGCGCATCCTCACCAGCCCCGATTTCTGCCGCCTCTACCGCGAGTTCCACGGCACGCCGCCCATCCTCGGTGTCGTCGTCAGCTACTGGTCCCGGGACATGGACCACGTCAGCCGCCTCATCCCAACCACAGCCTTCCGCATCTCGGAAGATCTCGGCTTCAACCCCCATCGCTGGAGCGCCGTCGACTCCCGCCACGGCCGCATCCTCGTGCAGTCTGGCCGCGACGACGAGCTCTCCCCGAGATACATCGTCTGCGACCCCATCACGGGCGGCAGGTGGGGAGTTCCTCCAGTCCCCAGAATCGATGGCCTTGCCTGGGCTGCCGCAGTGCTCTGTGCCAAGGAACACTGCGACCACCTCGGCTGTCATGGACACCCCTTTCTCGTAGCCATGGTCGTTTCCTCCCCTGTCACCACGTCCTCCCCCCGCACCACGTCCGCCTGCGTCTACTCATCGGATTCCGGCGTGTGGAGCGACATCATCACCCTGAACTATTGGGATCAAATCGACTCCGACGGGCGCAGCATCCTTGTGGGAAACACACTTCACTTTCCCTTTATCCAAAGTTACAGTGTTCTGCAGTACAAGTTGGGCGAGCAGAAACTATCTGTCATCGATGTTCCGGAGGCGAACTGGAAGGAGAGCCTTGTGTTCGTATCAGCGGAAGACGGCGTGCTGGTGTTTGCGGGCTGGCGAGAGACTAGGCTCTCCCTGTGGTCAGTTGAGGCTGGAGCCATGGCATGGGTGCAACGCACTGTTATCGACCTGGAGAAGCTGCTCCCCCCAAGGGCCTTCGAGAACAAATGTGATGGCGATGATGATTATGCACCCTATGTGTCTGCTTTTGCAGAAGGCGCTGTCTTCTTGAGTACAATGGCTGGGTTGTTTACGGTTGACCTCAATTCAGGCCGGACCAAAAAGGTTGCTGATGTAGAAATGGCTTTCAATGTCACTCCTTGGACAAGCTTCTACACTCTAGGTACTGACTAGCCTTTGTATCTAAACATGTTGTGTGGCGCTATTATATCTTAGCTTTCTTGTGATTCGCGAATGATTCCTTACATGCATCTTGGGTAAATTTTGTGTTAAGGACGCAAAAGACTTTATGTGAGCTATAAGAACAATTAATTTTATGAAATTGGAATACCACAACCTTGTTTCTAATTAATTTTATGTTGTCCCAGATCATGCTAGACGCATGAGGCCACTGCCATGACATGGCTCATCCATCCATCCATCCATCAGCGTGAAGAATCGGCTGCCATTTTGCGTGGTAAGATGTTGATCGATGAGTTATCCATTGTTCATATTGACTAGTACTGCAACAGTGATCCATCTATACTAATACTTCAGTACTTGAGAATTAGCCTGCCGGATGGAGCTCCATGGCATTAGATTGTCATAATTGAGGTCATTGTATCGTTATTTTTGCAGCGGATGAAATCACTAACACTTGTACCATTTTGCCATGCGGAAGAGTTCTGGAGCTGCATGAGTAATGTCCAAGTTTCTATGGAGAAATGTGGAGCTTTTAACTTAGTTTCAGAGGAACAGTCCTTGTTTCTTGTCAGTTTGTTGCTTTTAGAAGAACAGTAGCTTCGTAGTCAGTTAATCCACTATGACCGTATGAACATATAATTATATAAGACTGCTCGTTGTTCTAACAATGTGTGACAAAATGTTTGCAGTGTCATGTGAATGAGACTTGATTAATTTGTGTTGTGACAACTGACAAGTGCATGCTCGTCACAAGTATGAATATGTAAAGCTGACACAATTTATGCGTCAGATCATGCATACATAGTGAGAGAGGGCTAGTGAACAAAACAGAATTTCTGAAACCCATGCCCATTTGCTTTATCTCTGCTTTCTCTGCAACTCCCGGTTTCATTAAGATCCCACACATAGGCAACGCTTCAAAGTTCAAACATCTACAGAATTCACCGTATACTCAGTCCACCTGCAGTGCACACAGCCTTCTTCCATGGAAGAGTTGCTTTTTGGAAATTACAAATCTAATGGGCATTCCAAACTGTTAAGACTATCGTGCTAATGTCTTCCAAGGGCTTGTCCGCTTGTGTGATGTGAGTATTCTTTGTAATCGCAGTAGAGAAATTATAGTAGTTTTCCTAGTTGGGCAGTTGACGCTAAAACTGACTAGATATCACTAGGAAATAATTGATATTCTAGTATGTCCTTTGCAAGAAAAAAATCTCTATGTGTTTGTCATGTTCATAAATATAAGGGGATTTAAAACATTTGTGCAGTTTCCATATTTAGCTGAAGTTTCAGTGGCACAGTCCATCATACACTTCAATTTGGAGGTTTTGCTCATAGCCTAGAGTGCTGGAGAGTTCCCAGCGCGCATGTCATTTCAAATGCCGATATGTTTTCTTTTCTTTTTGAAACTGCTTTACTAGACGTGTATAATTGTGTATGCATGTCTTTTAGTTCTCTCATGCAACTAGGATGGTTTTAGTCCAAGATTTTCCAAGCATTCTTATCTTTGCTGCTTTATCAACAATCATCCAACTAATAGTTCTAGATCCTTAAACATCAGAAGTTCAGAACCATGCACATTCGACAGTGGAGAAAATAGCGTGAATCTTGGCCGCCACATTGGTGACACCTCCTTTTACTATAAATCTGAATCGCCTTCCTCTGCTTCTTTTATAAAACTAAATCTACTTTGGGTTTTGGTATAGCCGTTGCTCCATCTCATCCGTAGTTTGTGGTCGAGCATTGCTGTAGAGTTGTAGTGTCTTCATCATAAGGAAAAAGAGTTGTAGTGTCTCGAGAGAACATTCTGTGGTGACAATAGTTCTCTCAAACACTGGATTTATGGCTACAATGTTCTCCAAAAATTTAACATAAATCAGAATAGGTTGGATTATAGCACAACAATTTATCTTAGCTGAAGTATATAAAACTGGACAAGTAGTTTTAGCTCTCGAGTTCATATGCTCCCACGTGAATATTAAAATCAAATAAGTACAATGAACATGAATGTGCCATTTAGCTGCATTACAAATTTGGCTGCGAAAACACATGTTTAGTGGTCTATAGAAAACAAATCTGAATGCTCTTAAAAGCCTTCTTTGAGCACCATATTTTGTTTATTTCTCCAGGTGACTACACATGTATTTTCTCGGTGAAATTTTGCATACAATTAGGAAGCATGTTCATGTTTATTATTAAAAAAATCTGATTTTTTATTTTGTTATTTACTTCGTTTTTCTAGTCAGGCAGGAACATATGTGTCCGAGCTGTAATTTGAATATGGTTCATTTCCTTTACTTGGAAGTTGGAACTGTGTTGTCTTTGCTGTAGCTGTTGTGCGCTCCATTTTGCCGAAAAGTTCCAGGGCCTGCTTTAGGTGCCTGATCATAGTTCTCGAAGATATGGATTTGAGTACATGAACCATGCAGAGGTCAACATGAAACTGTCAGGTGTTCTTTTCTATGCATGAACCGTGAAGCCTCACCTCGATCTGTGCATAAATGCCTCAGAAATTGGTGTTCGTTTCTCCATATTGAAGGTGGAATTCTTCCCTCACTCAGCATGCCGATTGGATTAGTCTTCATACTGTAGACACATACTCTGGTGATGAAAATGTTGTGAGTTCCAATTGTTCTTCTGCATAAATTAGGTCTCTTATTTCCTCTAAACGAGGTTTCAACTAGAAGCATTGGGACATATAGTTGTTTATTCATCAAGACTACCTACTAGAAGAAGAATAGGAAAACTGGAACTTGTATTTACTCATAGGAGTTCCACGTTCTCTTCGTTAAGATAAGTGTCATGTGCTCTCTTCGTTAAGAAAAATGTCTTACACATTTGTTTTTCTTTCGTTTTCTTGAAATAAAAAATTAAAATTTTCCATGTCAGTGAGAACCGTTTCATTTGTAAATCAGACATACTGTCCATCATCATCTCGCCGTCAGTGAGAATCATTTCATTTGTAAATCGAAAATAGAGTTTGTGATTGACCAGTGATTTGTGCCACCATTGATAAATTTGTTTGGATATTTGATGGTGCAAAACATCCAGGGTTCTATAGAAGCTAATAAGCCATGTAGCAGGTTCATTGCTAATATGTTTGGATATTTGCATGTATGTTTTTCTTTTCAGATATTTTTGAGATTTCAAAACGTGGTATTCAATTTTTTTTAAATAAAGGGCTCTATAGCTTGGGATCCAATATCATTTTCCCTACCTATTTACTAAACTATTTATTGGCTAGCCAAAATAATGGTTGAGATTTCTTGACCCTTTGCTGATAAGAAATCTCCGAAATTTCAAGTGCCAAGCATGAGCCAGAATATCATAAGCCACCCAAATTTCGACAGGAAGGTAGCGACCAAACTACCCTTTTTGGAAATATAAATGATGAGATGAACCCAAATGTATCACAATATGTCAATATCTATACAGGGGTTCGATTTGCAGACATTTATATATCAGTATGTGAGGCTGGCTCAGATGAACAAACACATCTTCTGACATTTTTGGTGGAGGAAGTCCAGATTTTTGCTCAGATTCCTCCAAGTATATCTCTGCCGGACAGCTTTGCTGTGGTAGTAAGAAAATAATTTTGCTAGCCTAGTAGAAGCTTCGTTAACTAGTACTATCTGTCGAAGAGTTTTATGTAGAGAATCAGCTCCTATTATTTCCCTTTTAATTTTTTTTGCAGGTTATGTCCTATCCTAGTTGATTGTATGCAATACGCAAGGGGGGCACACATGTTGATGTGGCCTATTCACATGATTTTTGTAGTTGGTTGTACACGGTTGAACATGTAATCAATCACTTTGTGTGCTGTAAATTCTTGTGCCTGAATCTGAATCAGAACTGAACATTAAGTCTGAAACTCTTAAACAATCGACAGTAAGCATTCAAAATCTTTTTCAGTCGAATCAGAGCCAGCAATCTTGAGGCAAAGGGTAATCTGGTACAGAGTTCATGGGCTATTTTGAGCGATTCAAGGTCCAGACCGCTCACGAGTTCGGCTTCTTTTATATCGTTTGCGTCGCTCCAGCAGACCACCAGTCTTCTTCGCTAGCTTCCAACGAACAGCCGGCCGGCGGCGACCGTCCCCTCTTCCCCTCGCCCCCGGCGCCGGTACGCCGTCGCCTGTGCCATGCTCCACCTCCGCCGCTGCGTCCTCGCCCGTCTCCTCCATTCCCCGTTCGCCGCCCCCATCTGCCCTCTCCACCGCCTCCTCTCCGTCGCCGCTGCGTCCTCGCCCATCTCCTCCCTTCCCCGTTCGCCGCCCCCATCTCCCCTCTCCACCGCCTCCTCTCCGTCGCCGCGCCCGCCGTTTCCCCAAACCCTGGCTTCGCGACGGAGGACTACCTCGTCGACACCTGCGGCCTCAAACGAGTCCAGGCACACAGGGCTTCCACCAAGATCTCCCACCTCAAATCCCCCACCAAGCCCGACGCCTTCCTCGCCGGCCTCGGCCTCTCCGGCGGCGACGTCGCTGCCGTCATCGCCAAGGACCCGTTGCTCCTCTGCGCCAAAGTGGACAAAAACCTGGTCACCATCGCCGCGGGGCTCGCCGGCCTAGGCCTATCGAGTTCTGAGGTCGCCCGCCTCGTCTCGGCTGCCCCGTAGCAATTCCGGGTTGCATCCATCGTCTCCAAGGTGCAATACTACATGCCCCTCTTCGGCTCCTCCGAGAACCTCCTCCGAGCATTTAAGTGCAACACGTCTCTCCTCACAAGAAGTCTCGACAAGGTGGTCAAGCCCAACGTTACGATCCTGCACGAGTGCGGGCTAGGTGTTTGCGATATTGCCAAGCTGAGCCTAGCTATGCCAAGGATGCTGTCCAACAGCCCTGAGCATCTCCGGGCGATGGTGGCTCGCGCCGAAGACTTAGGTGTGCCCCGTGGCTCTCCGATGTTCAGGTATGCCCTGCACGCTGTTGGGTTCCTCGGTAAGGAGAAGATTGGGCTGCTGATCAAGTCAAAGGAATTGCTACAGCACAAGGCTGAGTTCTTCTTCTATGAGGTTGGGTTGGAACCAGCTTACATCGCTCGTCGTCCGGTGATGATCAATTACAGCCTAGATGGCCGGCTCAGGCCGCGGTATGAAGTTTTGAAGTATCTTAAGAAAAATGGATTGATAAATTGCGACCGGGACTACTACAAGGCGGTCTCCTTGACCGAGAAGGTATTCATGGAGAAGTACATATGCCCTCACAAGGAAGCTGCACCACACCTTGCTGAAAACTATGCGACAGCTTGCAGCCAAGGACGGGCTATGTAAACTGTGTATGGCCCAACAAAGTGTTGACTGACTTTGTGTAGTAAGCTGGCAATTCATATTTTGGTGTTCCTTACCCAATTGGATGTTTTTTGTCCACTCTATTAAATTTAAATGTGCTATGGTCGTTACTAGATGAAACTGATAATTTGACTCCAGAATTCTGATATGTAATATTATCATTTAGTAGAGAAGAAACCATGGCTTGGTTATGAACTTGTTCATCCTCGTGGCCATGTTATTTAACACTTGGAACTAAGAATGTTTCAGAACTGTCCATTGTACACAATGCATTATTTTATTTTTGAATTTTAAATGCATTTCAGACAATTGGCTTGTGCCTATGAGGTTGGTGTACCCTGTGACTGAAACATTTTTTTAGGCAAGAACAGTTTGAATCTAAGCTGGCTTCCACTAGATGGCATCAATTTTTCAGCGTTGTAAAAATATACCTTTACAACTATGTAGAGCTTGTACTGCTGGCCTTTGTACTAAAAACTGGTTATGTCGGATCTAATAGTCGATGACATGATCTAGAATTTTATTCTACCGTGAACAGATTGCAAAACCTCTCTACATATTTAACAATTTTTTGTGAACATTATGTTTTGCTTCCCTGGTTTGTAGGCTTCACAACTCCTTTTTCATCTCGGCATTTATGCTTCACAGTTCAATATTTTCTACAAAATTCAGTGCCTTCATATATGATAGTCCATTGATTCACTATAATGCCCAAGACCTTTAGGTCCACTGTCAACAGGTAATCATGCAGTTTTGCTGTTGGGAATTAGCTACAAGACTAAGAGGCACTCTGCTCTATTCATGCCCTGTTTAGTTCACTATCAAAGCAAAATACTACTAAAATATGAAAATTGTCATTTGATCAATTTTTATGTATCGTTGTGTTTAGTTATCTAAATTTCCTGCAACTCATTGTTGTTATTTAGCTACAAGGATGGTGACCCGCACCATGGAGAAATAAGGAACCAGAGGCTGGCTGCAGGACTGAAGATTGTTTAATTTCGTCACATGTAAAAATGCATCTTGGTAAGTAGTTCCCCTCGTGTTTAATAGGTTTCATGTGGCTAATGCCAGCAAACTGTTGTCACCTCAACCAAGATATCTTAGATAAGCCGTTTAGACTAAACTTGATTTATTATCTTATAATTAATTTGAAAATATGAATAAGCTAAGCCATTCGTGGAGTTGCTAATCCAAACCGTGGTGTGAGTCAACATACTCAATTATGTAGCCAAATCAGGGGTATGGCCGGCAAGGCAGCATATGTAGTTTAAAATGCCACCATACCTGAGTCAAATACCGAACAGTGAACAACTTGGAGAATTGTTCAAAAAAGGCTACAATTACCAACACTGACCCTAATACTTGCTTACACACTCAGCAAAAGCCCTTTTTGCAAAGACTCAGGAATAAAAACTCTTGCTCTGACATCCCTTTTATTGCACTTCTAATTGATACTTTTGCACTTTTAATTCATGTATGACACATGACAGTCCCAAGACCTTTAGGTCCACTCTCATAATTATACGACAGTCCATTGATCCACTATAAGCCCGAGTGACTCTGCAGGTTACAGAAAGAACGCAAACAGACATCGAAAAGCCAAGTTCCGATAAGAAAAAGCCGGCACTACTCATCAGTCATCAGGCTACTTCATCAGTCCTCTCTATGGTACCTTAGAGTGTGTTTGATGAGCTGTCATTTTAATCATCTACGAGTAACCAAAATTTGCAGTGTGCAAGCTATTCGACCCTGTTCACCAATTAAAGTGTCCATCTATTACTTCGCACTTACATTTGTAGCAAATCTTCTACCGCAAAATCTGTGGCTCGATGGTTATTGAGAACATGTACATTCTTGGATACCCATCAATATTTTTCCACATGAACTTTTGAATTTCGTGTTAAGAACTAGATGGTTGAACAGTGGGTCTTGTAGCTATTTTTTCCCACAGTTGCAGACTTGGTTCTTCATCATAACCGTTTCTGGCTCATATTTCTTATATGATAAATTGAGATAAACCTTGGAGAGCTCTGTGCATCTAGAACTGGAGCCTCCACCTGCCTCTTTGTAGTATTAAATTGTTTCTGAGCAACAGTGGTGCAACTTCAGTGACATGGGTATACATCTGACTGTTGATATCTGTATTGAGAAACATACTACGGTGCTCAAAAGTAGAAGGGAATTCAACACACTATTTATTTTGTTTGCATGGCTTCTTCAAGGTTGTGTCTCCTAGATTCATATTTGCTTGAACCAAGGGCGGTCTATGAAAAATGGAACTATGTGTTGGTTGTTTCCTGTTGAATGTTTGCTAGATGCTGGTTTGGTCGTTCCTAGCGAGTGATTAAACTGATAAGTTTATTCCTGAATCCTGATATGTTAATGCCATCATTCAGTAGATAAGAAACCATTTCTTGGTTATGAATTTGTTCATCCTCTCGCCATGTTATTCACACACATATTGGAACCAAGAAAGTTTGAGATCAGGCCATCCTACAATGTGCATTGCAGTAAATTTATATTTCCAAGTTAGTTGCTGGCGCATTAAACAGTTCGTTACTTTCACTAGCACATCATAAAGTTATTATTTTCATGCTGTCCCTGCAATTGACAAAAGTGGTATAGTGTTCCTCATTGAGATTAAGAAATGTGTAGAGGAATGCAGTTTAGAGTACAGATTTATACTGATCATAGATAAAAAGGTTCATATTTCTAGTGCATAATTTATTAACATGTAATCACTTCAGGTTAGATTTCTGTGTATGACTGCTACGAAAGCTAGCACAACATTTAATGTCTATACTTGCAATCATATTTTGCAGTTAAAATTTCTACCAGTTAGTTAAAGTGTCTCTGAACCCAAATTCCATAGCTGCATGTAATTCCATTTGTTTCTAACCCTGAAAACTAGAACTCTGAACCCATTTAGGAGAATGCAAATTGGACGTGTGGGTAGACCAATTTGTTTCTAACCCTGAAAACCAGAACCCTGAACCCATTTAGGATAATGCAAATTGGATGTGTGGGTAGACCAATTTTCTTTTGAAACCAGAACCCTGAAAACAAGAAAGCAAAAAAATTACCTTCATTTCCCGTAAATATATCTGGTATTGTTTGCTTTCGTTCCAAATATATGTTGCATTTTTCGTTCATTTCATTGTCTTTTTTGTTCCGACATATGCCAGTTAGTCTTTATGTCTAGATTATGTTTGCAGTTCAGTTTTTATGTCTAGATTATATTTTAGAAAAATAAGTTTCTACTGGGTGTCTTTTCTGCCTTTTCCTTTATCCTTCTAAGATTGACTATCTTTGTTCCTAAATCCTGGAGCCGATTTTACTTTTTCTGAAAAAAAAAATAAACTTCAAAAGGTAACTTATTTGGGACTAAAGCATGATCAACAATGAACAATTCTCATGGTTTACATCTGTCATTGATTGTCGGAACTAAACCAAAGGAGATGTCATGAATTAGTGTTGTGATATCTGTACTAAGTGCTTGCTAATGTGCCATTGTATCTCATAACAAATCGACATGTATATCGATTTGGCTTATTCTCCATCCTAACTTAAGTAGCAAGGTTTGATTGTGTTCAATGATGGAAGATGGTTTAACTATCCACTCTACTGTTACATACCATGGTACATATCATTCTCTTGAGATCAATGAGTTCAAATATTTCCCTGCTAAAAGTCATTAACCTTCAAAAGATAACTTATTTGGGACTCAAATATTTGTGATTCACATTTGAATCCAAAAGAGAAGAACTGCTCTCTACCTCACTTGCCAAAGCCGATGGTTTTCCTGTGGCGCAAGATCTGGAAGATAAAGGTCCCCGCCAAGGTGGAACCTGTTCTATCTAACAGTGCTTAGCAAGTGGTGGCGGTCTTACCGATGCCCAGCTTGTTTGCGATATGCTTTGGTGAGGATGGCTCTGCCGTTTCTTCCTCGGAATGTAGGACGGTTGGTCGATGTTGGAGGTACCTCGGCCTGAAGTATGTTTGTTTTGTATCTCTTTTGAAGTGCAGACCAGGGAAGGAATTAGTTGAATAGGTGTGACAGCTTTGGTCAGGAGCTGCAGCTGAAGATCTTGGTCCTGCTCCGGGTCTCGTAGATCACAAGGAACAGGTTCAAGCCGAATGATGTTGGACTGCTGCTGGGTGTCGCTGTGTTCAGAAATCTGGAGCCGAGTTCACAGGGTAAACGAAATACCGGCGCCCAAAAAAGCAACAGGTAGTTTCACACGCGCCATTCTGTACGCCGAGATAAATGGAAAATAGTACTGTATTTTATCTCTCTTGTAAATAGAGACGGATGAAAAATGTGTCACGTTCAAAGTGCAGTTCAATATAGCCAGGAAATAAAGCATCGTTTTTTAACTGCAGTTGGCTTTTTCATTTGGGAAATGAACCAGAAGCGGAGAGCCATCTCATATTGCTTATCAGTCATCAGGCTACTTCATCACTTCTCTGGATTCTCACACAAGTCTTGAACCAGAAAGTTGCATAGGGTAATAATAGTTCATGCATTTGCCAGTAAGTAGGCGTGAACTGGTTTACTGCTGAAGGTTTAACGCAATCTGCTCCGTGAAGAGAGTTTCATAGGATAACAATTCATGCTTTAATCAATTCTTAGAATCAGCTCCGCGAAGAGAGTTTGAATTTAACGCTGAAACTCTGAAGCTTATATTTATTGATGAAAGTTTAACGCAATCAGCACAGTGGGCCTTGCTCTGAAGCCGGATGGTTTGTCATTTACTGTAGTATCTTGCAGAATTTCAAACATGGGTATAGTAGACATGTTGTGTGCCTCAAATTAAGAACCAAGCTGTGTGAGGAGAGAATGGTTTTGTCCCCTGATGTCAGACTGCATAAGTTGGTAATGAGATCAGAGCTTCTGTGATTTGAAATGAAGATTAGGAGTGTGTCCCTTCTCTGGTGCCTACCCTTTGAAATTATACAAACAAGATTAGTCCATTGCAAGCGATGGGTAAGGTTCTATCGATGAGGTAACTTACCAGGCAAGAAGGTGGGGCAGTTTTCCCTTAGCAGAAAGTATCTGGGGAGTATACTGATCTAGTGAATTTAGAGATGGTGTTTTGTTTCTTCGAGGAGAAGAGGTTTGCTGAGGCTGTGTGAAGATGCTTGGTGCTTTCTCCTTCCACGAGACCAACCGAGCATTATGGGCTGGGGCTATGCTGTACTGTACGTGATTCTGAAGACTCTGTTAGTTGAAGCTTCGGTGACAAGTCTGTATGTTGATCAGCTTATTTCTTATAGCATATTTCCAACTGTTTTGCTCTAGAATTCCTACATTTGGTCACTGCACCTCTTATAATTCATATACAATTCAGTATTAGACATACACTTGAACACTTTCATACATTTCAATTGTTTGTCTGTCAGATTGGTGCGAAAAGGCACCTAAAATTACACTCTGAAGCTTGTGGACAAGAGAAGAGGCTTTATGTGAAGAAACTTGCTGCAAAGGACCTGCTTGTGCAGAAGGGAAAAGAAGTGAAGGACAGGAACGAAAGGTGTCCAACCACTCCACCGTGATCGACGGGCTTTGTATTAGAGAGGAGAGCAGTTGGGAAGGAGACACACACGCACACGGCAAACTCCAGAGAAGGAGAGAGATCTAGATCGAGAGGAGAGAAGGAAGAAGGGCAGGAGAGCTCAGCTCTTGCCAAAGGATTCGAAGTTTGCACCAACCATGGCGTGGGAATGATCGTCGTCAGCTACTTCGTCGTGTTCAGCTGCTTCGCTGCAGTCTTGGCATTGAAGAACCATTGCGATGCTCCCCTCCTCTTCTAAATCTTGTGCTTAGATCTTCTCAGTCGTGTGCTAGTCGAGTAGTTCCTCTGTTCTAGCGCCTATAACCTGTTCGACAGTCGTTCTGAACCACCAGAGAACCGCTAAGCTTTCCTCTGACTTAGCCTCCACCGCTAGTTTGTGTTACACCGAATCTTGAGTTGATTATGTTTGGTAATGGTAGATCTCTGTCTTAGCCTATTGCTGTTTTGATTTGTTGGTCGATCAGATAGTTCTCTGCTTGATCTTTAAGTTACCCGACGTTGGAGTGCAAACACTCTAGTCTGCCCCAACGACGGAACCCTTCCTCTCGGGCGGCTCGCGCGAGCCGCTCCAGAGGACCCCCAACCCCTAGAAAAAAGAGGCAGCCGATCTCCTCCGGCCGCTGCCGCCGCCGCCGCCGGGCGGGCGCGCCCCAACGAGCTCCCTTCGCGCGGAGGCGAGGCGTCAAGCGGACAGCGCTGGTGTGGCGACGGTGCCTGGGCGGCGGGCGCCGGTCGCAGGTGCTGGTGGCCGGAGCCCTTGGTCGCGCGGGCGACGAGGCATCGGCGGACGGCCGTCGCGGCGTGCACTCCTCTCCCGCTCTGACCCCAGATCTGTATGGCCCTTTTCCCCACCTTACAGGCTTTCCCCCTCCCCGTCCTCCGCGTGGCACGGCGGTCGTGGCCGTCGCCGCCGGTTGTGGCGGTGCGCTAGTGTGTAGGTGCGGGTCCGAGGGAAACCTCTTGCCGGCTGGCCCGGCCCGGCGTCGGCGACGCCCAAGGGCGCCGCTTTCCTCCTTGGAGGCATAGCCGTGGACCCTCCCTCACACCCCTGACCACCTCCCGAGCGAAATCTCAAAATCCTTTGGGATTGGGCGGCGTCGACACCGTGCGCGTCGTGTTCTCCTTGGAGACGTCGTCTGGGGATGGTGTAGTCTTGGGCGTGTGGTGCTTTTGGGGTGGTATTGTTGGGCGGTGCCGTCGTTCCGGCGTCGCTGGGGTGGTGGTGGAGCTGAGTGCGAGTGGAGGGAATCGTGGCGGTTTCGTGTTCGGCGACGACTCTTTCTGTGTTGACTGGCGGGTGCCCTGCTTGGTTCCTCCTCGCCCCGTTGCCCCTGTTCGCCATGGGTCGGCGCCCTCGAGCCTGGGCGAGAGGGGAAAGGGGTTCCCCTCTTCGGCAACAGCGCCTAGTTTGGGTGGCGAGTGTCTCGAGCTCCGGTGGTCTCGTTTCAGCCATGGTGGTGTGGCTGCCTTTTCTCGCGCCGTCCCTGCCTCTCGGCGTCTTCGTCCGGCAGCTCGGACCTGTTGTCGCTGTCAAGCTCCTAGCGGTGGTGGCCTTTCGGTGGAGCGCCCACAGCGTGGCTGCTCTCTTCTGCTCCGACAATCTTTCTCTCGGGTGAGCTTCCCTCAACTCTGGACGGTACGGTGTGCCTTTCGAGCCTGGGCGAGCGATAGGGGTCCTTTTCCGGTGGCGAGGACGACGGAAGCTGTGTCCAAGTGCATTCTGGAGTTGAAGACGGCGACGTGTTCTTGTGGTGCTCCCGTCTTGGCCTCGGTTGCCATGGTTTTTGTTAGTGCAGCGGGTTTTAGCTTAGGCGTCTCAAACAGTGCTGTTTTTTGTTGTATCTTCTGTTTGCTTGGGGCGTCTGATGCTTGTAAGCTATTCGTCAGCATGTTGTTCCAGCCGTTGTAAACTCTGTAGCTTTGTTAATTCAAAGCTGGGCATTTGCCTTTTTTCTAAAAAATCTTTAAGTTACCTGTCAAATCCTTCAAAAACCTGTGTTGACTAGGCTGTTAGAACTTGAGACTATTGATCCCTGCGGAAAGAACGATAAAATACCACTCTATTCTACCTTCATCGTATGTCCTGACCCTGCTTCCTGAATTTCGCAAGTTATGTAATCCCTCTCGTTGCTGTTGACTCAACTCTGGCAGCCTGAACCAGTAATAAGTTGAGTAAACCAGCATGTAGTGCTGAGAGTCAATTCCTGCATTCAGTTCCATGCTTTTGTTGTAAACTTTTTGGTAGCTCTGAATCTTTCAGACTTGATGGTTGAACTAACGAATTTATTTACACCCAAGTGACTCATGTAAGTCTTGGAGGAGCAAAAAAAAATTAGCATACTTGTAGGGGACAATTTTTTTTTGATTACAAAATAATAATTAAGCATACTTACACGTCAAAAAAAAATTAAGCATACTTACAGGAGCCATGTTAACTCCAACTGTAGCTGAAAGTTTCAACACTAGCATAGCTTAAGTGTGCTTGTTCTGCCTTTGTTTTTTGGACTAATGTTACTGGGCTGGCGCGGCGAGAAGCTAATATGGCAAGTTGCAGCGAGCCAAGGTTTTTATTACACTTTGTTCAGATATAATATCCATTCAAAAAAAAAATATTACACACCAAAGCTTTATATATTAATCATGGGGATTACAGTTGAAGTGGATACAACTCTGAAGGAAAACTAGGCATGAAATTCACCCAAATACATGTACTTCTATCCTCACTAGACTGCTTAGCACATCGATGGGCAGCCTCGTTTGCTTCTCGCCCAACATGAACTAACGCACAGCTCATAAAGCTCTTCCGAATCTCTGAAATTTCCTGGCAAACAGGTGCTAGATCAGCTCTGTTAAAATCGAGAGAATTCACCAACTTGACCACCGCCTTGGCATCAGATTCTATTATGACCCTCCGGTAGCCAAGACTAGCAGCCAACTGAATACCATCAACGGAATACAATCTTTTGTTTTTTTTTTTACATAGCCTACAAAAATGTGATTTTCTCTCGAAATTTTTTGTGCTGCACATTCAAAAAAAAATCCTGGATTTGTTTTACATTTTTAATGCATTTAGAATACATTTCCATAACGAGTGCACTTAGATTTACGAGTCAATCCATTTCGGCTCTACTATTTTGTTACCGGGGACAATCTTGGATCTTTACTTGGATATAGTTAAGCATTTAAGCAACTGAACAAGTATACGTGTAAACAATCAGTTGGTGGATTCTGACTCTTTCAGGCCTGCAGTTGGGTGAATTCTGAATCTGCTCTGCTGGTGAACCAGTCAGATAGTTTTCCTTCCCATTTATCTTCAAGCTTCAGTGACATGAGAACCTTTTAAATGTTGCAAGCTACGTATTGTCCTAGTTAGATGAAATAACACAAGTCCTCACGAGCTTCGCACCAACAGCCGGTGGCGACCACAAGTGCTCAGCCACTTGTCGCCAGCGCCGGCGCCTGCACCATGCTCTGCCTTCGGAGCGCTATCCTTTCCGGAATCCTCTTGTCCTCCGCTACCTCTCCCGTCCCATTCCCTCTCCACCGCCTCCTCTCCGCGGCCGCGCCGGTCGCTGCCGTTTCCCCGAACCCAAGCTTCAACGTGGAGGACTACCTCGTCGGCACCTGCAGCCTCACCCGAGCGCAAGCCCTCAAGTCCTCCGCGAAGCTGTTGAAAGAGCATAATTTGCTCTTACTCATATTTTGGTGATGTTGACAATACAACATGTGCCCCTAACTTATTGTCTAAGTGTGATCAGGTTTATGCAAACATCTCCGTTGATCTCGCATCAAGAAAAGGAAGATAAGGAGTTGTTTTTGCCTTCGGGCGGTAGTACCGCCCCTTCGGGCGGTAGTACCGTTGGGTCCTTTTTGTCAAAAGGCAGGCGGCAGTACCGCTCGCGATACCGCCCAAAGGGGGTTCGGGCGCCCATACGCGGCACTACCAGCGGTACTACGGGCGGTAGTACCGCTGGCTCAGGATGGTCAGCGTTGGAGGTTGACCAGCACGGCGACAGTACCGCTCGTGGTACCGGCGGATGGAGCTTTGGAAGACCATGTGCGGCACTACCGGCTGTACTACGGGCGGTAGTACCGCTCGTGATGCTTCGAGGCGCAGTCAGCGCACTGTTTGACCGCGGCGCAGAAGGCGCCAGCGGTAGTACCGCCCGGCGCAGCGGTACTACCGCTGGTTCGGAAAAAAGGCTCAACGGCCAGATTTTGGGAGGGCTATTTAATGCCCTCCACCTACCTCCAGCTTGGTAGCTAGCCCAAAATTGATTCTCCTCCATTGTTGCAAGCTCAAATCTCATAGATCTCTCGATCCTCCCAACCATACTTGCTCATACTTGGAGGATTGAAGGAGGCGGCCCCGATCTACATCTTCATCAAGCCGTTCTTCATTTCCCCCTCATTCACTTGAGGAACCCTTTGCTAGGATTTCCTTTGGGAAAACCTAGCTCTTTATTGTACTCACTTGTTGTTTTTGTGACAGATTTGTATCTGTTCGGGAGCCCCCAATCCTATTGTGGGTTGTGCCCCAGATCGTTGTTGTAAGGGCTCCGGATTCCGCCTTGAAGGATTTCGATAGTGGAAGGTGAACCAAACCTTTGTGGTGCGGTTCATCGGAGAAGAAGGTGACGCCTTTGTGGCGGTTGAGTTTTGACCTTCGTGGTAGCTCACACCTCTCCAACGAGACGTACTCCCCTAAAAAGGAGGAACTCGGGATACATCCGTGTCTCCGCGTGCTTTCACTTCGGTTACTTCTATCCTTGTTTATAGTCTTTACTTCGTGTATCTTGTTTAGTTGCTAGCTTGTCATATAGGTAAATTCACCTTAGTTGCATATCTAGAGAATTTACCTTTTGTGTCAAGCCTAATTTGAAAAAGTATTAAAATTGAAGTAGCACCTATTCACCCCCCCCCCTCTAGGTGTCATACGATCCTTTCAATTGGTATCAGAGCAAGGTTCTCTTGTTGGGCTTAACCGCCTAAGAGAAGTATGACCGGTGTGGGTGATCCCGTGGAGGACCAAGCCACTCGGCATCCATGGCCGATCTCAAATTGATGGAGACATCTTTGAAATCGTCCATGGATACCCAATTTGCTGAGATGCGTGACTTGCTCAAGCAACTCGCAAGTGGCAAGGTTCCTACGGAGACCATCCCACTAGAGGACTCCGCTAACTCCAATGACGGTGATACCGAGGAGGAAAAAGAGAAAAGAAAGGGGTTGAAGAAAACACCGATCTTAAGAATCCCTCCTCATCTAGCACCAAGCCCAAGGTGGGAAGCCGAGTACCATGAGGTCTCTCATTTGTACTCCCCGACCCACCTATCCCTCACGCATAAACCCTTTAGGTCCTCCTCCTAAGCTTAATGCTTTAGCTTTTACTAGTTGGCAACACTCAATGAGATCTCATGTCAACAGTGCCTCTATCGAGCTTTGGAGGATCATGCAAGCGGGATTCAAGGCCATGGATCCAAACAACTTGACAAGAGAGAGGTGGTTGATGCTCAACTCAATGCCACCGCTCTACACATGCTTGAACTTGCCGTTGGTGAAAAGGATATTCATCACATTCAACATCTCACCACCGCCAAAGAAGCTTGGGATTGCCTTGAGCATTCCTTGGAAATGAAAGCATGAAGAGAATAGATTTGATGCCTTGAACAATGAAGCCGAAGGCTTCTACATGCTTGATAGTGAAACTCATGAAGAGATGTATGGAAGACTCAAGACCTTGCCCAAGCCTTTTATAATGTTGGGGCAAAGTATGCGGATGATGCTTGGATCAAAGGAAGTATGTGAATGCTCTCATGCCCTTCGAGCCCGTTGACTTGAAGGCCATACAAGGAAACACAACTACCTTGACATGTCCAATGAAGTTATGCAAGAGATGCAAGCCTCCAAGGTTGCCACCAAGAATGCTCTAGACAACCGTGCTAGGGCCATGGGAATGAAACAAGGTCCTCTCTTGCTTTGAAGGCCAAGGTTGTGTGCCTTGATGAACATGATGAAGTTGAAGCATGCCCGAACAACATTCCTCCCGATGACTTGAACAAGCCCTCCATGGTCACATAGCTCTTGCAACAAGGACATTTTGGAATGACCCGGCCAAGGCAAAGGCTCAACTTGATCGAACAAACAATCCAAGTGGGAAGAAGGAGTTTGCTAATAGGATAAAGACTTGCTACAATTGTCATAACAAGCATCACTTCATCAAAGATTGTCCTTATGAGAATAGAGAGCAAAACGGTGGAAGGCTTGTCCTCAAGGGCCAATCAAACATGATACAAAAGAAGCCTTTTGTCAAGAAGAAGCCATTCTTCAAGAAAGCACCAAGAATTGTGTTGATGACTCAAGAAGAGTATCCTTCCGAGGATTCCGAAGAAGAAGAACCCACTCGTGAGGTGGCCGCATTGGCCATTGTATCAACTCCACCTCCTTCTCTCTTCGAATCCCCCAATGAGAACCTCTCCATCAACACCGCTCGTTGCCTCATGGCTCACGTCACCGAGGTATCATCTTCTACTCCCAAGACTATGCATGAAATAGATGATAAAACTAGTCTTGTGATTAAGAAAGAACTTGTTGCTTCCGATACTATTGTGGCTAACTTGCAAGGTGAAACTAAGGCATATGTTGAGTCTCTCTTGAGACAACTTGATGCGGCCGAAGAAATCCTTGATGACAAGGGAAAAATTGAGAGAGAGGACGCTCTCACCATTGCATCCTTGAATGCCTCTCTTCAAGAAGAGAGTGAATATAGAACTTCTCTTGAGGAAAGACTTGAGTCCTTGATGATAAAAATGATGAAATAATTGCTAAAATCATTAAGGATAGAGACCATGTCTTTGCTAAATATAAAGTGATTAAAAAGGAGAAAGCCGAGTTTGTGGTTGCTAATGCTAGACTCCTTGAGGATATGGAGAAACTTGACAAGGCTCACAAGGCCTTGGAAAGTACCACTCTCTTCTAGTCAAGTCTCATGAGCAACTTCAAACTCAACTTTCTAAATCTAACTCACCTAGCACTCTACTCCCTCTTGTGATCATGCAAATGTTATTGAGGAAAATGCTAGGTTGAAGGTTGAGCTTGCCAAGGCCACTAGTGCCAAGACCTCTATTCCTAAAGGTAAAGAAAAGGTTGTTGCTCAATTTTGAGCAAAAGCCACACAAAGGGAAGGAGGGTCTTGGTTATGTGGCCAAGGCAAAGAAGAAGAAGAGCAACACCAAGGCCAAGCCCGCACAAGCCAAGACTCCCATTGCGAGTGGAATGCCACTAGGGGCAAGACCACTCGTAGTGACTTTGCGGGAGATGCTAACCCTCACTACATTTTATATGTTGATTATTATGGGATGTTTATGCAAAATATGTTGGTCCTTATGATGGTTATTTGCTTATCTATTTGGGTTCCTAAGACCCTGTTGCTAACAAAGAGGACCCATTGCAAGATGGGTACCTAAAACCAAGCAATGATTTCTTGTAGGACTATGCTTCCGGTGGGTCTAAATGGGTGGTTGATAGTGGATGCACTAGTCATATGACCGGAAGCAAGGAGATCATGACGGAGTTGGGACCAAATATAAATCAAGCATCCGTCTCCTATGGTGATAAATCAAAAGCGGAGGTAAAGGGCCTCGGCAAGGTGGTAGTTGCAAAGGATATCACCCTTGTAAATGTCATGCTTGTCGAGTCCCTCGGTTACAATCTTATGTCCGTTCGTGCACTTAATAAGATGAATTTTGATGTCCATTTTACTATTGATATGGTGGTACTCTTGAGGAGCAAGACTCTAAAGGTCATGTTCGTTGGGTATGTTGAAAATGAGTTGTTTGTGGTGGACTTTTCGGGGTCTACCAACACTCAAGCAATATGCCTATTCGGAAAGGCCGACGTGGGATGGTTGTGGCATCGCCGCTTGTCCCATGTCAACATGAGAACTTTGCAAAGTCTTCACAAGGGTGGCCACATTCTTGGACTAAAAGACAATGTTTCTTTTTCTAGAGATCGTCTTTGTAGGGCTTGTGTTGAAGGAAAGATGCATGATTCTCCCCATCCAAGCAAGACCATCATTTCATCAAAGAGGATATTGGAACTTCTTCATGTTGATCTCTTTGGTGCCGTGCCTCAACCAAGTCTTGGTGGGAAGAAATATTGTTTGGTGATTGTTGATGACTATTCAAGATTTACTTGGGTTTATTTCTTCAAGACGAAGGATGAGACCCAACAAGCCGTCATCGACTTTTCCAATGAAGTTCAACGCCAACACAATGTCCCTATATTGGTCATTAGGAGTGATAATGGCTCCGAGTTCAAGAACTACACCTTAAATGAGTTTCTTAGTGAAGAGGGGATTCGTCATCAATATTCCGCTGCATATACCCCTCAACAAAATGGTGTAGCCGAAAGAAGAACCGGACTCTCATGGATATGGCAAGGTCTATGTTGGCGGAGTTTAAGTCTCCACTTTTCTTATGGGCCGAAGCTATCTCCACGGCGTGTCATTCATCAAACCGGCTATTCTTTCGCGTTGGCAAGAAGTTTACATCTTATGAGATGCTCACCGGCAACAAGCCCAATGTCTCCTACTACCGAGTATTTGGTTGTAAGTGTTTCTATAAGATCAAAGTGTTCGTTTGTCTAAATTTGAATCTAAAGCTTTAGAGGGTGTTTTTGTTGGGTACGGTGCCGAATCTCACACCTATAGAGTCTATGACAAAACCGTTGGGAAAGTCATAGAATCTTGTGATGTGAGGTTCGATGAGAATGACGGCTCCCAAGTGGCGCAATTTCATGTTTGTGATGTAGATAATGAGAGCCTCAAGATGCTATAAGAAGAATGGGCATTGGTTTCCATCGCCCTTGAGATTCATTACGAGTCTCCTCAAGCAAGTCCAAGCTCCATTCAAGTGGAGGCCTCTTCATCACAAGTTGAAACGGCGCCTATCATGGAAGCAAATGATGCACCACCCAAGAACAAGTTCAAGACCCTCCTCATGTTGACCAAGTTGCTATGCAAGAACCAAGTTCTCCATTGTTGATGCTAGCCAAGGTCATGACCAAGATCAACCCTCTCCTTCATTGTTGAAGATGTGCATAAGATGATCAAGGTCAACATTCCGGTCAAGACGGGGACTCAAATGATCAAGATGATCAAGAGATACCTCCAAGATGCAATAGAGATATCGAAGCCCGTCGAAAAGCAAGATTGTAAGAGACTTTGAAATAAAGAGTCACAAGCTAGAACATCCTTGGTGACCAGAAAGGGTGTTACCACAAGAAGGCAATTGGCAAGCTTTAGTGAACATCAAGCTCATATTTCCATGGTGGAACCAAAGAAAGTGTTTGAAGCTCTTGAAGATCCGGATTGGTTAGAAGCTATGCATGATGAACTCAATAACTTCAAGCGCAACAAAGTGTGGAATCTAGTTGAGAAGCCAAAAGATTGCCGCAATGTTATAGGCACAAAGTGGATATTCAAGAACAAGCAAGATGAGCATGGAATGGTTGTGAGGAACAAGGCAAGATTGGTTGCACAAGGATACTCTCAAGTTGAAGGCATTGATTTTGGAGAGACTTATGCACCCGTGGCTCGCCTTGAGTCCATCCGTATCCTTCTTGCATATGCATCACATCATAATTTAAATTGCAACAAATGGATGTGAAAAGTGCTTTTCTTAATGGTCCTTTAAAGGAGTTGGTATATGTTAAGCAACCACCGGGTTTCGAGGATCCCAATTCCTAACCATGTCTACAAGCTTGATAAGGTGCTCTATGGTCTCAAACAAGCACCTCGTGCTTGGTATGAGCACCTAAGAGAGCTATTGCTAGACCGTGGATTTGAATTGGGGCAAATCGATCCCACCCTCTTTACCAAGAGGGTTAAAGGGGATGAAAGGGCATGGCGCCCCCATTTGTGGTTTTGGTAATTAATGACAATCCCTATGGACTAATGGTTGCATTGAGTTTTACTTGTAGTGTTTGTCCATAGACCATGCTTGAACTCCATACGTTGGATTCAAGGTTGATGCCATGAGTATATTGATATAATGAAGTATTTGGCATCAAGATCATATAGTTGAGCATATTGCAAGTATGTCTTGAAGAAAAGAATTATGTGATCATTCATGGTTATCTTCAAGACATCATCTATTGAAAAGAGAAGAAAAGATACAAGGGTGATCAAGTATTGATCAACACACAAAGCTACAAGATGTACCAAGTGGGATCATGTATCTCTTGGTATGGTAAGCAATTGTCCATATAGCTTTGTGAACTAACCCATGATATGTGTGTAGCATTTCTATGTGTGGTTAGGTATCTTTCTATGGGCTTGCATCAAATGAAGAATTCATATGGCCCATGATCGATGACGTAAAGTGGTGATCGTCATCAATGTTGAGAAGCGCAAGTTCAAGAGGAGCATCTCGAAGAAATCCTAGGTTTGAAGCTTGCCACCCATTTAGAGATAATGTTCATGTGAAGATGTGCCTAAGAGAGGCTCTCCCATAGTGGAGTATGGGGGAGCAATGTTTGGGTCTTCACCAAGCGAAGTGCAATCAAGAAAGGTGGTCCACTTGAAGAGATCAAGATCGACGTCATCTAGCTCAAGTGGAATGCGCAAGGCAAAGGTATGATAGGGTTTCTATTTTACCGATCTCATGGTACTAGTTGGGAGACCGGGTTATAGGATAGATACCGTACTATCAAGAGGGGCTCTCGATTGAGCTTTAGCGTATCAGTTGGAGAGAGCTCAAACCTTTGCATACTTGCCTTCATCATCTTTCTTGGTTCTTATTTGGATTTTCTCCTTGTTGGGTTTTGGTGCTTGTTGTGATCTTCATGACAAGCCCAAGTTCTCCGAAAACGGATTTCGTATGGAAAACTTGTTGCGTTTTCAGGTTGGAAATATTATCGGTCCACCTTCGAGATAGGGTCCACACCTTCCCATGTGTGGTATCCCTCTATATTTGTGACCCTTAATATTTCGCTACCTTTCCAACCTCGTTGGTTTCATCTCGTTTGGAGCTTCCTTGCAAAAGTTATTGCAGTTCTCTTTTTCTGGTTCTGCAGTTTCTTCTTAGGCCGGTAGTACCGACCCTAGCCCGGTACTACCGGGTGACCCCTTGCGGAACTACCGCGGCCAGTACCGGGCCCAGTACCGCATCTCCGGATGGCTCTCTGCCTCTCGAAGTTTTCACCCGGTAGTTGCCCCGGTAGTGGCGTGGTACTACCGGGAAGGGAGCACTACCGGGCCAAGTGGTCCGGTACTACCGTTGCGCGCCGAGTCAGGGAGCGCTGACTGGTCTTCGTTCTTCCTCGAGTCAACGCGGCTCGGTACTACCGGGATCGGCCCGGTACTACCGCGGCGGCCTTTTTCGTCTGCAACGGGTAGATTTTTGAGAGGACCTTTTTAAGGGGGTTTCTTCCCCAACGGTTCTCTCATCCCTTGAGCTAGCTTTTCCCCTCTCTCTCCTCCATTGTTGACCTTTGGAAAAAGTTTGCCTTCCTCTCAATCCCTCCCATGATTCTTGCATATCTTTGAGGGAATTTGAGAGGAGATCTAGATCTACATATTCATCCAATCCATTCCTCCTCTAAGTGAGGGGAACCTAGTAGATCGTGATCTTGAAGTTCCATTTGTTGAGTTCTTCCTTGTTCTTCCTCTCTTCTCCCCCCACAAGCATTAGTTGCTTTTGGTGGGATTTGGGAGTGAAGGATTTGACCACTTCTAGTGGTCTTGCCTTCTTGCATCGGTTGCATCGGTTTGAGTTCTCCACGGTGATACGTGGAAATCGAAGTTGAGAAGCTTGTTACTCTTGGGTACTTGGGGTGCCCTAGAGCTTGTCCTCTTGGGTACTTGGAGTGCCCTAGACGGTCCTTGTTGATCTCGGAGTTTTGGTGGCTCGCGGGATAGTTGGGAGCCTCCAATTAAGTTGTGGAGTCGCGCCCCAACCTTGTGATTCTTGTGGCTTTGGGAGCCGCGGGAATTCGGTGAGAGCCTCCAATTAAGTTGTGGAGTGTGCCTCATCCTTGTACGGGTTCGGTGACCACCCTCAAGTGTCCCATAGTGGTTCGTGGCACTCCGCATTGGTGGAGGCACGAAGGAGATTACGGTGTGCCATTTGACGGCTATTCGGGGATCACTTTGTGACTCCGCACCGCTCCAACGGAGACGTAGCTTCCATTGGGAAGTGAACTTCGGGATAAATCATCGTCTCCAAGTGCCTCGGTATTTCTATACCCGAGCTTCTTACTTATGCTATTTACTTTGTGATAGCCATCGAGCTTGAAGTAATATATCTTGCTATCACATATTTGCTTATCTTGTTTAGCATAAGTTGTTGGTGCACATAGGTTAACCAAGTTTGTTTAGGTTTCGTGCTTGATAAATTAAACGCTAGTTTTATTCCGCATTTATTCAAGCCTAAACCGCAAAGAATTTTAATCGCCTATTCACCCCCCCCTCTAGGCGACATCCGTGTCCTTTCAGGGGAGCTTTTCATATGCCAACTTTATGTTGATGATATTATATTTGGCTCATCTAACAAAGCTTTTAATGATGAATTTTCAAAGCTTATGACCGATAGGTTCGAGATGTCTATGATGGGCGAATTGAAGTTCTTTCTTGGTTTTGAGATCAAGCAATTGAATGAAGGGATTTTCATTTCTCAAATCAAATATACCCAAGACATGCTCAAGAGGTTCAATATGCAAACGGTTTTCCATGGACACCAAATGCCATCTTGAACTTAACCCCGACGGTATCGATGTTGATCAAAAACTTTATCGCTCTATGATTGGTTCTTTGCTTTATCTTTGTGCATCTAGACCCGATATTGTGTTGAGTGTAGGGGTGTGTGCAAGGTATCAAGCCACTCCTAAAGAAAGCCACTTGAAGGCGGTCAATAGAATCTTTCGATATTTGGTTTATACCCCAAGGTTTGGTTTGTGGTACCCAAAGGGCACTAATTTCTCTTTTGCCGGGTACACGGATTCGGATTGGGCCGGTTGCAAGGATGATAGGAAATCAACTTCCGGGGCATGCCAATTTCTTGGTAGGTCCTTGGTGAGTTGGTCTTCTAAGAAGCAAAATTGCATATCTCTATCCTCCGCCGAAACCGAGTATGTGGCGGCCGCTAGTGCATGCACTCAATTGTTATGGATGAGGCAAACTTTAAAGGAATACGGTGTCAATTGTGACAAAGTGCCTCTTTTGTGTGACAATGAAAGTGCTATCAAGATTGGCCACAATCCGGTGCAACACTCAAGAACGAAGCATATTGAGATTCGTCATCATTTTATTCGGGATCATATTGCTCGTGGTGATATTGAACTTGGCTATATTCCAACCAAAGACCAACTTGCTGATATTTTCACGAAGCCACTTGATGAAGCAAGATTCACCTTTTTGATGCATGAGCTAAATATCATGGATTCGAGGAGCTTGACTTGACCATCTTGCATACACACCTATATTTTGACTATCTATTTGGTTTAGGTGTAGGCATGGACATAGGAGGAGTGCAGCCCTAATACATTGGACCATCCCTCCCCCCATTATGCCAACATCAAGAAATTATTTGTCTCTCTATATTCGTGCTATGAATTGTGAGCTTAAATGATGAGTAGTGGTAGTGAACCCAAAATACATCTTCGTGGTGTCACGCGACATACACTCTTACATGGTGGCCTAGGCCACCGGCCTCCTCCATATGAGGAGTTGATCTTATTTGGGTGTTTTAGACCTTTCGCTTTGGGAGAGTGCTCAAGCTTGGCCTTTCTTGTCGATTCTTGCATTCTTGGGCAAACTCTCTCTCCCGGTTAAAAGTTCTATCCTAAGCCACAATCTTATCCCAAAAGCACTCCTTCTTAAATGCCTTTTATTTCATGCTCTCGACGAAGTTGACGGTCGGAACCGGTGACAAAATCTTTTTACGGCTTCTTTTGGGGCCATAACAAGTTTTTGCCCCCTGGCACCGGTACTACCGGTCCTTGAAGAGGTACTATCGCTGGCTCGGGTGCCTCAGCCCCTTGCCAGCGCGTGGGACCTCTTCCCGGGCCGCGCAGGAATCGGGGGGGGGGGGGGGGTAGTACTGCTCGTGCGGATTCGTGCGGATAAAGGGTCGGGCGGACGGGTAAAAGTCAATCCTATCGCTTTCCCCATCCGCTCCTCCCTCGGTCCGCCTCCGCCGGCCATCCCCTCCGCCGGGACCGAGCTTCCCCGGCCGTGGTTCTTGCAACTCCGACTTCGAGACCTCTCTGGCATCTCTCCCTCCCTCGATCCTTTGCCATGAGCACCGGTAAGCTCTCTCCCTCTCTCTCATCTAGTTGATGGATGGAGATGACTAGATTGCTTCCCTCTAGGTGTTCTTGACAAATTGGTGCGGTAGAGATGCAATCTAGGATGCCTAGAACCCTGTGTACAAATCTTGTGAAGAATCATTGGCTAGTTTTGTAGTTCTCCATCTAGATTTGTTGGATATGATTATGGATGTTCTTCATGTTCCTCCTTGAATGTATCACCATCTTGTGTCAAATCCAACCTTCCTAGATGTTGTACTCCCACCTAGCAATTGTTTCCTCCAAGTTGTGTTCACTCGTGTTCTTGGTTTCCTATTCATGCAATATTTGTGCATTACTCTTCTCCATGCTTTCCTACCCCGTGCTATTCACAGGTGGTTCGAGTGGTTCTAAGTCTCGGGGAAAGAAACCAAGGGTTGACGCGATGGAAGAGGAGTATGATCCCACGATGGAAGAGGAGTATGATCCCCCGGTCACCAAGAGCAAGAAGACTATTCCGAAGAAGAAAGTTACATCCAACAAGAGCAAGAACTTGACAGCTAGTGAATTGTCTGACAAAGATTACACTTCCTTGAGGAAAAGATATCCATATGCAGTTGATCGAGTGAATTTGACACCTCAGTTTTGGGGCAACAATCCTTTCTTCTATACCCGCTTTCAAGAGGAGTGCTACAATGAGATATTTTATCGAAAGCCCAATGACAATGTGCTAGAACAGAGGTACATTGATATCCCTCACATGGAGAGAAAGCCAGAATACTTTGGAGAAGCCTTGGCTATGTGCCATGAATTTGGGATTGTTCCTTTCATCACCCTTCAACAGAATTATGATGAATCTCTTGTTTGCCAATTCCTTGCCACAGTCTATTTTGGCACCGAGGAGCCAAGGTACATCACTTGGATGTCTAGAGACATGCAGCTCACCGCTCTTTGGAGTGATATTGGCTCTATGCTTGGGTATGAAGATTTTGGTCCTCATTGGACCGACGCCCTCGAAGACAAGTACTTCCGGGTTCATGTTAATCTGAGGCCCTTGCCCAAGGATGACCTTGCTCCCCTCTACTCTTGGAAGAGGTACACCGTTGGCAACTCGGAGGGTCTTTACCCCCCGTATGAGATTATGCATCGCATTTACCGGGCAACCATCAATCCCAAGGTTGGAAATTTGGATCAAATTCACAGCTACCTTGTTACCTTGATGGTCATGACTCATCAATTGAGAACCAAAGGGAAGAAACTGGATGTTATGGATTATCTTTGGAATGAGATTTGGAACGTCACCATATACAAGAAGAATGCTTGCTTCGGTCCCCTCATCATGAAGATTATCCTTTGGAAGTGGGCCAAGAGCATCCCGCTGTGGGACTTAGTGACCCCAATACTTGGATCATCCACAAGCCCAAGCAACTCCGTGTCATAGCGAGAAGGCCAAGGGTTCCAGAACTGCTAGAGGCAAGGACAAGGAAGTTGTGGGTGATGAAGGCCCCTCTCGGGCTATCAAGGAGAGTGGGTTCACTTGGATGGCTCGTCAAATGAAGAAAGTTTTTGGTGTGACCAAGGCTCTTGAGAAGCACTTGGGAACGTGAAGAGAAAGAGAAGCTTGCTCGTCAACTCAACATTCAACGTCGCCGTGAACTTGGTGAACAAGTTGTTTCCAGCTCGGAGAAGAACATTCCAACTTATGAAGAGTGGCAAGCCAAAAACTCCCAAGGAGAAATCTTCACTTGGTCGGACTATGAAGATGTTGAAGAAAAGTGTCCTCTCGTCGTCGCCCTCGCCCCTCAAGCAACGCGTGAACCCGAGACGTTAGCATCGGTTTCTCTCCTTTTTGGTGTCTTGATGCCAAAGGGGGAGAAACATCTATTAGGCCTTCGAAGGGTTTTGCATGGGAAGTTACAAGCTTTGTGCTTCTTGGTTGTTTTTATGAGCTTGTGAACTTGGTTTGTCGTTTTAAGTTGTGAACCTCGTTTGTTATGCATGGTGTAAGACATGTTGAACTTTAGACCTTATTCCCATGCTTATGTTGTGTTTTGCTTTATATTTTATCTTGCACGGTTTGTAAAATCTAGAGGGAGTGTTGATCCTATTTGTTGTGCATTTGAGCATTCAAAAGCTATCCTTGAATATGCACACATATAGGGGGAGCTCTGTCAAAATTTTACAAATTGTTTGTGGCAAATTGAAAGAGCATAATTTGCTCTTACTCATATTTTGGTGATGTTGACAATACAACATGTGCCCCTAACTTATTGTCTAAGTGTGATCAAGTTTATGCAAACATCTCCATTGATCTCGCATCAAGAAAAGGAAGATAAGGAGTTGTTTTTGCCTTCGGGCGGTAGTACCGCTGAGTCCTTTTTGTCAAAAGGCAGGCGGCAGTACCGCTCGCGATACCGCCCAAAGGGGGTTCGGGCGCCCATATGCGGCACTACCAGCCGTACTACGGGCGGTAGTACCGCTGGCTCAGGATGGTCAGCGCTGGAGGTTGACCAGCACGGTGGCAGTACCGCTCGCGGTACCGACGGATGGAGCTTCGGAAGACCATGTGCGGCACTACCGGCTGTACTACGAGCGGTAGTACCGCTCGTGATGCTTCGAGGTGCAGTTAGCGCACTGTTTGACCGCGGCACAGAAGGCGCCAGCAGTAGTACCGCCCGGCACAGCGGTACTACCGCTGGTTCGGAAAAAAGGCTCCAACGGCCAGATTTTGGGAGGGCTATTTAATGCCCTCCACCTACCTCCAGCTTGGTAGCTAGCCCAAAATTGATTCCCCTCCATTGTTGCAAGCTCAAATCTCATAGATCTCTCAATCCTCCCAACCATACTTGCTCATACTTGGAGGATTGAAGGAGGAGGCCCCAATCTACATCTTCACCAAGCCGTTCTTCATTTCCTCCCTCATTGCTAGGATTTCCTTTGGGAAAACCTAGCTCTTTATTGTACTTACTTGTTGTCTTTGTGACAGATTTGTAGCTGTTCGGGAGCCCCCAATCCTATTGTGGGTTGTGCCCCGGATCATTGTTGTAAGGTCTCCGGATTCCGCCTTGAAGGATTCCGATAGTGGAAGGTGAACCAAACCTTTGTGGTGCGGTTCATCGGAGAAGAAGGTGACGCCTTTGTGGCGGTTGAGTTTTGACCTTCGTGGTAGCTCACACCTCTCCAACGAGACGTACTCCCCTAAAAAGGAGGAACTCGGGAATACATCCGTGTCTCCGCGTGCTTTCACTTGTTACTTCTATCCTTGTTTATAGTCTTTACTTCGTGTATCTTGTTTAGTTGCTAGCTTGTCATATAGGTAAATTCACCTTAGTTGCATATCTAGAGAATTTACCTTTTGTGTCAAGCCTAATTTGAAAAGTATTAAAATTGGAGTAGCACCTATTCACCCCCCTCTAGGTGTCATACGATCCTTTCAGCAGTCCCACTTGAAATCCCCCACCAATCCCGATGTCGTGCTCGCCTTCCTTGCCGGCCTCGGCTTCTCCGGCGCCGACGTCGCCGCCCTCGTCGACAAGGACCCGCAGCTCCTCCGCGTCGACGTGGAGAAAGCTCTGTCCCCGTTCATCGTCGGGCTCACCGGCCACGACCTCTCTACCACTGAGGTCGCCCGCCTCGTCTCGCTCGCCCCCGGCAGCTTCCGTCGTAGATGCATCGTCTCCAACCTACCATATTACCTGTCAGCTCTTCGGCTCATACGACAACCTCCTCCGTGTACTCAAGCACAACTCATACCTTCTCTCATCCGACCTCGAGAATAAAGGGAAGCCCAATGTCGCATTCCTGCGGGAGTGCGGCCTAGGTGCTTGTGATATTGCCAAGCTTTGCATCGCTAAACCATGGCTGCTCACCACCAACCTGGAGCATGTCCATGCGATGGTGGCCCGCGCCTGTAGGTGTGCCCTGTGGGTGCGGTATGTTCAGGAATGCGCTGCATGATGTTGCATTGCACTCATCAGCAAGGAGAAGATCGCTGCCCAAGTGGAGCACTTATGGCGGGAGAGGGACGACACCCTTGTGCGCCGGGACGACAGGGAGATGTACGCGATGGAGTGTCGCAAGCACTGGTGTCACGACCGCACACTGGAGGGCATGCTCGCCTGGTCCACTGGAGCCGACGCTGTCCGGGCAGAGATGCCTCGCCAGGTCACACCGAGGCGCGTTGCTCTGTTCCGCGTCGTCAAGTAGGAGCCCAGGAGCAAGGTGCGCGGCAAGCTCCCCGCCGCCGTCAAGTAGGAGCCAGAGAGCAAGCGGCTTGACACGTCCGACACCGTCAAGGAGGAGCCAAGGGCCAAGCATCGCATGAGCACCTCCCACATAATGGCGTGCGTCGTCGCCTCTCCGGGACGACGTCCAACTTCACAGTGGCCCTTCTCCGTATTGCCAGCGACCCTGTGCTGCTGCCGCGCCACCCTCTCGACCCGAAAGACTGCATGAGCTTCTACCTGGCGATGCGACTGAAGGTTTAGGACAACGTCATCATCTGCATCTCCGACGACGATTAGAGCCTGGCTAGGGTTTAGGCTAGGAAAATTCTTCCAAATTTGTGTAAAAAAAGTCAAATTTGAATAAAATTTGCCCCTTTGTTACTTTTTGTCAATATAAATTTTCGGCTGCATTTCGATTTGGACAGTACCGGTGTGAGACAGTGAGAGACAACTTGGTAATGGCCACCTCAAAAACGTACACAATTTAGGTGCCGGACAAAATTTGGGGTGCGAGTGGAGACCAGGAGATGCTTTAAAATTCTAAAATTATGCCTGGTCGTTCGATACAAGTCAACTGAGTCCAGTCAAGACTCAAGAGACCTAGTCCACACCGCACTTGCATCGCACCGAGTCTGTCGTCCACAGCCGCCCTCTCATTCCCCACTCTTCCGAGCCAGATCCGGCGAGATGAGCCCGTGTCACAGCCGCCTCTCGCCGCCAGCGCTGTCCGACGACGACACCGTCGCAGTATTCCTCCGCATCCCGCCGGACGACCCTGCGCGCCTCGTCCGCGCCTCCCTCGTCTGCAAGGCCTGGCGGCGCATCCTCACCTGCCCAGACTTCTGCCGCCTCTACCGCGAGTTCCACGGCACGCCGCCCATGCTCGGCTTCGTCTTGGACTCCTGCTTTCCGCCTCAAAGCAGATCCCGCTTCGTCCCAACCACAGCCTTCCGCCTCAAAGCAGATCCCGACTTCGACCACGATGACTGGAAGGCCGTCGACTCCCGCCACGGCCGCATCCTCGTCGAGCCCACGGACGTCGAGGGGACTCCACCGGTAGTGGATACTTTGTTTGGGACCCCATCACCAACGCCGGTGGGGGTTCCACCGCCCCCAGTTTATCTCGATTCCTGGAATGTCGCAGTGCTCTGCGCCAAGGAACACTGCGACCACCTCGGCTGTCATGGGCCGCCCTTCCTCGTAGCCATGGCGGGTTCTGACTTAGAATCCCAGACCACATCTGCCTGCGTCTACTCGTCAGAGTCTGGTCTGTGGAGCGACATCATCGCCCTGAAGCACAGGGATTACATCGACTCCGACGGCCGCAGCATCCTTGTAGGAAACACAGTCCACTTTCCCTTTGCCGAAAGTTACAGTGTTCTGCAGTACGAGTTGGGCGAGCAGAAACTATCTGTCATCCATGTGCCGGATAAGAACTGGGATGATGAGAGCCTCGTGTTCATATCGGCCAAAGACGGCGTGCTGGAGTTTGCCGGCTGGCGAGGGACTAACCTGTCCCTGTGGTCAACAGAGGCTGGAGCTTTGGCATGGACGCAACGCCTGGTTATCCTCGGGAAGCTGCTCCCCGCAAGGGCCTTTGAGTCCATTCTTGAAGACGAAGACGGGTTTGAACCCTTTGTGGCTGCTTTCGCAGAAGGCGCCATCTTCTTGAGTACAATGGCCGGGTTGTTTACGGTTGACCTCAATTCAGGCAGGACCAAAAAGGTTGCTAAAGTAGAATTCGCTTTCAATGTCACTCCTTGGACAAGCTTCTACACTCTAGGTACTGACTAGCCTTTGTATCTAAACATGTTGTGTGGCGCTATTATATGTCAGCTTTCTTGTGGTTCGCGAATGACTCCTTACATGCATCTTGGGGAAATTTTATGTTAAGGACGCAAAAGACTTTATGTGAGCTATAAGAACAATTAATTTATGAAATTGGAATACCACAACCTTGTTTCTAATTAATTGTATCTTGTCCCAGATCATGCTAGACGCTTAAGGCCACTGCCATGACATGGCTCATCCATCCATCCATCAGCGTGAAGAATCTGCTGCCATTTTGCGTGGTAAGATGTTGATCGATGAGTTATCCATTGTTCATATTGCCTAGTACTGCAACAGTGATCCATCTATACTAGTACTTCAGTACTTGAGGATTAGCCTGCCGGATGGAGCTCCATGGCATTAGCTTGTCATAATTGAGGTCATTGTATCGTTATTTTTGCAGTGGATTAAATCACTAACACTAGACCATTTTGCCATTTAGAGGAATGCTGGAGCTGCATGAGTAATGACCAAGTTTCTATATATGGTGAAATGCGGAGATTTCTGGGGGTATGTTCTGAAGTATCGAGCATTTGACTTGGCTTCAGAGGAATGGTGGTAGCGTTCTGGTCAGTTTGTTGCTTTTAGAGGAACTGTAGATTCCTAGTCAGTTAATCCACTGTGACTGTGAACACATACTTAAATATTAATTAGACTGCTACGTTGTTATGATATGTGACTAAATGTTTGCAGTGGGCGGTGAATGGGACTTGGTTAATTTGTGTTGTGACAACTGCATGCTCGTCACAGGTTTGATTGTGTAGAGCTGACACAGTTTTTGGATCAGATCATGCGTACATATTGAGAGAAGGCCAGTGAACAAAACCATGGCTCAATCTCTTACAGCCATGTCCATTAGGTTTATCTCTGCTTTCTACTACCTACAACTCGCTGTTTCATCCAGATCCAACACATAGACAGGGCTTCGAAGTTCAGACATCTATAGAATTCATTGTATACTCAGCCCACCTGCGTTGCATACAGAACCTTCTTCCATGTGAAGAGTTGCTTGTAGGAAATTACAACTGTTAAGACGATAGTGCTGAGGTCTTATAAGGCTTGTCTATTCAAGCATCTTCTTAGTGGTGCCACTTGTGTGTTTGAGTATTCTTTGTAATCGCAGTAGAGATATTGTAGTAATTTTCCTAGATAGGCAGTTTGAGGCTAAGATTGACTAGATATCACTAGGAAATTATTGATATGCTAGCATGTCCTTTGTAAAAAGAAGTCTCTTTATGTGTTTTTCGTGACGGTAATTATAAGTGGTGTTAAACATTTGTGCAGTTTCCCAGATGTAGTACAATCAACGAAAAAAATAGCACGCTATTTCCCGGTTAATAGCACGATATAGCGTATTTGAAGCGGCTACGCTATATTTAGCCTAAAGTTGACGCTACGGCGCTATTTGTGTTTATACGCGCCAAACCACACTAAACGTGGTAATGTTATAGCTACGCTAACAAAAAGCTTAGAAATAACGTTAGGTGATGATGATGGCGGTCAATCTGGTGGTTCTTCTAGTTATTCTGAAGGAATTTAATTATTCCGATTAAAGTTTAAAACTGTTTATATGTTAGTTTATTACTTTTTCATGGTTTAAGCCTCATATTTGTATTTGTGCCATGGATTTGGCCTTGGCATTTGAATATGGCTACCTGGTTATGCATGTATTGCTTCTGGACAAATTTTTAGTGCTGAAATCCTTAATATTTATCCTTAATATTTAGGCTATTTCTTACATTTTTTTCATCACGCTATTTTACATGTAACTTCGCTATATCACGCTATATCTTGTATAGCATCTGGAGGAGGGCCACGCTATTTTTGATAGCACCCTATTTTTTTCCTTGAGTACAATGCTGAAATTTCTGTGGTAGAGACCAGCAAACAAGTTAATATTGAGGTTTTGCTCGTAGCTTAGATTGTTGGAGAGTTCCCAGTGCGCATGTCATTTTTGAATGCAGATGGGTATTTCTTTTCTTCTCAAAACTTAAATGCCACCATTCTTCTTTTGTGTTTGTGTATGCATGTCTGCTAGTTCTCTCATGCAACTAGGGTGGGTGTAGCCCAAGATTTTCCAACCATGTTGTCTTTTATGTACATGCAAGCAAGTGTAAAATCAGAGTTGTAGTGTCTTGAGAGAACATTATGTGGTGATAAACTGATAATAGTTTTCTCAATCACTGGATTTATAGCTACAATTTTCTCTAAAAATGTAACATAAATCAGAGAAGGTTGCCTCATAGCACAACAATTTATCTTTTGTAAAGTTCACAAAACTGGACAAGTAGTTTTAGCTCTCGAGTTCATATGTCCCGCGTGAATATTTAAATCAAAATCAAATAAGTACAATGAAGATGAATGTGTGTTTTAGCTGTATACAAATTAGACCGAGAAAAGACGTGTAGTGAGTCTATAAAAAAAAATCTGAATGCTCTTAAAGCCTTGCATTGAATTTTATTTATTTCTCAGTGAAATTTTGCATACAGTTAAAAAGCGTGTTCATGTTTATTGATGAAAAATTCTGATTTTTGTTTTGTTATTTACTTCGATTTTCTAGACAGGCAGGAGCATATGATCCCGAGCTGTAATTTGAAATTCCGACAAAACTCATCCTTTTCAATGAATATGGTTCTTTTCCTTTACTTGGAAATTGGTACTGTGATGTCTTTGGTGTAGCTGTTTTTGTGCGCTCCATTTTGCCGAAAAGTTCCCAGGGCCTGCTTTAGGTGCCTGATCATTGTTCTCGTAGATATGGATTTGATTGTACATGAACCATGTGGAGGTCAACATGAAACTGTCAGGTGTTCTTTTCTGTGCATGAACCGTGAAGCCTCACCTCGATCTGTGCACAAATGCCTCAGAAATTGGTGTTCGTTTCTCCATATTGAAGGTGGAATTCTTCACTCACTCAGCATTCCCATTGGATAAGTCTTCATACTGTAGACACATACTCTGGTGATGAAAATGTTGTGAATTCCAATTGTTCTTCTGTATAAATTAGGTCTCTTATTTCCTCTAAAGCAGGTTTCAACTAGAAGCATTGGAACATATAGTTGTTTATTCATCAAGACTACCTACTAGAAGAAGAATAGAAAAACTGGAACTTGTATTTACTCATAGGACGTTGCACGTTCTCTTCGTTAAGATAAATGATGTGCTCTCTTCGTTAAGATATATGTCTTACACATTTGTTTTTCTTTAGTTTTCTTGAAATAAAAAAGAAAATTTGTTGTTGTCAAATTTCATTATGCGTAAGACATTGAATATGCCTTGTCAGTGAGAATCATTTCATTCTTAAATCGGGCATATAATCCATCATCATCTCGCTGTTAGTGAGAATCATTTCATTTATAAATTGAAATTAGTTTGTGATTGACTATCTCGGTACGTGAGGACTGTTTTCATTGGATAAGGTGCCAAGAAGGAAAGAAGCTGAAGAGAGAATTGATATTTGTAAATAGAAACCACAAGTTGTCGGAGATGATCTTTTTTGAATTTAAGATGATTGGTGTGTTTTTTCATCTATTTTTGTAAATTTCACAATAATATATAAGCAAATAGTAAGCATAATTTATTCTCCCCGGCTAGTTTCATTTAAATGAAATATAGTTTAGTTTTTATTTGCTCAATTTTAGATCCTCTAAGAGCATCTCCACCAGCATCCCAAGAGGACCATTGGGGTGCTGGATAAAAACAATGGCCACAAATGTACTCAAGTGTCCGGCCCGATTCAAATTCTGTCTGGCACCCTGAGAGGGCCTCTAAACTTGGGGTTGCTCGGGGGTGCCGGACAATGGCCGGACAAGCCATCCGACGGGTGGGGCCCTTGTCATAGATGCGTGGAGGCATAATGGCTGGTCAAGCAAAAAATGGCTTCACCTGTTTCCAAGACGGCTTAGCCTCTTTCCATGCGTTGCCATGAGGCCTGCCAACACGTCACCATCATTGATGTCGGTGGCGCCTTGGCCACTTTGCCTGCCCTGCCTACCCCCTTTATAGCGCGGCTCCCGCTCGCCTGACGGCCACCAGATCTCCCCCACATCAGTTCCAGTTGCCCTCTTATTCCCTCCGTTCCAAATGACGTAGAACGACAAGGTCGACGGCTTGAAAGGCGACGTCTACCGCGGCCATAGCCTCATCAACGACGAGGCCCAGATCTTCGAGCGCTTCAATCTGTATGTCGGTGGACTGCCACTTGGCGGCTGAGCCTCGTTGGTCGCGTCGTCTCGCTGCAGCCCAACGGGCTGGAGTTGAGCCTGCGCATTCTGCAGCGGCTAGACACAATGACGGCGGAGCAGCGGCACCACCCCTGACAACATCGCCAACAACTATGACAGCTCATTCAAGCACTTCCGGCGGGAGAGGGACAGCGCACTCGGACGATATAGAAGGTATGTGACGGAGTGCGCAAGCATTGGTGGCATGGCCGCACGCTGGAGGGCATGCTCACATGGGCGCCTCAGCGTGGCATTGGAGCCGCCGCTGTCCCGGCAGAGCCGCGTCGCCATGTCGCACCGCGATGACTTGCTCCGCTCCGCGTCGTCAAGGAGGAGCCCGAGAGCAAGTTGCACTGGAAGCTCCTTACCACTGTCAATGAGGAGCCAGGGAGCAAGCGGCCCGACACGTTCGCTGCTGTCAAGGGGAAGTCAGGGGCCAAGCATCGTAGTGGTCGCGCCGTCAAGGATGAGCCCCAACCCGACCTCGAGGAAGACCTCCCTCCAGAATGGCGTGTGTCGTTGCCTTTCCGGGACACCGTCGGCGACGGGGACATGCCCGACTTCACCACGGCCTTTCTCCGCTCTGCCAGCGACCCCGTGCCGCTGTCGCGCCACTCGCTCGCCCTAGAGGACTGCTTGGGCTTCTACCCGGCGATGCGCATGTCGCTGGAGCAGCAGCCCGAGGCAAACCAGGAACCACCGATCGTCGTGAAGGAGGAGTCAATCGACGATGTCGTGGAGCAGGGTGTGGTGAAGGAGGAGGCAGGGCCATCGCCGCAGCTGGAACCCTAAGACGATGACATCATCTGCATCTTAGAGTAACAGAGACGGCTACGGTTTAGGCTAGCCAAATCTCTTCCAATTTTGTGTAAAAGAAGTCAAATTTGATTAACATCTGACATTTTGTTAACTTTTGTCAATTTAAAATTTCTTCGATTTTGGGAGTACCGCGGTGTGTGAGGCAACTTGTTAATGGCCGGAAAAGTGTCCGACACCCCAAAATGTACATAATTTGGCAGGTGTCGGACAAAATTTAGGGTGCTGGAGATGCTCTAAAATTCTAAATTATGCTATATAAAATTCATAAGTTTTTTTCATATATTCGTTCAGGCACTCCATTAGCTTCACTGGTCAGATGCGACCGTAGTCTGCTTTTGCGTGAGGCAAGTTCGATCATATCCAACTGCGGCAGCCTCGTGACTGTATTTTTTGTTCGAAACTGCTTCAAGTACGACGTTTATTGTCCGATAATTGTACGACGCTCGTTTTACCGTGTTATATATTCATGCCAGTGCGGAAGGTGGAGCCCAAAACCCAAAGCCGGTAATTTTTTTTTCTAGACCCTGTAATACTGTGCCACAAGCCCATCAAAAAAATGTCCACGGTTCCTTCTCTTCCTAACCTTTCACGTCTCCTCTTGGGTTCAATCTGTCTGAACCTGTTTGTCCCGAACAGAGTACAGAAAAAACCGCTCATACACTATATTTTGTAAGTCAAATTTCTAGTAAAATTCAGCCTATATAATCTTTGGTCCTAAGAAAATCCATATGCTAAGAGGATCTCCACCAGCGTGCCCAATAGAGCGTCTAGCAAAATTGTCGGACAGGTACGGTTGGGCGCACCGGCAACGGTTGCCGTCTATTGGGAGCGCCGCGGCCACCGGTCGCTTCCAATAGACCGTCCAATAGATCGACCTCACAAATTCAAATTAAAACGACCGCACAAGTTCGAATAGCGTTGGTGCGCACACCCAAAAGCGTCGCCAGGTTCGGCGATCACACCCAAAAGCATCGCCAGGTCCGGCAAAAATATTACAGAACGTCGATCATGCAAATCAGTCGATCGTCAACACCGGCTTGAGCGACACCTCCTGTGTCTCGGCGCCTTCCCAGCCCGGGCGCGGCATTGGCACTGCGTCTGCGTCGGCCCTGCTCTTCATAGTCTCCCCTGTTGTGTCCATCGGTGCGGTGGTCGTCGTCGTGTCCATCGGCGTAGGCTCGGGCGGAAGAACCCCCATCTCACGCAAGATCCGCTGCTGGCTGAGTTGAAACCAAGCCCTCACCTCCGGCATGTAGGCGGAGAGGTCGGCGGTCAAGATCCTGGAGTCCTCCTTCATCTTCGAGTGACGGATTGCGACGCCTCGGACATGGCCTAGATCCTTGCAGTGTCGGCTTGCATGACAGCCGCTTGGGCCTTCTCCCTCTCGACCTCTAGCCGCTCCTTCTCGAGCTTGATCTTCTCCCTCTCGAGCGCGACCTTCTCATCATGCTTGCTCACCAAGGCATTGCCGACCACTCACATCGACGGGATGGCGACGCCGGTCTCTCTGGAGAGCCGGTGAGTCGGTGAACGCGTGGTTGAGGTCGATGGAGACCCCCACGGTCGACGAGTCGGAGCGTCTGCTACTTTCACAGAATGGCGAGGCCCGTGCCTCGGAACGCGGGGTGGCGCCACCGCCATCAAAGAACGCTGGGTAAGCCATCGACGCTCGAAGCAGATCTACGTCCCTCTGCCTAGCTTCCGCACTGACGTGTCGCCCTCTCCTGTCAACGGTGGCCTCCGCTCGACGCGCCATCTCGCTATCCCAGTCTTCATCCGTCATGTTCCTCTGCCTAGCTTCCGCACTGACATCGGCGGCGGACGTAGATCGCCCAAGGTGGGAAAGGCGGGAAAGAAGAAACGTGGGGGAGGTGAAATGGCGGGAGAATGAAAATGGATGGGAGGGAGGGGAAAGTTATATCGAGCGTCCGGTGTCGCTGACGCGTCGGGCCCGCACGTCGGGTTTGGACGAGGCGCGCGTTGCCGCGGTAGCCGGGCGCCCGGTTACGTCCCTAGAACCTGGGCGCGATACGTGGTTGCCGGACGTTCTATTGGGACGTACCGGCAACTTTTGGGATATTGGGCGCGCCGCTGGGGGCCAATTCCGTGCCGGTGCGTCCAATAGGCCTATTGGGAGCGCAGTTGGGCGCGCCGGCTCTAAGAAAGCTTATATAGGCAAAAATCAGCTCATATAATCTTTGGGAAAGTTCCGTGGTTTGGATTTATTTGTAAAGTGAGACGAAAGCTTATTTTAAGACAAGTATTTGTAGGAAATTGTGTATTGCAACATTTTATATATCTACTACATTGTCCAGAATTAAACTTCAGTGTGGAAGTGTCACGGAAATAACAGGGAATTATTGATGTGCAGTACTTAAGTAAATATATTTAAGGAAGCCGATACGTCTATACTGGAACACAGTGTATATGAATATGCTGGAATTATACCCGGGAACAGTATAGAGTGAATGCCAGGTTGTCCGTAGGATTGGCTCTATAGATTGTTAAAGCCTGCGAGTTTGATTGCGTATTCAAACTCGGCGCATGACTCACACATGTGTGCTAGGACCTAATTGTTTAACAGTAATAGGCTCGGTAACTGGCTGTTAGGTATTGTGGTTGTTCTAACATGTCACGAGTCCTATCTGGAAACAGATTGATTTATCTGGAATTTGGAGTCAATATAAAAGTCCCACCCTCTAGGCTCAATATGCATTGTGAGCGGCACCACGGAAAAGGATCGAGGAATAGGGGTTATACCGAATTAGTGCTAAACCCTAACAGTATTCGGATGAAATAAACTGCCGCTTGTTAGCGAAATATGCAAATTGTATTCATGTGGCTAAGAGTGTCTAAAGTTGCGCTCCCAATATGACGTCCGGCAACAGCGTTGAACGAGTGATATTGGCGGCATTGGCGAATGTTGGCGCGTATCTCCGCCACATTGGCCTGGTAGCGCCGCTTCGGAAGGCTACTCTGCCATTACATCCACGTCGTGACCTGTGTGCGGACGGTAGGTGGGGCCCGCCTATCTGTGGTTGCATGTGGACATGTCTTGACGATGTCACTCTGAGTCCGTCCTCAAATTTGGATGCCCACTCAGTGGTGCCGGACAAAAAAAGGGTGAGATCGGACGCCGGTGTAGCCATTTCTCGTGTCTGCCAGCATTTGGGAGGCTTAATTTGGTGGTGGAGATGCTCTTATTTCCCACGTAATTGTAGTTTTTTTACTGTTTGGAAGTTTCTCGTATAGGAACGGCTGCTAAAATACTCCGTCCAAGCACAAACAAAAGGAATAATAATTAAAAAAGATTAACAGAAAATTGTGTTATTTAAGAGATGGGCCTACGACGAGAGCCGGTCCGATCAGCCCAAATCGCAAGGCAAGCACGCTAGTCGCTACCAACGCAGGGATTGTACCGGGCGCGCGCTGTGGGGAAGAAGCTGAAGCTTCAGACCGCGCGTCCGCCACACCAAAATAGGGGTCGTTTGCTGTTTTCCTCCTGGACCCTCACTTCTACAGGTTCTACTGGAAAAATAGAGGTCAACCCTCAATTTTTTTACAGTTTTACGGATTTAAGGGTTCTGCTAGTTCGTTTTTCCCCTCCCCAACCCGTAAAAAAACGGTTATTTTTAAGGGTTGGCCCTTTTAAGGGCACTGCTAGTGATGCTCTAAGGATATGGGACGAGAATCGTCGTACGTATAGCAGCGCCGTTTTTTGTTTTGCATCGGACTACATCTGCCCCGATCCGGCGAGATGAGCCCCTGTCAATCGACGCCGGCGCGGTCCGAGGACGACCTCCTCAGCATCTTCCTCCGCATCCCGCCGGACGACCCCGCGCGCCTCGTCCGTGCCTCCATTGTCTGCAAGGCCTGGCGCCGCATCCTCACCTGCCCCGATTTCTGCCGCCTCTACCGCGAGTTCCACCGCACGCGCCCATGCTCGGCTTCGTCGCTAGCTCCTGGTCTCAGGGCGAGTTCCACGGCACGCCGCCCATGCTCGGCTCCGTCGCTAGCTCCTGGTCTCAGGGCATGGAGTACGGTTCCCGCTTCATCCCAACCACTGCCTTCCGCCTCAAAGCAGATCCTGACTTCTTCCCCAACTGCAAAGCCCTCGACTCCCGCCACGGCCGCATCCTCGTGGGGCTTGTGGACAAACATGCCAACTTCACCGATGGATACTTCGTCTGGGACCCCATCACCAACGGCCGGTGTGGGGTTCCCCCGCCCCCAGTTTATCTCGATTCCTGGAATGTCGCAGTGCTCTGCGCCAAGGAACACTACGACCATCTCGGCTGTCATGGACCGCCCTTCCTCGTAGCCATGGCGGGTTCCGACTTAGAATCCGGGACCACGTCTGCCTGCGTCTACTCGTCAGAGTCTGGTGTGTGGAGCGACATCATCACCCTGGAGCACCCGGATCAAATCGACCAGGAGGGCCGCACCATCCTTGTGGGAAGCACACTTCACTTTCCCTTTGTCCAAAGTTACAGTGTTCTGCAGTACAAGTTGGGCGAGCAGAAACTATCTGTCATTGATGTGCCGTATAAGAACTGGGATGATGAGAGCCTTGTGTTCATATCAGCGGAAGACGACGTACTGGTGTTCGCGGGCTGGCGAGAGACTAGGCTTTCCCTGTGGTCAGTTGAGGCTGGAGCTATGGCATGGGCGCAACGCAGGGTCGTCGACCTCGAGAAGCTGCTCCCCCCAAGGGCCTTCGAGCCAAAACCTCATGGTGATAACGAGTATAAACCGTATCTGTCTGCTTACGCAGAAGGCGCCGTCTTCTTGAGTACAATAGATGGGTTGTTTACGGTTGACCTCAATTCAGGCCGAACCAAGAAGGTTGCTGAAGTAGAAATGGCTGAAACTGTTATTCCTTGGATAAGCTTCTATACCCTAGGTACTAACTAGCCTCTCTATCTAAACATGTTGTGTGGCGCTATTATATATTAGCTTTCTTGTGATTCGCGAATAATTCTTTACATGCATCTGTTGTAACTTTTATGTTAAGGACACAAAAGACTTTATGTGAGCTATAAGAACAATTAATTTATGAAATTGGAATACCACAACCTTGTTTCTAATTAATTGTATCTTGTCCCAGATCATGCTAGACGCATGAGGCCACTGCCATGACATGGCTCATCCACCTATCAGCATGAACCGGATACCATTTTGCATGGTGAGATTTTGATCGATGAGTAGCTGTTGTTTTTATTAACTAGTAGTACTCTAGTACTTGAGAATTAGCCTGCCAGATGGAGCTACATGACATTAGTTCGTCATATTTGAAGTCACTTATTTTTATTGTTGCAGCGGACTAAATCACTAACAGTTGGACCATTTTGCCATGTAGAAGAGTTCTGGAGCTGCATGAGTAATGACCAAGTTTCTCTGGAGAAATGTGGAGCTTTTAACTTAGATTCAGAGGAACGGTGCTTGCTTTCTGGTCAGTTTGTTGCTTTTAGAGGAACAGTAGCTTCCTAGTCAGTAAATCCACTGTGACTGTATGAACATGTAATTATATATAAGACTGCTACGTTGTTATGACATGTAACTAAATGTTTGCAGTGCCCTGTGAATGAGAGTTGATTAATTTGTGTTGTGACAAGTGCATGCTCGTCACAAGTATGAATATGTAGAGCTGACACAATTTGAGCGTCGGATCATGCATACATAGTGAGAGAGGGCTAGTGAACAAGATAAAGTTTCTGAAACCCATGTCCATTAGCTTTATCTCTGCTTTCTACTACCCGCAACTCCCTGCTTCATTAAGATCCAACACATAGGCAAGGCTTCAAAGTTCAAACATCTACAGAGTTCGCGGTATACTCAGTCCCACCTGCAGTGCACACAGAGCCTTCTTCCATGGAAGACTTGCTTGTAGGAAATTATAAATCTAATGGGCATTCCAAACTGTTAAGACAATTGTGAGGTCTTCCACGGTCTTGTCCGCTTGTGTGATGTGAGTACTCTTTGTAATCGCAGTGGAGAATTTGTAGTAGTTTTCCTAATTGGGCAGTTGAGGTTTAAATTGATTAGCTATTACTATGCAATTAAATGCTAGTATGTCCTCTGCAAAAAAGAATCCTCTATATGTGTTTGTCATGTTCTTAAATATAAGGGGATTTAAAACATTTGTGCAGTTTGCCATATGTAGCTGAAGTTTCTGTGGCACAGACCCCCATACACTTCAATTTGGAGGTTTTGCTCATACTTTAGAGTTCTGGAGAGTTCCCAGTGCGGCATTTTTTTTCGAACGCCGATATATTTTATCTTTTCTTTGTGGAACTTAAATGCCTCATTCTTTTTCTTCTTCTGTTTTACAAGACGTCTATAATTGTGTATGCATATCTGCTCATTCTCTCATGCAACTAGGATGGTTATATTCCAAGATGTTACAACCATTCTTCATGTGGATGAGGATTGATTTATCATGTGGTCTTCTAATATTTCCTAAAGTTGTACTGCCACTTATCTATATTGCTATTTTATATGAGACCTATGCTATGTAATATTTGAACTGACCGTCAATTCAGACTTATGCTATGTAATATTTGAACTTATGTATGTTAGTTTGCTGCTGGGTTGTTGGCTTGTCGATTTGCTAGCTGCTTGCTAGTTTAAATTATCTTGTAAGTTCTAACTTTCTAAGGTGCTGTTCAATGTTCATGCCTCAACATAACATGGAAGAAAAAAAGGTCTAGTGCTGCTGCCTTTCTTTATTCAAGTTACAAGCTTAAAGTTCATGTTTATTTAGTGTGGCTAACATTTTACTCTCTTTTTTTTGTCTTTGGAAATTGGAGTTGGACTTGGAGAGTTGCCGAGTTGAAGTTTGGAGTTTGGATGCTTCAAAACAAGGTAATCTCCTATTCTTCTGTAGTTTATAGCTACTAATTTTTTTATTTATTGAATTACAAAAATATCAAAACGTATCCTCTCGTATCGACGCATTTTCAAAAAGTCGTATCCCTGTATCCGTATCGGCCCGATACCGATACGCGTATCCACTCCCATGGCGATGGTCAGTGAGTTAATCTGAAACAGCACCGAGTGTGCTTAGGAGAACTACTCGGTGCTTAGGAGAACTACTCTTGCGTCTGGGAGTTCAGAGATTAGTTTTGCTGGATGATGGGGGAGCAGTGGTAGATGATCGATGTCTTATTTGGGCTGAAAAGATTTCTGTTGGTTAGGAATGCCCCTAACTAAACATATATATATATTAAGGTGGATCTATAGACACCCTATTCAGCACCCATGATGCAGAATACGTTAGTTTGCATCGGAATTATTTAAAAATTTATGCTTGGTATACAAATAATTACATTCATGCTGTCCCACAACAAAAAATTCAACATAAGAAATGCAATATATGAGTCAAAACTCATAACATTGTACAAATAGCAAAAAAAATGCATATTTTACATCATATTCTTTTACGGTGATTGGCACATCAAGTCACTGGAAAAATTTACACACATCAAGTCACTGGAAATGAATAGATAGCATACTCCATTACTGGACTTGAAATAATTTCTGTTTCATCAAACACTTAAGAACCGTTCAAATAGTATCTCTTATAAAAACTAAAAGCAAATAATGATCACAGATAATTTCTGTTCATCGAACACTACAAATTATTTATTCGTTCGGACTGATTATGCGCTCATGTTCCCGTCGCTGCTGCCAAAAGTCAATGTCTTCTGGGGATTTTAAGTGTAGGTTGATTCGTGCTTGGCGATGACCCATATTGATCCTAGTCCCTGTCGTCGTCCGAGTCCGTGTCGGGCCTATCGTCACACTCCAATGATAGTGGCTCAAATCGATCCTGTTCAAATTCATAGAAATGTATTAATATCAGCTTATAAATATGACTTAGGCAAAAACTTGAAATATGAGAAAGCTTGCAATATAATCAACCAAGAATTCTAACACCTCACTGCCTTATAAGCCAAATGTCAACCAAGGATTCTATGTCGATGCGGTGAGCCAAATGTCAACCATTCAGGCATTGATCATAGAAGCAGTCGGTGCTGGCTTGGTAACAACGGCTAAGCCGATCAACATTACCGAGTGGAAAACCATAAACTATTCAAACATACCACAACACCTTCCTTAGTCATAACATGAATAAATTTCTAATCACTGATCAACTTTTTCTTCTAGGAACGAGTCAATCGAGTCAATGCTAGCTTACCACCAACTCCTCCTTGCGATGCATCAACGATGTTTGGTCATACTACTGCTACAACAGCCAGCAAACAACACGTGGTGCATGACATACAGTTCGACAAAATACACTCAAGACTCAATTTGAAAAGTAAAAGTAGTCTTCATACTAACATGAAAATGAACTAATTGATCTACACAACCAAGACTTCAAATGTACTGGACAGGCAAGTATAAAAAACAAAAGGACACTTACTCAAAACTTCAGCAGCAGTAAACGACATCAAAGAACCTCCCAGGACAGGCGAGTAACCAAGATTTCCAATGTACTGGACGCGGGCATTTTCATTATAAACAAGATCAAATAACCTCCCAGGAAATCTTGTTTTTTAATACAATACAGCTGGCGAAGCTTGCTGTCCATTTCATCTGTCGCTTACCTTTAAGCTGATGCAGGGAAGTTATAAGAATGAATGTTCCGGCCAACACAGAGTGACATAATAGAACAGGGGACGAGTGAACTTACATGCCGGCCGACAACTTGTATATCAGTTCATCCAACGTAAAAAGAACATACGACTGACGGGGAGATCGTCGATCAGGACCAAGAGCTCACCACGACAGCGATTCCATGGTCGGCAGTACAGGAGCAGGCCAAGGGCGAACGGAGTGAGCTCGACGAACGGCGGCCGGTGTCGGGGAAGACGACGCGATTCGGCGCGTCCCGAGCGTTCCAGCGCGTTCAACTCGCGGACGGAAAGGCTGGCGACGGCGCCCGCTGCCAGATCCTGCTGACGGAGAGTAGGTGGAGGAGGCCAGCGACGCCGCCCGCGTCCGCGGACGCCTTCTGCTGCTGATGGAGGCCAGCGACGGCGTTCGCGCCTGACGCCCACGCCCGGCCCCCGGAGTCGAGGTGCAGGAGGTCGGGGACGGCGCCCACGCCCGGATCCTCGAGGGCAGGTTGAGGAGGCCCACCTCCATCGCCTGCGCCCGCATCCTGCAGGGGAGGTCGAGGAGGACCTGCGACGGCGCCCGCACCCGCATCCAGCAGACGGCGGCCGGCGACGGCGCCCGCATCCTGGAGGGGAGGACGACCTGCGACGGATCCCGCGCCCACATCCTGGAAGAAGGTGGAGGAGGACCGGCGACGCAGCCCACGCCCGCATCCAGCAGGAGGCGGCCGGCGACGGCGCGCGCGCGCGCTCGGCTCTTGGAAAGGAGCTGCAGGTCGGGGACGGCGCCCGCGCCCGGATCCTCGAGGAGAGGTGGAGGAGGCCTGTTTCGTGGAGGGAAGGTGGAGGAGGCCGGCGACGGCGCCGACGCCCCGCCGGTGATGGAGATGGAAGTCGGGTGGAGAGAGTGTGAGAAGATTAGGAGAGAAGAGAGAGTGAGCAAACGGCAAGATAAATTTTAATAATTAAAATTGAACATAATTTGGTACCGGCCCCACAGTTTTGGTACCTGGTCCCACATATTTTGGTTCCGGTCCCACACAATTTTCGGTTCCGCGGAACCAGTCGGTTCCATCAGTCTGGTTCCGACTATCTTAACACCGTTAGATCGTGGTGGATGGACGGTTATTAAAAATGCCAATCACCCTAAAACTTGTCATTTTTTGTACGTCGTGTAAAAAAGTTTTACATCATGTTGATATTTTTTTATTAACGTACAAAATATGGCAAAACTTACATGACGTAAAAATCATTTATGGTTCAAAAGATACAGGGTAGGTGTAGAATAAATATTTTACTCCCTGACAGTCAAATAGCGTGACCTGGTGGATCTATTGATATTAATTTGATATTGTGAATCTCCATATAACCTTTTTTTGCTTGATTTATACGCCATCTATTTAGAGATGAAAGAGTAATCAGCAACTCTATTTTAGTTGCAAACCAATCATCTATTTACAAATGTCTTTTTAAAGCTCAAATGAAATGTTTTTCTATTGATGTTCAAATCCTCAAAATTTATAAGCTTAGTATCGGTTAATACGTGCAGGCACCACTTCAACGGCATAGACTGGTCTGCCCTTCGTGCGGTCACATCGATTGTGTGACAGCCTCGTAACTGACTCCCGCCATGTCATGTGCGGCGTGCCTGGGCTCTGGCCCTCTTTCACTCTTTGCATGATGCATCGGCCTCTGGACCTCTTTGCATGTCCGGCGGCCACAACCAAATAACCAAGGACCCTCGCACCTTCTTCTCCTCCTCCGGCAGCCCCCACAGCTACCACCGGCCTAGATCTGGCAATATGAGCCCCTCACACAGCCGCCCCTCGGCGCCGACGCTGTCCGAGGACGACATCGTCAGCGTCTTCCTCCGCATCCCGCCGGACGACCCTGCGTGCCTTGTTCGCGCCTCGCTCGTCTGCAAGGTCTGGCGCCGCGTCCTCACCGATCCCCAGTTCTGCCGCCTCTACCGCGAGTTCCACGGCGTGCCACCCCTGCTCGGCTTCGTCGTCGACTTCTCGCCCCGGAACAGCGGCGACCTCTCTCGCTTCATCCCAACTACAGCTTTCCGGCTCTCATCAGTTATGGAACTGGTTGGTCCTCGACTCCCGCCATGGGCACATCCTCGTGATGCATCTGGACGGTGAAGGGGCTTGCTCCAGTATATTTATTGTCTGGGATCCCATCACGAATGTCCAGTGGGGAATTCCATTCCCCAATATCAATCGTGACTACTCCTGGAATGCCGCGGTGCTGTGTGCCAAGGAACACTGCGACCACCTCGGATGTCATGGACCGCCCTTCCTCGTGGCCATGGTGGGTTCCGACGAAGGCACCACGTCCGCCTGCGTGTACTCGTCGGAGTCTGGTGTGTGGGGCGACATCATCACCCTGGAGCACCCGGATGACATCGACCTCGACGGCCGCAGCATCCTTGTGGGAAACACACTACACTTTCCCTTTGACTGCACTTACAGAGTTCTGCAGTACAAGCTGGGCGAGCAGAAACTATCTGTCATCGATGTGCCACAGGCGGACTGGGATGAGCGCCTTGTGTTCGTATCGGCGGAAGACGGCCTGCCGGTGTTTGCGGGCTTGCGAGGGACTAGGCTCTCCCTCTGGTCAGCTGAGGCTGGAGCTCTGGCATGGGTGCAACGCAGAGTCATCGATGTTAGCACTAATCTTGATTAAGTTATCTGCATGTTGTTTAGTTCAGTTTAGTCTTTGCATATAGCTAGCTAGTTTCTATAGTTCCAGCGAAGACATGCAAGGTGAGATGCTGGATCGGCCGAGCGATGAGGCCAATCTGGTGAGATGCCGTGGTGGTGTGAGGCTGCCACATGCATGCAGGGAATTTGGATAGGATCTAGTTAGTTAGTCAGTTGAGTGCATGCATTAGTTTGTTAGCTGGCTAGCCAGGCCGTGAGTAGTGGCTGGTGTGTAGTGGGATTAGTGCATGCGTGTGTGGTGTTAGTGGGGTGCGTGGCCTCTAGCAGTGCGTGTGCACGAGGCTATTTAGAGGACTGTAATCAGCATGTTTGCTTTCAACAGAATATAGACAGAAGAAAAGCTCGTGGCTGTGTGAGGCAGTGCGAGGCCAAAATATTTGTCTTGTGTTCATCCTGTTCGTGAGTGAGTTGAGTGATTCAACTCCTACATTTGGTATCAGAGCCTTCCGCTCTCGGTTCCTGTGGTGATGGCGCCAGCGGGAGATGCAGCAGCCAAGGCGGAGCTGGAGAAGAAGATGGCGGAGGAGCCGTACACTCCACCAAGGGCGGCGCTCACCGACGGCGGTGGCGGCAGCGGTGGCGGTAGCGGTGGCGGCGAGCCTCGCGTCGTCGAGCGCGTGGTCCGGCAGAGCACGGGCATGGTGCAGGTGCCGATGCTCACCCGCACCAACTACTCCGACTGGGCGCTCGTGGTGCAGGTGCAGTTGGAGGCGCAAGGATGGTGGGTGGCGATCGAGCCGGGCGTGTGCGAGTACCACGCCGACCGCGAGGCTCTCGGCGTCATCCTCCGAGGTGTGCCGCCGGAGATGCTGCGCACACTAGCGGTGAAGAAGACCGCGAAGGAAGCTTGGGACACCCTCAAAACTTTGAGGCTGGGGTCCGAGCGCGTCCGTGAAGCAAGGGCGCAGAACCGCCGCACCGAGTTCGAGAACCTTCGTTTCAAGGACGGCGAGAAGGTGGAGCAGTTCGCGATGCGTCTCACCGGCATCATGCACGACCTGGAGGTCCTCGGAGATGGCGTCACCGAGCACAAGGCCGTGCTGAAATTCCTGCGCGTCGTGCCGCAGCGGTTTCGGCAGCTCGCCCACTCCATTCAGCAGCTCCTCGACCTGAAGACCATGACCGTTGAAGAGCTCACCGGGCGCTTCTTGGCTGTGGAGGAGAGCCTTGACGCTGATGAAGAAGAAGGTGGGCAGCACGGTGGCAATCAGCTGCTGCTCACGGAGGAGCAGTGGAGGGAGCGCAAGAAGAAGTACAACAACGGCAAGAAGAAGCTGCGGTGCTTCCACTGCCAGGAACTCGGCCACTTCGCCTATGAGTGTCCGGAGAAGAAGAAGAAGGAGAACGGCCGGGGAGAAGATGAGGAGAAGGCGCTGCTCGCTGGTTACGGCAGCGACGGCCCGGCACTTTTCTGAAACTGCGTACGAGTGAAGAATCAAGATTAGGGGGGAAATTGTTAGCACTTATCTTGATTAAGTTATCTGCATGTTGTTTAGTTCAGTTTAGTCTTTGCATATAGCTAGCTAGTTTCTATAGTTCCAGCGAAGACATGCAAGGTGAGATGCTGGATCGGCCGAGCGATGAGGCCAATCTGGTGAGATGCCGTGGTGGTGTGAGGCTGCCACATGCATGCAGGGAATTTGGATAGGATCTAGTTAGTTAGTCAGTTGAGTGCATGCATTAGTTTGTTAGCTGGCTAGCCAGGCCGTGAGTAGTGGCTGGTGTGTAGTGGGATTAGTGCATGCGTGTGTGGTGTTAGTGGGGTGCGTGGCCTCTAGCAGTGCGTGTGCACGAGGCTATTTAGAGGACTGTAATCAGCATGTTTGCTTTCAACAGAATATAGACAGAAGAAAAGCTCGTGGCTGTGTGAGGCAGTGCGAGGCCAAAATATTTGTCTTGTGTTCATCCTGTTCGTGAGTGAGTTGAGTGATTCAACTCCTACAATCGACCTCGACAAGCTGCTCCCACCAAGGGCCTTCGAGCCCAACCCTCACCTGCGTACACGCAATGGGTCTCAACCACCCTATGTGTCTGGCTGCACAGAAGGCGTCTTCTTCTTGAGCACAATGGCTGGGCTGTTTACGGTTGACCTCAATTCAGGCCGAACTAAGAAGGTTGCTGAAGTGGAAATGGCTCGCACTGTCACTCCTTGGTTAAGCTTCTACACTCAAGGTAGTACCTAGCCTTTGTATCTAAACATGTGGTGTGGTGCTATTATATGTTAGCTTTCTTGTGATTAGCGAATTCTTTACATGCGTTCTCACTAGCTTATTTCAGATCATGTTCTAATTGGAATACCACAACCTCGTTCTAACTGTATCTTGTTCCAGATCATGCTAGGCGCATGATGCCACAGCCATGACATGGCTCATCCATCCATGATCCATCCATCAGCATGTAGAACCGGCTGCCATTTTGCATGGTAAGATTTTGATCGATGAGTTAACCATTGTTCATATTAACTAGTACTGCAACAGTGATCGATCTATACTAGTACGTCAGTACTTGAGGACAATTAGCTTGTCATATTTGAGGTCACTGTATCGTTATTGTTGCAGCGGACTAAATGCCTACCACTAGACCAATTTTCCATGTAGAGGAATTCTGGAGCTGCATGAGTAATGACGAAGTTTCTATATGTGGAGCTTCTTGGGGGTATGTTCTGAAGTGTGGAGTGTTTGACTTGGTTTCAGAGGGAAAATAGATTTCTAGGCAGTTTGTTGCTTTAAAGGAATGCTGCGGTAGCTTACTAGTCAGTTAATCCAGTGTGACAATATAATTATATGACTGTTACTTTGTTCTGAATTATGATATGATGTCTGACTAAATGTTTCCAGAATGTTGTGACTGAGACTTGTTAATTTGTGTTGTGAGAACTGCATGCTCATCACAAGTATGAGTATGTAGAGTTGACACAACTTGTGTGTCCGATCATGCATACATAGTGAGAGAAGGCAAGTGAACAAAAACCATGTCCTGAGAATTTCTGACAGCCAGGTTCATTAGCTTATCTCTGCTATCTAGCCTGCAACTCCTTGCCTTATTCAGATCCAACACATAGGCAAGGCTTCAAAGTTCAATCATCTATTGAATTCACAGGATACTGGACCCACCTGCATTGCATACAGAGCCTTCTACCATGTGAAAATTTGTTGTAGGAATTTTCACTCCAATGGCATCCAAAACTGTTCAGACGAAAGTGTTGAGGTCTTCAAGGGCTTTTACATTCTGACATGTTTTATACTTATGTCACTAACATACTGCTAATTCGTGTGATTGCAATTTACTAATACTTGGCAAATGCATTATGTATCAAACGAGCACATACTACCTTTTTTCTATCAATATAGGTTGTCCATATTTCATATTTTCCTTACTAAACAAAAACTATACATTACCAGCTTTAAGAAACAATGTTAGTATTTACTTTAATTATTAATTGTTGCATGCAGCATCCATATTTAACACTATTAGGTCCAACTCGTGCTGCTTTGTTTCCCGTTGATTTTGACGTTGTGCTGAGAGTGAAGAGCGGTAGTAATGAGTCTGAAGATAAAGATTTAAGCTTGTCAGCTTCAAAGTACAAACATTCTACAGAAGTCATCCGCATGCGATTAGTCTTGTTGCCACCAGCAAGCTTTCCAAACTAGAGGGGAGATTCGCCCTCATTGCTCGATCTGGGGAAGCTACAATCAATATACAAGTTATTCATGGTTCTAGGGATGCGAAAACGGGACCCGTTTGTCCCACTTTTTCACCCTTTTGTGCATGGGACGCACTACCTATGCACAAAAGGGTGGAAAAGTGGGACAAACGGGTCCCGTATTTGCATCCTTAGTTCATGGCCAAATGGTTGCAGGGGCATATTTATTGCAAGTACCAATAGTTTAGATGGCATGAATGTCTCGTTGCTCTCTCTTCAAGATGACAAGTTGCCGGTTAACGTTCATGGTATGATCAATCTTTCACGCCATGTTGCTTCTGTTGAAATTGACGGACAGTTGAAAATTTCAGTTGAAACGCAATATGTAGACGGGGAACAAGTCACCACGACAAAAGATGATACCTATTTCACACCTAGGGAAGCCGGTAGAAGTTCCGCTATTCTTAATGTTTGCTCATGTGAGATGAAAGTCATTGTTACATGGTCACTTGTTTGCTCTCGTTGATCTTACTATGAGTAAAAGATATATAAGGTTGCATGTGTCGATCCAATCAACACGGCATTGCCATAGACTACCGTGCTCTTTACTGAAAACTAGTCCACTAATGTTAAACTGGTGGATGCTGAGTTTGTATTATTGTCCTCTTTTTATGCCGATTTTTCAAATGGCTGGTATGTTTTGTCATGCATTTTAGTTGTGTGTGCAGCCTCGAGTTGACCTTCCTTGAAGAAAAACAGAAAAAATAAAAAACTTTTTGTTAAGCCCCTAGTCTCTACTCATCATCCACTTTTTGTTTAGCCCCTAGCAAAAGTACAACATCACGATATAATTACCTTTTGAGAATACATAACACTAATCTCTACTAATAATAATATAAAAATACCAAGAGGAGTTGATCCATGGCATCCGACCGTCAAACATTCAACATATAATAATCTAGGTTGATTATGTGTTTAGTGGAACAACATTGTTCCATGGGTGGGACGGATCGGACGTTCGAAGAGAAGCTTTTCCCTCTAATCACATCTAATTCCCTCCTAATTCTTTCCCACCCGCGTCCTAGCGAAAACCGCTCCCTCGCTTCGCCCTCCTCGCATGTTTTTTTGCTCAATATGGCGCATGGGTGCACCACCCTCCCAACGCCACCTGACTGCGACAGCCCCCATCCCTCCCTTCCAGCGCTGCCCTACACCCACGCGCCTTCCCTCTCAGCGTCGCTGCCACATCTAGGTGTCGATCGTCATTCTACAGGATGGATAAATGCACCACCGTGGTCGCCCTTGCCGACATTCGCCATACCTTCTAAATGATGCTGAGAGTGGTAGGCCCACTTCCATTCATGGGTATTCAGTCAAATATTACTTTTTGCCAAAAAGTATATATGTATACAGTATATGCCTTGTATATATACACAGGAAATACGAAAATTGACTATCAAGCACTTCAGTCGACAACAAGGAGTGGTCCACGTCCTCTTCTCTTCCCAACCAACCGATATGTTCCATTGGCCCAATATTTCCACCAACTCTTATTGACGCTCATTGCGCCACGACACGCCCAGCCGGCCCGTTTGGTGAGGTTTCCTTTTCCATTTTCTTTGATTTTTATTTTTTTTACATTTTTCTGTTTTCTTTCTGTTTTGTATCTTTTTTGTTTTTATTTCCTTTTTAAAGTTTCTTTCATATGAAACCTTGTTCACACTGTATGAAAAATATTCATAAACTCAAATAATGGGTTTATGGATTTGAAAAAAATGTTCATAAGGTTCAAAAAATTCTTCATGGATTCAAAACAGTTTAGTTCATTGACGTGAAAAATATTTTGTCCATATTTATAATTCGTTCACATAGTTCCAAAATTGTTCATGGATTTGAAAAAATAGGTTCACAGAGTCTAAAAAAAAGTTCACGGGCATAAAAAAGTGTGAAATACGTTCATGGGACCAAAAAAATAGCATGAGGTATGAAAAATTTCATGGTTTTGAAAAAACATATGTTCATGTATTTTTTTAAATGTTCACGTGTGCACAAAATTGTTCATGGTTTAAAAATACTTTAAAAAAAATTAAAAAGAGTTCATCAATTCAAGAAAATGTTCATGTGGTTTTCAAATAATTGTTCTCTTGTTCGAAAAAAAAAGTATGTTCACGGGTTCCAAAAAAACACTTGCGTATTTGAACTGTTCAAAAAATGTTCACAGTTTTTTAAAAATGTGCATGGCTTCAAAAAATGTTCATGTGCCTCAAACAAGGTTCATATTTTTTCGGAAAAAGTTGATTTTTGTAAAGAATGAAAACAATATGATTTTGAAAAAAGTTAGAAATACGAAAAATCTCTACTAATAATATTCGTAGCTGTCGTGATGGTACGTTCGCGTGGTACGTCAGGTGGTGGTACGTCGAGCGTGATACGTCCGTGCTTCTCAGCCAATTCTGAAAAAAGGACAGCTCCGATCCAGTTCTGAACGTATCCCGCTCGATCTGCTCGATTAAAAAAAAGGACAGCTCCGATCCATGATCCAGTTCCAATCCAGTTCGGTTTCTCTTCGGCCGATCCGCCTCTAAATCATAAGACCAAGCAGGCGAGCACCTCATTGATTCGATCTCACGCGGCGCCACAGCCCTCCCGCATCGCCAGCAGTAGTGCAGTACCTTGACCCCCCCTTCCAAGGACCCCAATCACCGCTCCGAATAGCATGACTTCTCGCCATCCATGATGCAGCGGCGGCGCTCCGCTGAAAATTTCAGCTTGCAGCCTTGCGCTCCGCCCTAGATACGCTGCCGTGCGCCCGCAGCGTCACGATCAAGGGCTTTGATTTGGATCAGTTCAGTTCGTGCGTTCAGTAGTTGTCTCCGTGCTAGCTTGTTTTTGTTATTTTTCAGAGTATGCAGAGCCGTTTTAGATTTCAGAATTTGGAGAGATTGGCGTTAGCTTTCATTACACACAACAAAAGGGAATAAACTGTTTAGTCTGCTCGCTGCACTTAATCACACTTGCAAAAATCATCATGTTATCGGTCTTCTCGGGCAATGCTTCGTCATGAAAGGATTTACACAACTCAAACTGACCGATAAAATGCAAATTCCAGAACTCCACATAATGTTGCCTATCTTTCAAGCATCATCTCTTCACAATACATTACATGGCTAATTATTTGAGGAATACCTCAGTTAGAGAGGGCAAATATCTCAGAGGATGCATGGAACCATTAGGCTAGGAAAGTTTGTGAATCTACCTTGACTCTCACCTTCTTTGAGAAATTTAAATGCTGCCGTGAACGCTAATTTCGGTTATCTTGATATTCATATTTTTACTTGCCATACTTGTGCAATCTGAATGTTTCTAATGGTACAAAATTATAACGAAATTCATCATATTTCTAATGCTATAATAAAAACAAGTTCTAGACAATACATATAATTAATGTTTTAATGGTACACCAGTTATTAGCACATATTGAATTATTCCGGCCCGTTGCAACGCACGGGCATTATGCTATATAAATAAGTTTATTGAAAATTTAAATTAAATAATATCTTGCATTTTGTAATAATATTGCTGAAAAAGAAAAATGGGAAATATAGAACATAAATGAAAAAAGGGAAAACAGAAAACTCTGTAAAAATGAAAAGAGAAAGGGGAATACCTGACGGGCCTACTATAGTTCCTCGTACGCCCACCAAAACCAAAGCTATAGCCTCTCCTGCTGCCACAATTTCCCTATCATCGTACCAAGGGTGTGCAGATGCATCATTGCCTCTCTTATTGATCACAACTTTCAATCGCTTGCCATATTGTTGTTTTTCGCCCTTACCCAGCTTGATGGAACGGACTTCTTTCACAATGACCAATGATACCACATGAGAAGCAAAAATCGGGCATGTACTCATATTCGACCGGGCACCATTTGGGGATCATGTTTTCCCCTAAGCTGCACTGTTATCTCCCTCATCAGCGGTTTCCTAATATCCATACGATGAGACGAACATGAACACGCCTCCATGAACTCACCCACCTCATCACCAATCTGTTCTCCCGTAACTCTATTCATCATGCACAGTAGCAAAAGCACATGCAACCAGACTGGAACATATTCCTCAAGCGATTCCACCGGATGAAAATCCTGCATCACTAGCAAGTCCTTCGTGGCCCTTCATCAATCATATCAAATTCCTTTTCAGAGGGCACCAAATCCTACCCAAAGAAGTGGTCATCCCATCCACATAGGGTGTTTTTTCTTACATAAGCTCACCTAGGGCCTGTGGATCTACCATACTTGTCTTGCTTCCTTCGATCCTTCCTATCTTCAACCCCTTCTTCTCCGCCTCCGACAGCTTCAGATCCTTCATCAGTCCTTCAACATTGTCCACTGCGGCTGCTCGAAACAAGATCATGCGCAAAACAACGATCTCGGCTGATTAAAACAAGATCATGCGCAAAACAACGATCTAGGTCAGGTGTATTACGATCATACTCCCTAGCAAGTACGAAAGGCTTTATGGTGTTGAAAATTGTAGGGTTTACTGAGACGAGGGAGACACGATCACTAGGACAGTAGATGTTGTGGAAGAGACCTTGCATGGATTGGAAATAGGAAGATGAGATTTACACCGGAGCCGTCATTAGCAGATCATCGAGCAACACCAGATCGCACCCAAAATCGCCTCATCGGAAAAGACGCTAACCACCATCCAAGGGACGGACCTCCGAATCTGTTTTATGCATTTTTGCTCCTCTCATGTTTTATGTTTATTTGTTTTTACGTGAACTCCTCTCATGTTGAACATGCATCGCTTCAGGTGTTGCCTTTTCTCCTATTGTTTTCATCTACCGTTCCAAAGCATCAGGGCTGTGAGAACCATCCTACCATATGATGGTTAGGAGGGTAGTTGTAATCCTAGCCCACCAAAGTTCATAACACAGGTTTGACACTGATATTTCTCGTTAAAGTCGGATTATTCTTCAATGGGAGGTGATGTTTCCGCCGATAGCAAGGCGCCCGCTGGCTCAGTCTTCCGGACATGCTCCTAAGGGTAGAGGGTTAGGATATAGGCCGTTTCGAGGGTAGGATGTGCATGTGCGCATTCATAGGGTGTGAATGTATAGGCGTGTAATGTTTCCGAAAAAATCAAGCAGTTTATTTATATAAAAAAGAAAAAGAAAGCATCAAGCCTGACAGCTCGTGCGCACCTGACCCAAACCCGAGCCCGCACCGTTCTCTCCTCCTTCTCCCCTGTCTCTTCTCCAATCGCTGCTGCGGCGAGATCCCCCGTGCGACAACCGCCTAGGCTAGGGTTTCCTCCGCGCCACCTCCCATCCCCGCCGTCGCCTCCCACCTCCCGTCCCGCCCCCGCCCCCGCCCCCGTCCTCTGCCGCCTACCATCGCCGGCGGCCACGTCCACCGAGTTCCTACGCCAGCAGATCCTCCTCGGCTGCCCAGATCGTCCTCGGCCTCCAGCTCCCCTTCCCCCAGTCCGTCCCCGGCCTCCAGCTCCCCGCCCACATATCTGCCCCCCACAGATCAGGGGCCCCGCGCGGCCCAGCCCCCGCAGGACTCCCATCCCCCACCCTCCCCAATGGCGGACCTAACGGACATCGGCTGCTGCTGCAGCTGTTTCCGCTTCCTAACGCAGCGCCGCAGCAGCACCGTCAAAGCAGCCGCACCCCGGGCGGACACCGACGACGCCATGCTATCCAAGGATCTGCTGAAGCGCCAGTCCAGCGACGACGAACTCGATCCCGACTTCAGCACCAGCTTCTACACCGGGGACGACCCCGAGAGGAGCTTCTACAACGGGGACGACCACGATATCGAGCAGAGCAACGGGGATGACCATGATATCGGTCAAAGCTTCTATACTAATGGTGGAGATGATCCTAATGCGAGCTTCTATGAGAGGGATGACGCTGGGTACCGTCATGAGAGTGATGACGATCCGCCGCGGAAGAAGTCTGAGGATATTATTCTGACCAGGGCGCAGAGTGGCTTCGCGTGTAGGGCCAACCTTGTTAAGGAGACTCATAAAGTGTTTCGCTCAGAGGTACCAGTATTTTTCCTGCTCGCGTTTCCGTTTTGAAGGTCCATCGATGGAAATGTTTTTTGTTGTCTGGCCTAGGCTTTTATGTGGTAGATAGATAACACTGTCTGGCTATGATGTTTTTATTTTGGAATGGTTACAAATTAATGCTTTCGTTGATAATGCCTGATGATTGATCTATTTGTGTGCCGAAACAAACACGAATTACATTGCACATGATCTGACGAATGTAATTCATAGCATGCATGGATTATTTTTAGACCATAGTACAATTTGGTGATCACTGCTCTGGCCAGTGATCTAAGAGCTTGATCGAGTTTTCATAGCTATGACATGTCTGTTGCGTGCCTAGTGAATGGCTTAAGAGTTGTATGAGAGCGTTTACCTTTTTGAATTGAGCTTTATATTAATTTTTTCTTCTCTTGTTGGCATGCTCTAGGATGAAATTGGTAGTAAGATGATCAATCAGTATGTTCACCTGGGCAAGATTGGTGCTGGAAGCTACGGCAAAGTGGTAAGAGAGCTTAAATGTGCTATGAATGAACTTCCTTGGGTAGCTGGCTGATTCCTTTTCTCTTGTTCTTTGTTTCTTAAAAAGGTTTTATACCGAAACATTAAAGATGGGAAGTTATATGCAATAAAGGTAATCCTTTCCACTGTTCTCCTGGGGTTGCCTTTTTTGTCAACCACTTTCATGATATTGATTACTGAGATTTCTTGATGGCATTTTCTTATTGAATCTAATGATGTCCTATTCCTGTCTGGTAGATTTTTCCATATGCATATCTAATATGCTGTGCTCTTTGCATGATCACTAGTTCTGAAAACTGCTTGCATCAGAATTCACTTTTTGCCATCTTTGAATTCCAGCTCTTTGTTTTCTTGTTCAGTGCCATCAATTTGAACATTTCGTTCTGCGCCTGTTGCACAGTACAATGTCTACTTGATGGAGTTGTAGCATTTGCCGTTCTGTTTCAGGTGTTGAATAAACCGTACATGTTGAAAGTGCGTGTTGTACGGTCAGAAACAGCCATGACAGATGTTCTGCGGGAAGTGAGTAACTTTCTTACAAGTATTTGTCTGTATAATACTTGTCAATTTGCTGTTTGTTATGTCACGTGCAAAGTTCTCTGGGGATATAGTTGTGTTAGCTTTGTAGATATTAACACTACATGATCTGTTGCCTATAAGTTAACCAAGTTCTCACTGCTCACATTCTGTTAGTACTTGCTGCAGAAGAATTTTTTGTGGGAGGGTGCACCATTTAGTATGTGTCTTTGCTTATTTCAACATTACCAGTTACCATTTTTCTCCACTTAAATTTCCCTGGCCGTCTGATGTTTGTTATCAAGAAGCTAAATTGTGGTAAATTTTCCTTGGGATGCTTCAAAGGATTTAGTAGATGTCCATCATATAGCGGCTGAAGCATGTTATTAGTACCATTTGCCAAATATGCATTTGTACAGTGTACTACATTTCCTGATTTTACTTGAGAACTAACTACCTGGTGTGTCTTACAAGTTTGCTAATTAGATTCCCTTCTATTGCATTGGTGACAGGTATCCCTCATGAAAATGTTGGATCATCCCAATATAGTAAATCTCATTGAGGTGATTGATGACCCAAACACCCCAAAATTCTACATGGGTATTTATTGATGCTCTCTTATTTTGCTTTATCATTCTAGAGTGGCATTATTCTAGTGGGCTTGTTGGCATCTTTTTCATATCTTGCACGATTGCAATTTAACCTTTTCCCTTTGCATTGGCAGTTCTTGAGTATGTTGAAGGGAAAATGGTTTGCGGTGACGGTTTAGGGGAAGATACTTCCAGGAAGTATTTGCGGGACATAATCTCTGGTCTTATGTATCTTCATGCTCATGTAAGATTCTTTTTTCCTTCCACTAAGAAACAGTTCACTTTGGTGAATTCTGTGCTAAATATAGGTGCACCGATACGGCACCTCCCTGCATCGTAGGCTGCTATAGCAGTCCCGTTGCCCTGCCCCACTGTGCTGGTCTTCCTTCCTCGCTGATCCGCTGGTGGCCGCTGCTCTGCCTGCGTTGCTGCTGCTGCGAATAGCAGTCTCGCTGGCGACCTGCAACCTTCCCCTGCCCGTGCTGCCTCCACGGTGCTCCTTCATGCACAACACCTGTCGCGGGATTTCACCGGCACAGATCTCCCTAGGTTGCTCTCCGGCGACCTCACAATCAACCATCACCGCGGATCTTGACGCCGTCAGTCAGCCGACAATCCACAGGTGCAACGAATGCAGGCTCCCCTTGTACTTCTGCTCTGTTTCGAGCTGGACATGGCCGAGTTGTCGGGCTTGGGTGCTGCCCAGGGAGGAGGAGGTCCGGGTGCTGCTGACGCAACCGACTGCTGCTGCTGCTGCTGCTGCTGCTGCTGCATTGCTGAGGCGAGGAGGGACAGAAGACCCTGGGCGGTAGAGGTTGAGCCTGGCTGTGCCTCGAGGCTGACTCGCCGCATCCGAGAGAGGGAGAAGGAGAAAGGAAAGGGAGGGAAGGGGGAGTGAGCAAGGGAGGGAGGGAGAGAAATTTTCGCTTCTAAGTACTCCCTCCGTTCCTTTTGTAAGACATTTTGGCAAGCCAATTAGGCCTGCCAAACCGTCTTATAAAAGGGGACAGAGGAAGTACGTTCGAGCTGTTCATTATCTGTATTATGCATTTTGCACTGCTTTATTCTTCCTGGCTTGATACAAACACTTAATTTTCTTCTTCTATATGCAGAACATTATTCATTGTGATATTAAACCGGATAATCTCTTGGTCACAAGTACTGGCAATGTGAAGATAGGGGATTTCAGTGTTAGCCAGATTTTTGAGGTGGCTTGTTTATCTTGTAATTTTTCTTATTCCAGTAAATTCTCACAGCCAGGGTAAAGTTTTTGAGTTGAATGAATCCCAAAAGAGATAATTGCACACTTTCTGGTTTTGTTATTCTGATCTAACAAACTATGATCTTTGGGTTTGTAGTTTGTACTCCCTCCGTTCCAAATTAATTGACGCAGATTTAATACAAATACCAAATCTATTAAATCTACGTCAATTAATTTGGAACAGAGGGAGTACCTTTTGAAATCGAAGTCTGTGAATTGCGTACTTACATAATACCCTGAGTTCCTGCTTTTATGAGAAATTTGAAGATTACTCGAGTAAACAATGGAGTCTGATGATTCAGTGTGCAAACTATTATTAGTAGGATTCTCAAGCCTCCTAGCTTGGTGCTTTACACAACGTGGTACTTGATTATATTGCAGGATGACGATGATATGCTGTGGAGATCTCCAGGTACTCCTGTTTTCACCGCACCGGAGTGCTGTCAAGGTACAGTTACATTACTTTGATTTGAGTTGTAAAAAGCCATGCACAATCAGCCAATTACCAGATTATCTATCTGTAGTTGTTTTTGGAATATTGGTAGCATGGTACTGTAGGTGTTCCACAGCTAAATGACTGCACAATTGCAGATAAAGATAAACAAACCATAGCCCCAAGCCCGCAAGCACCCAACATGCACATACTGCAGAAATGTGGCCACCATTAGTAGATAGACATCTGGATTACTATGGTGCAACTGTATGAAATAAAAGGCTGGGTGATGTGTGCGGTTCCAATATAAATATAAGTGCAACGATGCTCATTCATTTTCTGTTGATTCTAATTACTCCCTCCGATCCATATTAATGCTCAACATTGTCTAGATACGGATGCATCTAGTCTAAACACTTAACTAGATACATCCGTATCTAGATAAAGTTGAGACCATTAATATGGATCGGAGGTTGTACTAAATTTTCCTTGGCCATGGCATGAGTATGATCGACCATTTTCTGCCTGCAGGTTCGGCCTACCATGGTCGAGCAGCTGATACATGGGCAGTTGGTGTTACTCTGTTTTGTATGATTACCGGGCGCTATCCATTTCTAGGAGATACTTTGCAAGAAACATACGACAAGGTGCATACATAACTTGCATCATTTTTTCCTTTTGATTTGCCTGTTGCATAAAACTCATCAAGGTCACTACTGTGGAATAGATTGTCAACGATCCAGTGGAAATAACCAGCGACATGAGCCCCCAACTTGTTGATTTGTTACAAAGGCTTCTCTGCAAAGGTTCTTTTCCAAAAAAGTTGATCATCCTATGGTCTTCATATGGACCTTCATATATTGGAAGATGCTCTTTATATTGATTGTGTTCTTTATGTTTCCTCACTTTGTTTTGTTGCAGATCCAGTAGAGCGAATTACCCTGCAGGCTGCGGCTGAGCATCCTTGGGTTGCTGGGGCGGACGGGCCAGTCCCTGAATTCATCTGTAGATGTGGTTTTGGTCGCAGGAACAGAAATGTTATACAGGAAGCGGTACAATAACAAAGAGTCAGTCGTTTGGAAACGATTATTGGGTGGTGTAGTGTAGTGTAGATAACCGATAAAAGTTTGTCTAAAGTGAAAACAAATGAGATGGATGAGGACTGATGAGGCTTTTCTCTCGTTGTTTTTCCCTTTTCCTATTGAGTCAGTTGGTGCTCTGCCAGTCACCGCTCCTCAATTTTGGGTACAGAATAGAGTGCAATCCGCAGTTTTTTTTCCCGCAGCTTAAACGTGGCTGCAAGCTTACAAGACTTGTGTGGTGGTGTTTATGTTAATTATGTGCCATTTTTTGAATCAAATATAGTGACCATTTGAATGAAAGCAGTACAACATTACATATTCCTTTTGAGAAAGTTGTGCCCGATATGGGAAACGAGCCCCCGCACCTTTATTCCATGGCGCCGCCGCAGTCACCACCTCTCCAGCGCCACCACGAAACCCTACGCTACTAATTACAAGCCTCAGGCACGGATCCGGGGTCTCCCCACTCTCCCACCGCCTCAACGGCGACCGGAGAGGAGGGAGACCGCCGAATCGGCCGTCGGCGGACCTGGACGCCTCTTTTCCTCCTCTCAACTACTGTAGCACGGGGGGAGGATAAGAGGTGGGGAAAGTGTGTAGGTCCCTCCTGGATCGGTGGATCCAGTGAGGCTAGTGCCTCCGAGCTGGGTCGGCGACGCGAAGACGGCGGCCAGTTGTTGGAGTTTTTGTCCCCTGCTTCTCTCTTCGTCGTGGTCGGGTATGCTCTGACCCTTCTGCGGAGTTTCTGGGGGTGGTGTGGCTGGCTCCCGGCGGTGCTCGTCGGTGGCTGTGCTTGCCTGTACAGGAGCTTCTTCTTCTTCCTCCCTTTCGGCTGGTTTTCAGCGAGTTGCAGTGGCGCTGGAGCCGGGCTGTCTCTTCTCTGTTTGTTCGATCCATGGTGGATTGCCTGCAGAGTTGGAGCTGGCCGAAGCCGCTTCAAGATCTTTGTCTGCTCTTTTTTCTGCTCTGCTGTTCAAGGAGTGGAGTGGTGCTTTCTTCTGCTGACCGGCCGTGGCGGCGAGGAGCGGGAGAAGTTCTACTGTTCTTCTTCGACTCTGGTGGAGTGGCCCTCATGGCTTCCCTTCTTCTGGAGCTTATGCGAGCTGCGGGGCTGGCGTGTACCGCCATGTCCGGCTCGACCGTCTGCTCAGGTCGGGGCGTGTCCCCCGCCGATGATCCACCGTCGTCGCCAAGATCTTGCCCTTGTTGGTAAGTGGCTATTGCGGCGAACTCAACGGGAATCAATTCCCAACAGGCCTGTGCAGGCGACTCAGCTGTCTCCCTGTTTCCTCTCGTCCTCCTCTGTGGTGCTGCGACGGCGAGGTCTCGGACGGCGGCGGACAAGGAATGGCAGAATTCCCCAAGGTTGTGTGCGTAATTTTTTGTTTCTGTGGGGTGTTTTCTGTAAAAGAGGGTTAGCTGTGGCGTGTCTGGATATGTCCAGTGTATTTCGGTGCTGTTGTTGCTAATGTATCCAGAGACGTTTGTATCAAAAAAAAAAAAAAAAAAAGGGCAAATGATGGCTATACAGCATCATCATTGTGGCTGATCTTTTGAAAAGCCTAAATTTCAGTTTATTTGCAGTTACCACCAAACCAGGTTACTGACTCTAGCTAGTTCAGCTCATACATAATAATCAACTTCTGGGAACAAGTTTTTTTTAAGTCTTGGGTCAGCAAAGATTCTCCATTGCACAGAAACTATTTCCTAGTTGCTATATTCAAAACTTGCTGGTATGTAGTTCCTACAAGATCCTGAGCCGCTTGTTCACAAAGGAAAATCACTACTCTCGTTCCTCAGATGGTGAGATAAGAGCATCTCCACCGGTGCTCCAATACTCCAATAGAGTGTTGCGGGCTCTACTCCAATAGTGTCCCGCAATGGTGCCGGAAAAGTGGTATTGGGAGCGTCGGCACATGTTGCCGTGCCATTGGGAGCGACTTTCCCCACCGGTCGCTTCCAATAGATGCTCCATATAGATTTTTCGATCAAATTTAAATAGCGACACGACGGTCAAGTTCGAACAGCGATGTTTTAGTTCTCACACCCAAAAGCATCATTAGGTCCGGTGATCATATTAAAAACGTCAAATACGCATGGAAATCAAATGATCGACGTTTCCTCCTGTGTCTCCATCTTGTCCATGGCGGGGACGGTGTTGGTTGCGGCTCCGACGACCTTGTGGTCGACATGGGCGTCGTGCTCATCGTTAGCCCCATCGGCGTTGGCTCCGGCGGCGGAATACCCATCTCATGCAAGATGTGCTGTTGAGAGAGCACAAACCAACCCTCACTGGCGGTGGGCAGACGGAGAGGTCGGCGGTCAAGATCTTGTAGTCCTCCTTCATCTTCTTGACTGCGAATTGCGACGCCCCCGAGATAGCCTTGATTCTTGCCGTGTCGGCTTGCATGATCGCTGCTTTGACCGTCTTCTTCTCGACGACGACCTTCTCCTTCTCCACGGCAAGCTTCTCGTCATGCTTTCTCATCAAAGACGACCAACTGTCGGAGAAAGTCCTTGCATTTTGCTTCGACATGGATGTGACCTCGGCGAGGTACTTGCCAATGGTTGATTGCACGGACGCCGACGACGATGCACCATTCTTGTCGGCCTTGGCCTTCTTTGTTTCCATTAGGGCGTCCCTCCAACACGGGGAAGGACGGTTCATCCGGCCACGCGCCGTGGCCGCCGTTGAGATTGATACGGGTTTGATCCCACTTCTTTGTTGTTTTCAAGATTCACAAAGAAATACATGAGCTTGAAGTCCTTGTCCTTGTTGTTCTCTTGATATAACCTTATCGCGTCTTGCAACTCGTCGGCCACCGTCTTGCCGCTCACTTTCCTTTTCTCTTGATTTGCTCAAGATCACCGTGAAACTTGTTGCATTCGGCTTGGATGTTCCTCCACCTATGCGACATGGCATTCCAACTGCGATCCATTCAGACCTTGCCATAGTCACCATATGTCAAAGTCTCGTGAAATTGTTTCTCGACCCTCTTCCAATACTGGCCATGCCATCACGGATTATGCCACACAAGACTTCCGAACAGTCGATCTATCGCAAAGAAGAACGCGCACGTCGATTTCATGTCACGAACACAAGATCAATGAAGCAAAGGACGTCGATTTCATACCATATCGTCATCGACGCCGGTCAGTATTCCATCAAACACGTGGGCACCATTCCCATCGCTGGTGCGGGCACCGTCGTGGCTGCTCCCAAAGCGCTGGTGCCAGCACCGTCGTAGCTGATCCCGAAGAGGCATTGACGGCCGCTCCCATCGACGCTTGGTCATGGCCGCCCCATTTACAGAGCCGTCTAGTCGACAAACGACGCCTGGTGGAGGTCTACACGGAGGCCGACGTTCGGCGAGTCGTAGCCATGGCCGCTCTCACCAAGCCCGAGTGAGATACGTGTCCCTGAAGGCGGAGTTGCGCCACCGACATCAGAGTACGATGGGTTCGACGGCGACACGCCCCTAGCGCGTTGGTGCTCCCTTGACTTGCACCCGCGTCACCGTTGAGCACAAGCGACACGGTCATGAGATCGATCTGCTTCTGCCTGGCCGCTGCAATCTAGCGCCGCCCTTTCCTGTCTTTGGTGAGCAGTGATCGACGACACTGCCCCTCCCCCATGCTACATCCGACATATCCGCCGGCCGCGCGCGGGACTTGCGATGGACGAGACCGTCGGCGCCACCACGAGTAGGGCCACCACGAGTAGCTCCCCGACCACGACCAGCCTTGCCGCGAGCAGCGCCACAGTTGCGCTTGCGGGAGACATCGCCGACTGACGTGGATCGCTGAAGGTGGGAAATGCGGGAAGATGGTGGGCGGGGGAGGCACCTGGCGGGAGAATGAAATTGAATGGTGGGAGCGAAAGTGAATTAGACTAATGCTGTGTCGCTGATCCCGCCCATCAGATTCCGACGTGACGCGTTGACGCGGTTGTCGGCACGCCCGCTTGCCTCCCTAGAAACAAGGCGAGTTGACGCGATTGCCGGCACAAACAAGGCACGAAGCAGTGTTGCCGTACGCTGTATTGGACCAGTCCAGCAAGTTTTGGCCTATTGAGAGTGTTAGTGGGGACGATTTCGTGCCGGCACCCCAATAGTAGTATTAGGAGCGCTATTGGAAGCACGTGGAGATGCTCTAAACAGCGGATCATCTTGCAATCATCATATGCCTCCCATGCGTAACACGAAGGTGGCTGTGGAAAAAAACAAGAATGGTTGGGCTTTGAACCTGCAACGTGCAAAAGCACAAACCTATCAATTGCTGCTCGTTTCGCAATAAATAAATAAAAATAAAATAAAAATCAATTGCTGCTCGTCTCGCAATTACGTGTTTGCTGATTACGTGGTGCCCTACTTTTAACCCAAGTATATACCCAACACGTAAAACCACGATAAATTTCTCTTCCCCACCTTCCCGTACAATTACTGACGGCGGCGCGGACGCCCGATCAGGACTTCAGGAGATGGGTCGATCATCGGGCCGCGGCAAGTCCCACACGTCGCCGGCGATGACGAAAGAGACGGCTGCGGCGTGCAAAGCGGCGGCGGAGGAGGCACTGAGGAAGGACCGGCCAAAGGAGGAGGAGACGGCTGCGGCGTGCAAAGCGGCGGCGGAGGAGGCACGGAGGAAGGACCGGCCAAAGGAGGAGGAGACGGCGGTGAATAAGTGGATGGCCACGGGGGACCCCGAGGCGGCGGCGTACCAGACGCGGCTGCGGGATGAGCGGCTGGAGTTATTCGGGATCATGCAGAAGGAGGAGAGCCATATGCGCTCGGAGGACTGGTCGGCCGGCGGGGACGAGGAGGCCGTCTGGGCTCATCTCTACCGCGATGGCTTTCGAGACCGTAAGCGTGGCAGCTACGAGGACACCAGTAAGCAGCACACGCACCTTCCATCTCCTTGATTTTTTTAGACTTAATTCGTTGATCATGTACCCTCTTCTTCCTTTCCATGTATGTGTCATGATTGTGCACACCCTTTAAGCTCAAATCTTGATTAATCATATCGCCATGTGCCATAAACACAGCGGCTATCCGGGCCATGCGCTTCACTGACGTCGAGCCAGAAGAGCGTTCCTCCGCCTGCCCAACCGGAACTTTGCAGGTCTTTTACTTCAAAGTCGCTGCAATTACAGAGGAGTTACGGTGGCCACTCGATGTCTATGGCTTGATCGCCGTAAGAGACCACCTAGACCGCAACCGCAATATCGTCTTTGCTCGAGCGAGGGATAACTGTCAAACCATCACTGCGGAGGTTCGCTGTCTACTCATTAATTTGTTTTTGTGCATCAGGGTCTATTCGTATGTTTTTGGTTAATTAATTTTGGCTTAAAAGTATTATAACATTGTTAACAATCCACATGCAAACAAAAAGTCTCGTTTGCAACTGAACATGGTGTCTGGCTGACTTGTGCGCACACCTTTGACGAGGACAACTTTTCTTGACAAAAGCTGGCTGAACATTCAAACTAATAAAATTTCTATATTTATTTGTATTATGCACATGATCACGATCAGAACTTTTTAGTCTATGTGCCTTGTATTCAATGTTTTCAATTTTTTTTTGGTCTGTTCAAAGTTTAGATCTTATTTGGTTTTAGATCACTTCCATGTATATCTGTAAAAAACTTGCTTTCTTCAAAAGGTTCTTGAGATTTAGGCATGGTTGCTAACACAATATTTGTCTTTTACTCCCTCCGATTTTAAATGTAAGATGTTTTAGCTGTTTCACATGTTATCTAGATGCATACTAAAATGAGTGAACATCCACACTAATACGTGTCTAGATATATTTGTATACATTTAAATGTGGACAAATGCTAAAACATCTTATATTTACAAACGAAGGGAGTAGTTAGCAAGTTCTCGTCATCATGTGCTACTTTTAATTGGTTATACCATGGACATATTTTTAATTCTTGTTATTTCAAATTATTTTGTACCTGGTAAATGATGCTCATGCCACTATCATAATAATGTTATTGCAATCTACTTATACTTCATACATGAATTATAAGAATGGTCAAACACAACATCTTTGTTATCTACATATATGTAGGATGGCTTTATTTCAGAGTTTTCTTATATACAAATATATGTTTAATTACTAAAGCTGGGTATCATATTAATATTTACTTAAGTTAATTGTTGCAAGCAGGATCCATATCTAACACTAACTGGTCCAAGCCGTGCTGCTGTGTTGAATGGTGTGTCAAACTCTGTGCGCTTCGAGGTTGTGTTGAAAATAAAAGGCGCTACTAATGAATCTGAAGATAAAGATTTGAGCTTCTTAGCATCGAAGTACAAAACATGGAAATGGCATACACATGTGATTAACTATGCTGCCACTAGCAAGCTTTGCAAACTTGAGTGGGCATTTGGCAACCTTGCTAAATCTGTGGAGGCTACGATCAATATACAAGTTATTCGTGGGTCATGGCCAGATGGTTGTCGAGGTATATTTAGTGCAAGTACCATTAGTCTGGATGACATGAAAGTCAAGCTGCTCTCTCTCGAAGATGGCAAGTTGCCATTTACGGTTGATGGTATGATCAACCTTTCACGAAACCTCGCCTGTGTTGAAATTGAAGGGGAGCTGATAATTTCCGTTTCAGCAGAATACACCAACAGGACACAAGTTACTACAAGAGATGAAATCGTTTTTACACCTAAAACAGCTGGTAGAAGTTGTGGTATCCTTGATGTTTTCTCATGTCAGATGAAAGTCATTGTTGCATGGTCACTTGTATGCAAATATTGTGATGACTAGACTGCTATGAGACCTAGAATAAATTTTACACTACAATTCTAATTATTCCACACACCATGTTCCTATGCGGTGGCCATGTTTCTATGTGGTGAGCGGATGGAGGATGCGAATGATGGATGTGAGAACCTGACAAGCACTGGTGGCCAGATCGAGCATTTGGGCGCCTCAAGATGGCCCAGATGAGGTCGTCGCAGCTGGTGCAAATGGCTTGTCCCATTGCCAATTTTTCCCATTAAGGTCATCTGGAATTCCGAGAACTTAAAAGAAGAATGCTAGACTTAAATTTTTCTGGACAAATAGCTCAGGTGCGACGTTTTTTTGAGGAATTGGACAGGCAGCGCTTTTTTTTTTAGTCAAAATGCCGCTGACAATGTGTTGAATTGGCGTCGTTGCTCGTAATAGCTCACATGCGGCATCTATTCGAGCAATAATGCTCTGCGGCGACATGGCCGTCAAACCAAGTTTGACCCGTTCATGGAGTAGTTTATCTCGAGTGGGACCCATGTGTCAGCGAAACCAGCCTCTGTTCGTGGGGAACCATCTCTGCCACGCGCCGGCGTCGGCTCACACCTCACTCCTGTCTCTCGTCTCGGTTTCTCCGAGCGGGGGAAAATTATCCTGGCGACGGCGAGTCGAGCGGCGGCAATGGAGCGGGCGACTCGAGCGGCGGCAATGGAGCGGGCGAGTCGAGCTGCGGCAATGGAGCGGGCGACTCGAGCGGCGCAATGGAGCGGGCGACTCGAGCGGCCGCGCGAGTCCAGCGGCGGCAATCGGAGTCGACCAAGCGAGCGGCGACGCAAGGCTTGCGGTCGCAATCGCAGGTAAGGGCGTCGAGGGAGGATGGAGGATGGGGTGGTGCGGGTACACGGTCGAATAGGCGACCGGCGGCCCGATTCGTGAATCGTGCAGCGCGAAGGATTCAATCTTCACGCAAGCGATATCGGATTTCAGTCCAGCAGGTGTTGAAGCAGGCGTGGCAGCGTAACGGCTACTACGGCGGCAAGGGTTTTTCGCTCGGCGGTGATTCGCCGCCGATGACGAGACAGAGGTTTGCCTCGATGCGTGCTGCGGGCGACGAGAGCAGCTCGGGCGGGAGCTCATCGAGCAGCAGTTCAGCACGCTCAACCCCGAGCCTGGACTTCGAAGTAGCGTTGAGCCTAGAGGCTTTCAGTCTAGTTGCCGGGCTGGCGGAGGACAGATTGGTGTGCTCAGAAATTCTCTGCGAGATGAAATCGAGCTAGAAGAATCAGCTACAGAGCCATGGCGGAGGGAAGATTGAGCTGCATTCTGTAGATAGCAAGTCTGGTGAATTTTGTGGGAGTTCTTTTGTGAAATGGCCATGTAAGCACTACGTCGAACACCTTGGGGGCGTGCTCTGGACGTGCCCTGGACGTGCTCTGGACGTGCCGTGGCACGTTCCGGTAGGTGAAACCTTGTAAACAATATGTAAATTATTGTGTTCCTTGTTTTTGTGTTCCTTGTGATTCGCACGCCGTCAGATTGTGGCATGCACACTGTCGAACACCTTTGGGGGCGCGCTCTGGACACGCCCGATTGTGGCATTCGCAAATGGCACTGCTCTGTTGATTTTTTTCTTAAGTTGAAACCTTGTCAACTAGGTAAGGCTTATAAAAGATGTCTCTATTAGAACCTAATGGTGGTAGATTTGTAACTATTAGAACCTAATGGTGGTAGATCTATAGACAATGATTTACTTCTTTATTTACCAAGTGGTAAATAAAGTGCCATTTGTCACTCTTACCAAGTGGTAGATTTGTAACTATTAGAACCTAATGGTGGTAGATTTTTCGCAAACATTGGCATAGCCTAGTGGCAAAGGGTTGATGACTCCCTTTGCCCACCCAAGTTCGAGTCCCCATGCTCGCAATTTAGGTGTTGCACATATATTCCTGTCCAGTAGCTTCGTGGGTCCGGCAACTCACTATTATAGATTAAATCTATAATAGTGGGTTGTCCTATCCATTAAGATACTGCATTGGGACAATTTTTTTGAATTTGTTAAATAATCTGAAAATTATTTATTTTCTTTTGATTTTTGGATTCAACTTTGAACCAAAATTCAAATCTACATGTTATTTGTGCTAGGCTTGGATGTTGCAATGATTTCATACTATTATGTGGTTGTTTGATCTAACTTGCTAAGTCTTGAACAAAAAGTGTTTCAAATGAGCTCTAAAGGTAGGGTAAACGGCTCCATTCCTAAGCAAGATTTTTTTGACCTTGTCTCAATCAGCCAAATAACTTTCCTACACATCTACTCTATATATAAATACCATGTGCACTGGATTTTCATTTTTTTTGGTTTTTTGAATATTTTATGCTTATTTCAAATTCGGTCAAACCTAAGTTTGACCAACATTTGAACAAGTTTGAAACATGAAAATGAAAAACCAAGCTTGGATCCTTCTTAGTCAATCCAAAATGAAGCTTTGGTGAGTTTTTTGTAAATTTCATGTTGCAAATCCCAAACCACCTTCTTCACACATGAGAGTTCATAGTTTGAGATGTGAGATTTCACACCATATTGAAGCATTTCTTTTTAATTATATCTAGACCTTGTTTATCATTTGGAGTTGTTAGTACATGACAAACTAAGAACATGTGCACTGGATTTTCATTTTTTTGAAGTTTTATGAATATTTTATGATTATTTCAAAATCGGTCAAACCAAGTTTGACCAACATTTAAAAAAGTTTTAAATACCAAAATGAAAAACTAAGCCTGGGTCATTCTTAGTCACACCAAAATGAAGCTTTGGTGATTTTTTCAATTTTTTTAAATTTTCAAAACATCAAACCCTCTCTCACTTCCTTGAACTCTCTGCAACTTCGTTCGTGGTAAGTCATTTGTGTGAAGGATTTCTCATGAAAATACTCATATACCAAGTTTATATTTTTTTTCATAACTATGTCATGTAAGTAGACCATGTGCGCTGGTTTTATGTTATTTTGATTTTTTTTGAATTATTTGTGCTCATTTGAATGTTTGGTCAAACTTTGCACAAAACCGTTGACCGACTCAAAATCAAAGTTTATATTTTTTTTGATAACTATGTCATGTAAGTAGACCATGTGCGCTGGTTTTATATTTATTTGATTTTTTTTGAATTACTTATGCTCAACCCTAGCTCATTCCATCGATATCGTGAACGTGTGAATGTTGGAATTGAAATGTGGATATAACAAGTTTTATATTTTTATAGCAACTTAGTTGCATAAGTAGACCATGTGCGCTGTTTTATGTTGTTTTGATTTTTTTTGAATTAGTTGTGTGGTGGCTCTAGGTCAATAGTGCCAGAAACAATGCTTGTACGTCACACGTCAGTTGGGAACCCCAAGAGGAAGGTATGATGAGTGCAGCAGTAAGTTTTCCCTCAGTATGAAACCAAGGTTTAATCGGACCAGTAGGAAAACGAGGTTTGCTTCGAAGGTGTTGGTGAAGGAGTGTAGTGCGGCGCAACACCAGGGATTCCGGTGCCAACGTGGAACCTGCACAACACAACCAATTACTTTGCCCCAACTTAACACTGAGGTTGTCAATCTCACCGGCTTGCTGAAAACAAAGGGTTAAACGTATCGAATGGAAAATGATGTTTGTTTGCATAAAACAGTAGAGAACAATGATTGCAGTAGATTGTATTTCAGATGTAAAAGAATGGACCGGGGTCCACAGTTCACTAGTGGTGTCTCTCCAATAAGATAACTAACATGCTGGGTAAACAAATTACAGCTGGGCAATTGACAATTGATAAGTGCATATAACATGCATGTGTGAGCTGTGGTGTCTACTATGAGATTCATTTGGGCATTACGACAAAGCACATAGACCGCTATCCAGCATGCATCTATGCCTAAATAGTCCACTTTCCGGTTAACATCCGTACCCCTTCCAGTATTAAGTTGCAAGCAACAGACAATTGCATTAAGTAATGTGCGTAATGTAAACAATACATTCATCCTTGAATAAAGCATTGCTGTTTTACCCCTAGTGGCAACAACACATCTACAACCTTAGAACTTGCTGTCACTATCCCAGGTTAAATAGAGGTTGAACCCAACTATCATGCATAAATACCCCCTCTTGGAGTCACAAGTATTCACTTGGCCAAGGCTTCAACAAGTAACGGAGAGCATGCAAGATCACAAATGACATAGACATGATAATATAATATTCAGCTCCACATAGGTATCAATATAAGTCAGATCCCAACAAACACAACATGTAGCATTACAATAAGATGATCTTGATCATGATAGGCAGCTCACAAGATCTAAACATGATGGCACAAGTGGAGAAGACAACCATCTAGCTACTGCTATGGACCCATAGTCCAAGGATGAACTACTCACGCATCACTCCGGAGGCGGGCATGGCGATGTAGAGCCCTCCGGTGATGATTCCCCTCTCCGGCAGGGTGCCGGGAAGAGCTTCAGAAACCCCCCGAGTTAGGGTTGACGACGGCGGCGGCAGCGAATATGTTCTGGATGAATGGCTCGGTGTTTTAGGGTTTTCGCGTCTCGGGGAATAAATAGGCGAAGGGGCGATGTCGGCGGACCCCCGAGGGGCCCAAACCACATGGCGGTGCGGCTGGGCCAACTGCCGCGCCTGCCTATGGTTTGGCCACCTCGTGGCTCTCCTTCGTCTCTCCTTCGGACTCCGTGTACGTGCTGGAAAAATAGGGACCTGTCCTTTTGTTTCGTGCAATTCCGAGAATATTTCCAGAAGTAACTTTCTGAAACCAAAAACAGCAGAAAACAGGGAACTGGCACTGTGGCATCTTGTTAATAGGTTACTCCCAGAAAATGCATAAAAGTGATACGAAGTGCATATAAAACATGTAGCAAATGGTATAATATAAGCATGGAACAGCAGAAATTATGGATACGTTGGAGACGTATCAAGCATCCCCAAGTTTAGTTCTACTCGTCCTCGAGTAGGTAAAACGATAACAACAAATAATTTCTGAGTAGACATGCTTTCACACAATCTTGATCAATATATTGCAAGGCTCATGTCATGAATGAAGTGACTCAAAGCAATGATCTATAGTTTGCTAACAAATAGATAAAGAGTAAACAATGAATCATATAAGCAAAAACTTTTCATGAATAGTACTTTCAAGACAAGTATCAAAAAGTTTTGCATAAGAGGTAACTCATAAAGCAATAGATTCAAAGTAAAAGGCATTGAAGCAACACAAAGGATGATTAAGTTTCAGCATTTGGTTTCAACTTGTAACATGTATATCTCATGGATAGTTGTCAACATAAAGCAATATAACAAGTGCAATAAGTAAATATGTAAAATCAATGCACACAAAGTTGACACAAGTGTTTGCTTCTAAGATAGAAAGGAGTAGATAAACTGACTCAACATAAAGTAAAAGATAGGCCCTTCGCAGAGGGAAGCAGGGATTAAATCATGTGCTAGAGCTTTTTAACTTTTCGAAAGCATATAGAGAGCACAAAATAAGTATTTGAGAGGTGTTTGTTGTTGTCAACGAATGGTAGTGGGCACTCTAACCCCCTTGTCAACCAGACTTTCAAAGAGCGGCTCCCATGAAGGACGTTATTTCTACCAGCAAGGTAGTTCATCCCTCTTCTCTTTTGTTTACACATGTATTTTAGTTTCTTTATAGATGACACTCTCCTCCCAACCTTTTGCTTACACAAGCCATGGCTAACCGAATCCTCGGGTGCCTTCCAACATTCACGTACCAT